>JAHWFO010102489.1:778940-911946 GCA_023313115.1 Rhysida immarginata
GTTGCTAGCACCCCGATGGTCAGGTAACTTTCCCGCTTCCAGGCCTTGTTATCTCGTAGGCATCTTTAATCGTATTTCTACCAAAAACAGGCCCTAAATTATGACTAACAATGTAAGTACTGTATGAAGATGTAATATTGTATGACTTTCCGTGCGAAGGCTTTCTTTTAGTTCTTCCTGATTCACTATCAGTGGTTATGGCTGTAGTCAAAGTCTTGTAACAGAGGGCAGGAAAATCGACTCTTCAGTAAATATAGCAAAGCAACAATGGAGTGCACAGACCAGAAATTAAAAGACCGTGTCTTAAATGTTATATAATATTGATGTGTCGAAGCCAAGGGAAAATTTCGAAACAAAAAAAATATGCCAATGATTGTATTTTCAGGCTATTTAAGCACGGTGAAACACACTTTAAGCATGGTAACTCGGATTTGAGTGGCAATAACATAGCCATTAGAAAGAACATTTATAGTGTGTTTACAAAGCCAGCTGGATCAACACCACCTCTACCGAAGCCGACGCGATCTAAACAAGCCGTGGCACTGATTTTGTGACATCATACAAACAGATGGATTTTTGATGTCATGCAAAAAAAATTTAAAAACAAAATAAGAATACTTAAACTTTAAAATAAAATGATTTATTAAAAAAGTAAATGACCCATGTTTGGCAGTAAATCATTTTATTCTACTGTATTTACTTATTTATCTAAAATACAAACTTCACATTTCAAAATATCCCATCGGTTTTCGTGACGTTTCAACAATAGTAGTGACGTAGTGCCATGGCTTTGCCTCTACCAACGCCACCTAAAAAAACAAGGCCTGCTCACTGCCAACACCTCCTAAAGAGAAAGCCTGTGCACTGAAAACTCATACATTGTTACATCATCATAAAAAGGCATTGTTAATCGTATTTCTACAACACCTCCTAGAAAGAAAGCCTCACAACTGAAACGTCATATATTGTTACATCATCATAATTCGACCATTGTTGATCATATTTCTACCAATCATAAGCCCTAAATTTGGTCGACTTATGATTATGTAACAATGCATGACTTTCCAGTTGTGAGGCTTTCTTTCAAGGAGGTGTTGATTTCTACCAATAATAAGCCCTAAATTATGACTTCTTATGATCATGTAACAATGCATGAATTTTCAGTTTGATCATGTAACAATAGGCTTTCTTTCTAGGAGGTGTTGTCACTGCCTGCTGACTGCGTCATCAAACGAGGGCTGACAGTTGAAACTTTCATTGTTTCAACAAACGAAAAAACACCGATTACAACAAGTGTTTTTTCGTTTGTGTTAAACAATGAAGATTGGATTGTCAGCCCTGGTTTGATGATGCAGTAATCAGGCTTTGTTTTTGCCTCAGCGCGAAAACATCATGCACTGTTACATCATCATGCCGGGTCATAATTTAAGGCTTATTATTGGCTAAGCTCTCCGTCTTCAAATCCATCTTTGTCCCCATTCTCACCTATGGTCATGAGGCTTGGGTAATGACCGAAAGAGTGCGATCGCGGGTACAAGCGGCCGAAATGAGATTTCTGAGAGGTGTTGCAGGTGTTACCCTACTAGATAGAGTGTACAGCAATACAATAAGGGAATCTTTAGGTGTTGAGCCGCTACTTCTCCGCATTGAGAGGTCTCAGTTGCGCTGGTATGGCCACGTGATTCGGATGCCGCAAACTAGTCTTCCTAGGCAGTTGTTATTTTCCAAGCCGGTGGGTAAGAGACCAAGGGGTCGGCCTAGAACCAGGTGGCTAGACTACCTGGAGAATCTGGGTTCGAGTCGCTTGGATATTACCAGGGAGGACATGCGCCTGATGGCGGAAGATCGCGATCGCTGGAGATCCTCCATAGGGCTGCTGCCCCCGCGACCCTAACGGATAAGCGGGTTTGAAAAGTAAGTAAGTAAGTATTATTGGTAGAAATACGATTAAACATGACTCCGTATGATAACGTAACAATGTATGATGATGTAACAATGTATGACATTTCCGTTATCAGGCCTTCTGTCTAGGAGGTGTTACCCTGACTCGGAAAACTCACCTGACCATCTTAGTCCGAGTACCAATATAACCTTCATTGTTCCCATTTTGGATTTTAACAGTCAGTATTTTTTCGTTTGTTAAAAACAGTGACGGTTATATTGTTGTTTGGACTAAGATGGTCACGTGACTTTTTCGCTTCAGGGCCTATTTATCTTGCTGCCTTGCTGTGTTTATAATGCTTAATTATATGAAAATTAGGTTTTTGTGATGAAAATTAGCTTGAAGAAAGAGTTAATAAATAATAATAATAAAATCTTAATAAATGTGCCATCCGGTGAATAAATCACCTCGTTAACGTAGTATTATTTTATGTAAGAAGTTTTTTTTTTCTTTCTTGTAAACTAAGGAATGTGATAGCAAGAAAATGCTTATTGTTATAGCCTTCTGAAAAAAAATTAATTAATAATGGTGATTTTTATTACTTAAATTTAATGAATTATACGAGGGTCGTTTTTAAAATAAGAACCGTTTTTTAATAAAAACAAAACTACTATAAATTTTTTCAAATTTTTTTTTTACTAGATCTATATACCTTTAACTGTTTTTCCACATAATTTCTAAATTTAATTAAGCAGTTGTCATAGCTCTCGATGTACTTCCGCATGATCAGTTCACAGAAGCTGCTGCCGTTGAAAAAGTCACGCAGTTTTCACTAGGTCATCAACACTGATATGCAGGCTGCAGATGATCTCCTTTAGCTCCCAGAATAAATGGTAGTCACTGGACGCGAGGTCCAGTCTGTAAGACGATTGGTTCAAGTTGTTCCCAAACAAAAGATCTTATTAGTTGGGAATTTGACCACCCGCTTTACAATCCGGACCTCGCGTCCAGTGGCTACCACCTGTTCCGGGAGCTAAAGGAGATCATCTGCAGCCTGCATTTCAGTGGCGATGAACAAGTGAAAACTGCGTGACATTCTTCATCGGCGGCAGCTTTTATGAAGTGATCATGCGGAAGTACATCGAGCGCTGTGACAACTGCTTAAATAAACTTAGAAACTATGTGAAAAAAATAGTTAAAGGTATATAGAATCTGATAAAGAAAAATTTTTGAAAATATATATAGTAGTTTTGTTTTTATTACAAAACGGTTCTTACTTTAAAACCGACCCTCGTACAATGCTATGAGATTAAATAAATTATAATCAATCTGTACAAAGTTGCAGAATGTGTATAGAAATGCTGTATCAAGCTCAATTAAATTACTTCATACAATAAGTGAATAATAATTGCAATTTCCAGGAACTAGGGAAAAAATATTTTGTCCGAAAAAATTCTTCCCAAAATTATTCAAATTGACTTGTTTTTAATATAAAATCTTATACATGCGCAGAAGCAATTATTACCACATTAAACAAAGTTATAATTTCATGAACTTTAAAACTCAACTATTACTTAATAAAAAAATAAAAAAAATAAATAAATCAAGAAAATTCACAAAATGACAGGTTTAATAAAATTTGAAAATGAATTAAAAATTTCTGGATACGCCAATAATTTTTAAATTTGGCCTAATAAAAAAAATTTTTTGACATTAATGGCCTAATAATAATTTTTGATATATAGGATTCCCTCCAATAGTTCGACTCAAGAAATTCCCGATTCCAAGTTCAGTTGTATTTTCAACCCAAAACTGAAAATTGCAAATTAAATACTTTTAAAATTATGTCAATATTATACCTAAATTATTTTCACACTATATGTCAAAAATTATTATTAGGCCATTAATTTCAATTTTTTTTATTAGGCCAAATTTAAAAATTATTTCAATTAAAAAGTCACTGTCAAAGATGCACCTGTCATTTTGTGATTTTTTTCTTGATTTTGTTTTTTTCATTAATTAATAGTTGAAATTTTAAAATTCATGAAAGTATTCAATTAATTCACTTCAACGTATCATTGTAAAGAAGTTATATTTACGCTTTTATTTTATTAATGGGAATTATTACAAATCAAAAAATTTCAAAATAAAAAAATTTAATGGAACTGTCAAAGCATTTCCTTTAACCATTTAATTGCCATGCAATACACTATCATCATTTTCAAACTTTATTTGTGCACATAATTTTCTTAATTATACTGACTTTTCAAGTTTCATAAGCACAAAAAAGTAAATTAAAACCCAATTTTGAATCCTCTGCTTTGAGATGTCAATCGCAAAAAGGAAACTGTGTAAAGTGAAATTGGGAAAGTGGAAACGCCTCTCCCATAGAAACGGGTTTTCAATTTTCTTTTCTTCACAGTGACAGTATATATATATATATATATATCCCATAGAAAGAAAAAGACGACATCTGTTTATTTTGAACTAGGAAAATCCAATCCCTCATTTTAAAAGAAATTGCCATATTAAGTATGGGCAACATATATTTTCATGACGATGCAATCTAATAATACCGGCATTAAAAGACAAACTTCTTTTTACGAATAGAAATAAAAAAAATCTTCCTTCATGATTCATCCCAAGAGTCTAAACTGCATTAATGTGAAATTGCGTCGCTAGCATTCATATTAATAACATGATATGTAAAACTGAGTCGTCAAGGGTAGAGCCAAATGATTCATTAGGCATCCTTGCGTTAAATTTTGGCATCGAATATTTAGTTACTCTTAAAAATTCAGCCAAATATTTTCATTGAGTCAACCGACAGTATATACGTTTTGTGTCAAGGCATTGCCATGTTAATAATCCCCCCGAAGTGATTTCGGGATTTCATTGACTGCCCCCATCCCACATTGCAAAAATAAAATCGACCCAGCTTTAAAAAAAAATGGGCGATAAGGAAGCCAAGTAATCTGAAAACTCACTCTGTTCAGGTTTCATTAATAAATACTGCCTTTTTGCATTCGTTTCTTTGAAGGTGGGGATGAGATTACGAAAACTGTCAAGTTCTCATTCATTTATAATTCACATCAAACTTAATATATCTGCATACTGATGCTCTGTAATTTTTTTCAAAAAACAAATTTAAAAGCATGGCACGAATTTATAAACATTCTAGAATGCTTAATTAAATAATGAAAAAAAATATATTAATAAAAATGATATATCGAGGGTGAATATTCTTTTTAAAAATTCATTCCAAACACAAAGGGCATGTTTAATAACATGAATAACACTTTAGTCCGTTTATCTATAAATGCTTTTAGCATGCTTAATGTTTATAGAGAAATATAGCTGGGCATTATGCCGAAAAATCTCTTTTATTTATACTAAACAATTTTCAAAATTTTAGATTATACGAAACAAAATTCAGACTGGCCCGCTGATCTAGGGGTATGATTCCCACTTTGGGTGCGAAAAATCCCGGGTTCATATCCCGGACAGGCCCCGTCGGCTCCAAAAAGTACTTTGATGGGCCTAAAGCGCAACTCTCGAGACCAGCAAGTCGCGGGTTCGAATCCCGCTGATGGCATGGTTGTTTGTGTTTGTCCCTTTACTAACAAGCTTGGAAGACCAAGCGACGCCTCAGTAGGTTCATCCTCTGCTATAGGTTAAATTCCAAATAGATGGTTGTTTAACATGTTCGACACCAAAAAAAAAAAAAAAAAAAGAAGAAAAGAGAGATTTGGATTCAAACAATTTTTCATATGCCAGATCTCTCAATATTAAAGCAACAAAAGATCGAAAAACAGTAATATAAAAAAAAAAATTCCCGCAATCAGGATTAGAACCAATATTATCATTGCTCTTGAAAAAATTTTCTGCCCCAATTTTGCATCATTAATGAACAATATTTTTTGATTAGGAAGAAAAATTCATTAATTGGCAAAGAACAATTAAATCAATTCATAAACTGAAGATAATTTTTGACAATTTTTGTATGAAAGGAAGGAAAAAAATTCCACGACTTTGACTCAAACTAGGGACCACAACTATCGAGCTGGGCTCAATTGGTGAGACCAGCGCAGCGATAGCCGTGGTCCTTGGTTCGAATCCAGGTCGCGAATTTTTTCCTTCCTTTGTTAACACAAAAAAAAGCGCATCCTTTACTAGTCCATTTTTATAAACAAAAGAATTATATTATTATTTAAACACGCCTGTATGCACTTAACTAATTCAAATAACTATATTTTTTTTAAAATTCACAACTGGATAGCAAGCGTCTAAATTAGTCACTTTCTACTTCATATAAATAAAACAATTAAATTATTTTTAATTAAGAAAAAAATCCACTTAACTATATACAGACTATAATTAAATGTTAAATATATAAAAAATAATTTTAACGGATATCCGGTTTCTTACTAAATTATAATTACAATTATATCAACAACGCAAGGACCCCAAACTTCTTATGACCGCAAATTCGTGTTCCTTCAATTAACATAGGGAATACAGAATGGCTAAAAAGTTTAAGGGAGGAAGGTTTTATTCTTGAATCCCATTGGCTTCGGTGCGAATTTGCATATTCCGAGGGAAGCTCACATTAGCATATCGCGTGAAGACGGTCTCGTGACAGGAAGGAAAAGAACCAACGTATCTCTATTGGCTGAGCCAAAAGAGGATTCTCAACGTATCTTGCTAGAGAGAACTGGCTTCTCGTCTTTCAAAAGCAAAAAATAAGTGAATAAAATCGATTTCTATTTTCCATAAGCATACAGAGAGAGACGGAGAAGGCAAAAGAGTGATAGGCACACTTAACGCATGAACAGTGCAGGCGTCGCATACACCATTCAACAAGGAATGTCAACTATTCACTGACGAATGATGAGAATACCATTACAAGGGGGAAAGAAGAATGCGCAGAATGTGTTTAATATTGATCTCTCTTTTTCTGACCACAATAAACAAAGAAATAGCAGCATAAGTAATTAATGCTAATAAATTTTCGGAAAGATTACAAACAGAAAGCCCCATAAATTAAAAAATTAAAATATCTTTATTATAAAAATTTAAAAAAAACAGCAAAATTGTTTCTGAAATATAATTTCTTAAATATTTCCCCCTTGGCGTTAAACGTTTTACATGCTATTCCATTTATACAGGATTGTGGCGTAATTTGCATTCCACCTTAGCAATGAATACCTCATGCTTTCTGCAGATTCATAACGGAATAATTTTAGAAGAATAAGCATTTTAATTTTTATTAATAATAACATACGAATTAGTTATAACATAATTTTAATTTTAAATATGCTTACTATATAAAATCAGCGGATGGAGCATTATTTAAACACAAATTTGTAAAGACGTTACTGGGGCAATGAATAACATACCCCCGTCTTGATTTCAAATACATTTTATTTAAAAGCATTTACATGGATTTACAAAATAAACTATTATATTATTAATTATCTTATTTTTAAAAAAGCATGATAATAAATTAAAGGACAGGAAACAGGAATTTCCTAAAAGCAACATACCCAACAAAGAGCATAAATAAAATGAAAAAAGGTTATACGGAACAAAAACACCAAAACTCAGGGGAAAAGGTACTATATGAATATAGTGTAATATAAATAGGCAAACCTAATATAAAGGGAATACAAAAATAACAATGGGGAAATATATCATGAAGGAGTTTAAAAAAGACGGTAAAAATTATAACATAAATTGCTGACGAATTTAAAATAATAATTTATTAATTAAAAACCATAAGAATCTCAGAAGCGGGATGGGAATCGTCTATTTATGCACTCTATTCCAAACCAAGTCCTTGAACAAGGATATCCGGAAATGCTACGAATATTCAAATACTGAATGTCGAAGAAACAATTGCATTCGCTTTCTCCCCCTTCCAAAAGGAGGCGTGATCTCAGAACTGGTCTCACGAAATGTCCTCGAGCGGGTATTGAACCCACGACCTCGGGCGGTAGGGGCAGCCAAGTTAACCGTTAGCCCACCAGCATCCTTTTTTATGGCAACTATGTTAATTTCCACTTTGTATATTAATTATTATTATTATTATTATTTCTATTATTTTCTTTTTAAATATCCATTTGGGCAGAATGCCCACGAACTAACACTTATTCTTCAATTCGGACAAACGTCGTCAAACGGATGAGACATCGACTTTCGGTTATAATGAGTATACTCCCCTCTTCCTCCTTGGATCCTTAATAAATTTTCTTTTATTCTACAGTCCAGCCTATTTTCTCCCATTAGCTCACGTGGATGAGCAAAAGCATCTGTGAAAACATCAAAACACACACAGAGAAGAAGCAAAAAAGAAGAGAGAAAAAAAATAAACCCTTAAGAATCGAGCACGGAAATTGTTTTCTCTGTACGGGAGCCAGTGATTGTTGAGATAAAGCTTAAATCACGACTCACGCTTCTAATGATAACAGCCAGCCACCTCCTCCACACCGCCGCTGCCGCTCTTTCCATCTTTTCTTCTGGGCGCTCTTTTCAAGGAGGAGGAGGAGGGGATGAGGTAGGAATTCCCATCCCGAAATTGGATCATTCTCCGAAGTTACTCATCGTTCAGTTCTCGCTAACATTAACACGATGGCAATTGGCAACTAGTAGAGAGAAAGCGAGTGCTGTGTTCTTTTGGAGTTCCAACACAAGACGACGCCTTGGCCTGCAGCATCCTCCTCCTCTTCCATCTATCCACCCACCCACATTCCTCCATCTTCCCATTCGATTCAATGGATCCATGTCGCTGCGAGGAGAGAAGAAACCCTCATCTCTTACAATCACCCACCCCCCTCCTAGTATTTTACCACATCTCTTCTTTTTTCCCTCTTCCTTCTCGCATCGACTCTTATCGTTGGTGTTAGCAGTTGATTGCTTCGAACATTTCTTCATAAAAGGACATTCTCTGTCATAAAATATGAAATTAAAACAATAAAAGTGAAAAGGAAGTAGGGAATGAAGCAAGGAGAGAGGTGGGAGATAAAAAAAAATGGATATAGAGAAATAATAAATACAGAGACCCATGAAATTCATACGATTCAAAATTAAGAAAAAAAAAAAAAAAAAAAAAAAAAAACATATTTAGTAAAAATGTCTGTTCGTATTTCATTAGGGGACTGGAATTAAAATTTATTTTAAAAATAAAAAAAAAACTAGACAAAGAAACAAAAGAAAATCTGCCGGTTATACAAACTTAAATTTGCTTGTGGGGGGGGGGGGGGGGGGGGGGAAGCAATTTCAACTTTGTAAATTTCCGTTGGAAAAAATTTGATAGCGTGATGTAGGTCTGGTGCAGCTTTATATAATCTTTAGCAAACTGGGTTGTAAATAAATTTTAAACTTAGTTTGCATTCTCAGAAAGAATATGACATGATCATAAATCATAAATAACAGTGCACAGCATATAAATCAAAATTTCCCTCAATTTCTGGCACACAAATCAATTACGAGCTCTCTCATGCAATTTCAAAACCAGAGAATAGCATTACAATAAAAATAAATAAATAGGAAAGGGAATGAAAAGGTTAATCGATGCCGGGAAAGATTCTAATAAAATAAGCTTCAATTTTATAAGCTTTGTTTTATATAAAAAAAAACAAAGTCCAATAAAACGCATCTTCCAACCATAAATAACGCCAATACCAAGCATCTCAATAAAATGATTTGCAAGATTAATGAAATAGTAAAGTCGATGTAAACTTAGTAGCAAATCAAAATTCTAATAAAGAGTATCTACTCGCAGTTCAATTAATAAGGAATTCACACTGAAGACCTTTTCTTGTAGGTCATGTAATAAAGTACTCAATAAAGTTCACAATTCTAACATTTTTAGATTTTTCCACAGACTAGCATTGTGCTGTAGCACAATGAACGGATTATACCCCAACTCAAACAATGCTGAAGCTTATTTTCCTTATTCTATTTCCTTATTAAGTGAAGGCGTCATGCGTAACCCACAAGTATCCGCCATATTTGACTATCCGGTTCCCCATTCCCCTTGGAGAGGAGAGCTTTTACTCTATCGACTTTATGCAGGTTTGGATAAAATATAAAGTAAAATTGAAACTGCATAGCTGATATAATCCAAATGGATCCGCGAGGGAGAGGGGAAAAAAGCGAGAGAGGGAACGCGGGAGGAAAGAAAAAAAAGGAGGGAACAAAGAGAGTAGCAAAAAATAAAATAAAAAACTAAAGTGTGTAGGCGCAATTGTCTCGACGACGACGACGAACATTCAAGGACCTTTTACCAACGGATCAAGGCGAGGTTCGGACATTAACTCAGTGCCCGTGAAATATTCATGGCCGCCGAGAATGACAGCGATGCGCAGGGCTTGAAAGCCTTCGACTCCGTTTATGAGCGGCGTCTCGTGGCCGGCCAATCTAGCCTCGCCGGTTGATTTCCCCCAGGACGATGGCAACAGCCTATTCCCATGCACAGAGGAATGCTCTCCATAAGAAAAGAAGAAAGAAAGAAAAGGAGAGGAAAAGGGGAGAGAGGAGAAGAAGAAGAGTGAAGGCGTCCGTTGGAGAAGCTCATTCGCGCATGGAGGCAAATCTCTTTAGACACCCACTCCTAATCGGCGTGGCACTCTTCCCACTGGGTGGGAATACTGGAGACAAACGAGAGGAGAAGAAAGAAATAGGGTAAAGAGAAGACAGTGAGAGAGAGAAGGAAGAGCAAGGAAAAAAAATAAAGAGAGAAAGCGATTGTGTATTGCGAACGAAGACGCCTTTCCCCCATTTCTTCATCCACCTCCACCCCAGTTCCTTCCACTTTTACCCTGTCTTAACAAAATATTTCTCTCATCTTTCCCTTCTTTTTTATTATTGTTTTATGTTATTATTATGGTGTTTTCGTTTCCAATACCTTGAAATGATTTAAACGACATAAAAAGCAAACATCAAAAAAAAAAAGAATAGAATCTCCAACTGCAGAATTGGCGTCCAAGAGATTATCCGTGGACAATATTTCAAATTGGCCAATAGTGATGAAAAACAGCGACCTAAAATAAAATTCACTATAAATAGTTTTCGCCTTTACATGCTCAGTCCTTTTTTTCTTAAACTTAATTTTTAAGAATAGAAATTTTTCTTTAAATTTAATTCTCACTTGCAGAATTATTATTCAAAATATTCAATGGATAATTTTTCTTTTGATGTAAGGGTATTGAAAAATTGGGGGACTTTTTTTCCATATATTTTGATAAATTTTTGAATTTTGAAAATATTTTTGCACGATTTTTTTCTACTTAACCAATTTGACTAAAACGCCTAGAAATTTCAAGTACTATCAAGACATCTGTCTGAGTAAAGCTCTGAGTAAGAACGAATCAAAGAGGACCTGACTGAATAAACAGTAATAAGGCCATCAATATGACGGCTCAAAATCTGTAAAATTTCAAAATTGTTGCTACTGCTTCTTCATTCTATATGATTTCAAGCAGAGACCCATAAAATTGTAATCTCTGCGATATTTGCAAAGTTTTGAAAACTCGATGACGAAACTTTATAAATACAATTTATAAACAATTAAAATTTTCAATATGAAATTTCAAACAAGATTAAAAAAAAATAGAAATGTATAATAATTCGTCTTATATCCTTTGTCACGTGTTTGAATATTTTTGGGTGCAATGCTTGCCTGACGACACCCCGGACTAGGGAACATTGCAGAATCACGACTTAAAAATAGAACATCGCAGATCTCGCTCAGAACGAATAATCGGAGAGCAGTTTAGAAGTTCCTCGGATTTAGAAGCACCACTTTCAAATTACATTTTAAAATGGCTCCTGTTGTATACGAAACTGAAATCTCTACCGTGGTCACGGAATATAATAGAAATCAATCTGTCTGACAAAAGAAATATTACTTATTATGTACAAGCAGAAAATCAATACGCAAAGTCCATACATTTTGATAATCTATTTCTTTACAACAATCGGAATACGCAATTTTTATGCTAAAGTCCTCAATGATGACCCCCCCCCCCCCCACACACACAATTCAGAGATATTCATGTGAAATATACTGATACATCTTTTGGGTTAGTAGGTATTAAATCTTCGTAAACTACTATAACTGCCTATAAAAATATGAATATACACAGGGTGTTTACTAAACATACGGCAAAAATTCAAAGGGTGATTCTTTGGGTTATTTTAAGAATCTTTTGCCCTTTGATAATTTTCGGAATGCCGAGTTGTTCCAAAGATACAAGGCGACAAAGGTTTATCAACAAAAGCAATACTGATATCTTTTAACAACTTTCGATTACTAAAATGGACGTTTTTTGCACTCACACCAGGTTATAGAGATATTGAAAATATTGACCATCTGAAGTCGTTAGTTTTCACTACTCCAGTGTATAACTTAGAAGATCTGAAAAATCGGATATTGATGGGTGTAATGCAATAAGAAACAACCCTGGTGTTTTTGAAAGAGTTCGGCAGTCAATGAGGAAAGATTGGATTTTGCATCCATAAACATAGAAAGGGCTATGATCATGATGCATCCTAATTGATGGTGATCATTTTCAGAAGTTATTGTAGATTAAAAACCTTTACATGTAATATTAGGCAATAAAAGAATGTTTTCGTCGAACAACCATTATCGCCCTATATCTTCGAAACAAAGCGGCATTCCGAAAATCATCAAAGGACAAATGATTCTTAAAATAATCCCAAGAATCATCCTCTGGATTTTTGCCGTATGTTTAGTAAACACCCTGAATATACAAATGTTTCATATCAGTTTGTTACTTTGAATTAACTAGTTTCGTTTTCTATTAATTTATATAATTCATTTAAAAATCTACACAAAAATGGGAACGCGTTGGACAATTTGGAATTGCCAATCTGCCATATTCTGAATCTACTGGAGACGATTTGCAACAATGATCTGCCAGTGTGTATGAAGTCCAGAAACCATGCTTTCACTGTCACCAAACACGGTAACTATACCACAAAGTGCTAATTCGTACTGTCGAACTGAGTCCGTATTCGTGTTTTCTAAGATCAAAGAATCGATTTTAAAATCTTCATATGAGTCGTTTATAGAAAACCTCTTCAATCAATTAAAACAACAAACAGAAATTTTGAAAATTATAGGAATGTTCATTTCACCTGATGTAACAGGGAAACAAAAAATACTATCCTCAAAGACTTTTCACAACTTAAGTAATTTTTCAAATTTTGTATTAATGCTGTTATGAGCATCTTCTTAAAGAATTTTTTAAAGGAAGGAACTTTGGTGCAAACCAACATGTCCATTTCTTGACGATTCTATATTGAACTTAAAACTCTAAATTTTTGCAAACTCTTAAGATAGATTTTGTTTTGAGAAAACATTGATTTTAATTTAAGAAAATTATAGAATGCTAAAGTATTCAAGAGACATAGTCAAATTGATTTATTTTATTTAATGTATAATGGTATTATGCTTTGATGACGAATTACAACACGACTGACCACAACACAGGAACAGGCTGTAAAATGAACGTGTCAAAGTCAATGCAGTAAATATACAATCCCAGAACCAACTTTCTACTATAAGTGTTCCTGTGTAAGATTTAGATAAAGGGCTAATTGCGATGGCACGGCACAGTGCTTCGGAACCTGTATCTCTGAAACGACAAGACTTGTGGGCTGCTCACACGTATATGTACCACAAGTCCAAGGATGGACAACTGACACACTATAGTCCAGGTCTGTGTCGTCCAAACTCAATGACGGTCACACGTGTAAGCCGATTGCCCTACGAGGCAGTGTTTTGGGCATCACCACCGCCCCGAAATGTAAGGAAACCGGAAGGACTTACTATTCAGATTATGGTTCTGGATATTCCAGGATACCCATCACTATCTCATCAAATCGATGTCACTATTTTGTAGGCTAAAAGAAGTCCTATATCTTAATAACAGGTAATCATACTATAATTCCTCTTCATTGTATGAACAAGCTCGATTGCATTTTGCATTTTATAATTTCTTAAGACTTTCAAAACTCTTTGTCAAAAAAAAAGTCGACGCATTAAGAAGGAAGTTTACATTTGGCACCGAAGATGGTACATATGTACAAAAATGTATGGGGTAGTTCCACCTCTGGCCTACATACATATTGTATGTTGACCGACGTGGCATGGATTCATACCCAATGCTAATTCATCGACATTCTGGATTGGTCTCAGGCGACATTCCATCACTTTCCAAATGAGCTCAACTGGAGAAGGATCTGGCCATCTGTATGTAGCTGGCCAAGGCAGAGCGTCGCAAACATGGAGACAACCAATGGTGAGGCCAATATGTGCCCGGGCGTTATCTTGTCGAAAACTTAGGTCCATACTTAGAAAAGAAACAGCAAAAAACAAGCCGTAGGATGTCCTCAAAATACGATTTGCTATCAGGATGCTACGGAGGACTTCGACTGTCATGGTGTCTGGCTATCAAATGTTATGGTACCTTAGATCATAACTTCCCGTTGTCCGTGTGGGTGTTACAGTAAGAGTGAAATCCTACAATGTCCTGGCCGTGTATATACGACTGAAAAATGTTGATCATTTGTATATCCGATTGAACGGATATATATTAAGAGAAGGACGAGACACAAGAACCCTGGAATACAATAAATAATAGTTATTAATTAAAAATACAAATTAAATAAAAAATAAGATATAATAAAAAAAAATAATTAATCAAAATAAATTTATTTTGATTTTGATTAATTATTTTTGTTTATTATATCATATTTTTTATTTAATTTGTATTTTTAATTAATAACTATTGTTTATATCCGATTGAAAGTTTTTAAATGTGAAGTTTCCATATGATCGGTTCAGTTTTTTCGTTAAAGACTGTATTTCATAAATTTTTAAATTATTAATATTTTATCAGTTTTTAAAATTTGCCTAGATTTTATTAATCTTCTGTATATATAAAGAAGGATGTTTGTGGGTCTGTGCGTCTGTGGGTCTGTGGGTCTGTTTTTTATACAAATCTACAGTTTTATTCCGATCTTGATGAAATTTCGCATACATGACCTTCAAAGCATGAGGAAGGTCACTGTCTACCTCAGATTTCGGAAAAATAATAAATATCGATAAAAAATCGATATTCATGGTTATGGCAAGGCATATTAATGAGAAATATCTCATGACCAACAATGCAAGGCAAAGTTTGTACAACAATAGGTATCAACAATGGTATCAACACGCAATTCACAAACGATCTGCATGGACCAACAATCAATATCTCATGACTAACAATGAAAGGAAAAGTTTGTGCAAGTGTAATTATCCCGGGCAACGCCGGGTACCTCTTCTAGTAATAATAATAATGTAACAACAACAATGAGAAGAACCTCCAAAGAACGGATATATATTAAGAGAAGGACGAGACACAAGAACCCTGGAATACAATAAATAATAAATATTATTATTTATTATTTATTATTTATCTTATTTGTATTTTTAATTAATATTTATTATTTAAGAACCTCCAAACAAATCATGAAGGCCAAACCCAAAGGTTGTCCCCCAACAGGCAAAAGCCCAAAGCGGGGTTATTGAAAAACATGTAAATAGAAATAAGAGTTAGAAAAGAAAACAGTAGGAAAAAAAAGTAAATAAACTTAAGAAAATAAATTCAAATGTAGATCCTCTGCAAGTGAGAGGTCTATGTCATTAAAGCGAGCCAAATAACTTTAGACCAACTTTTTGACAGGATTAATCCGAGAAAGAAACGATTTCCAAGTAGCAGAGGGCTTTAAAACAAACCCCCCTGCGCGTCTTACGAGAAGAAGTAAAATTAAAATCAGGGTATAGGGAGGCCACAGAAATCTTGTGTGAAAAAATATTGATAATACGATCAACATTAAACTCTATCAGACCATCATGTCTTAAATTAAAATTAATTTTCCGCATTTATTTACAAAGGAATTTAGGCTAATAATAATAATAATAATAATAATAATAATAATAATAATAATAAATATGCAAACAGATATAAACGTGCTGAATTTAATTCATCATTTAACAATGCCCTAAAATGAAAATTTAGATGCCCGAATAATTTTCTTCCAATTTTCAAAATGATATTAAAATAAATTTTAATGTTTACGTTCCCATTAATAGTTATACATATATGATAATAATGTTTTCCTAGAATTGATTCCATGATAAATTAACACAAGAATTGCATGCAGCAGCAGCAGTGCCTCCCGTCGCTCTCTCGGCTGCTGCCTATTTACCTTCCATTCTTAGTCAAGGAACCTCGCAACGACTGAATATAATTCGGGTTTTTCAGTATCGATTCCAAAATAAACGTGACGAAACGCTCATTCATTACCTCGATCGCCTACAGAAATTTAAAACGAGTGCCTTTTTAACTCCGCCTTTGCATTTCCTAGGTCATTAAAAGGAAGGAAAAAAATTCCACATAACATCGAAGAAAGCTCACGACTGTTCGTGTCATTCGATGATATTTTTTTTTTAATATATTTTTTGCAAATATATGCTTAAATATTTTTATTTCACTTTTTCCTCCTCTGCAATTTCGTTTGATCTAGCTCCAAAATTTGAACGTTTAAATAATATAGAAAGGCGAAGTAAAAATTAGATACAAATTTTTTTCTCTAGAAGCGAGGCACGTCCTCAGGGAGAGAGTCAAAATGGAATTGAGGAAATTAGGTATTCATCTCGCGTATATAAATTAATTAAAAATGTTATTTTTTTTACCTGTACATACATATAAAAAAGTAGACAAAAATAACGAACCACTGGCGTGCTCGTATCCTGTCTTAAAACTTTATTACTCTGGCGGTGACGTAACGAGGCTATTATGCAAGGGTGCAAATCTAAAGGGCGCAAACATTGGAAGGAAAAAAATAAATAAATAATACTGATGAACCTATCTTTTTTTTTTAATTTCTCTTTCCTTCTATAGCCTCCTCTAATTTAACTTATTCTCTAATCATTTAACGTGTGGCGTTATTTTTATAATTTCTCTCTCCTCCACGTTTAGCTGTTTATAACGCAAGGCACAGAAGTTAAGAATTGATCTTATCACTCGGGCGCCTGTTCGTTCTTATAGAACTCACCAATCAGCATTTGAGTTTGAAAAATCCTTTAATTATGCTCACGACGGCCTTTGCATGGCGAATATGCAGCATTTCAAATGCATTTAAAAAGACAGCAATAAAAAAAATAAACTCGGAGGGGGGGGGGGGAGATTAAGCAGGCCTAGCATTAATGGAGCAAAAGCAGGCGAAATTACCTATGGTACAGAACATTTCCCCGACGCATAATTACTCGCAATTCTTCATGGTAATTATGGTGTCAGCGAAATAAGAATAAATAATCGCCATCCGATTACAATGATCCCAAGAAATAAAATACCCTTATGCTCTTTCTTCCACACACATACATACACACACACAAACGTCCCCTTTTTTTTATTCTTTCTCCTTCTCCGCCTTCCCCTTTTGTCTCCCTCCTTCGCCGAACAACAGGGGGTTCTTAGAACAGATCAAAGGAAACCCTCATTCCTGGCAGTGCCGATTAAGAAAGACCAAAAAGAAAAAACCCCTTATTAGCGGGGAAGGCAAACGAGAACCTGGCATAGAAGCAATCTTGCATGTAATAAATCAGAAGGAGATAAAATTCAGTAACCTCAATTTTCGGAAAAATTTCCCAAGTAGGGGCTGCCTAACTAGTACGTGTGTAATGACAAACGCTTCGTGGCTTCCAATACCCACAGCTCTCTCTGCGAATCAGAAAACCCAAAGGGAAAATTTAAATGAAATGTAAAATACCCATAATTTTAATCTAAAACATGTAATTAAACTCAGATGCTGAAATCTGATTTAAGGCAAAAAGTAGATTCTAAGAAAACTTAATAATGAAGAGTAAATGCTGTATTATTTTATGAAAGACTAGCAGGCCCGGCAATGCTTCGCTATTGTTATGTATGAGCGTCTTCTAAAAATCAATTTTTTGGCTCTTAAAAATGTTATTATTGTAACATGTTTCACTTCTCTATAATCACCGGCCCTTTAGCTGAGTAAATATGACGCAGGGCCGGAGATGAAAGGTGAAGAATAATGTTCACTTTTTTTGTATATTCACATTCAGAAATTGCAAAATTTCATCAACAAAGAGTCTGCGCAACGCCGAGTATATCAGCTACTTCATAATAAATCGAAAAATAGTCATGGATACTTTAAATAAATTTTAAATCAAATAACAAAATCGATATTTTATGACCAACAACCACGTGGCCAAAATCCGACCAATCACGATCCATGTGACGTCACGCGGGTCCTCCCAAGATGCTTCAATACTTGGTCAACCGGATCAAACCGACCTAACATGTGGACTTTGATTCCGGCGCCTCGAAGACGTGCGCCCATCTGTTAGGAGCCTTTTGGGTATGTACAGTTTATAACCTAAACAAACAAATCACGTGAGTCAAAAAGAAAAAAAAAGCCCAACCACATGGCCAATTTTTTTTTTCATTTATGGATTTTATGATTACTTATGAAAACGTCAATCATTATATATTATTTTTACTTCAACCTCCCCCCCTTCTCCACCTGACTTAAGAAATCAGATAATCGAGACAAAGTATCGATATCGCAAATGCAGATTTTACGTTATTCATTACATGCCTTTATAACCAAAATACTGGAATTAACCCCCCCCCCCCCCCATCATCCGGAGATTGGTCGCCACGAAAAGCCCTATTAGAAAATAAGATACATTATATTCCTGCGCGAAATATAATCGCAATTCCTGTTGATGCTGTTTCACGGAATAATCGCAAAAGTTTGGAGTTTATATATATAGATAATAGTAGCAAATTGGAAAATTGAGATTATGAATAAAAAATGGATTACTGAACTTCCGTACATATTAAGATGAATTTAGGAGGAAAAAAAAAAAAACCACTTCCGAGGGCGGGATTCGAACCCGTACCTGCAAAATAAAACGCCAGCAACATACCGCTGTGCTACAACAATAAGCTCTACTATGACATCAAATGTTTGGAATTTATGAAGTTTTTTTTCCTCTCAAAACTCATCCACGTGAATGCAGAGCAGCTTCTTTTCAATATTTTTTTTATTTTTTGCCATATTCTTCGAAGTTCGCCAAGGGAGATGGAGAGAATGCAGACTCGATTCGATAGACACAATAATGGCGGCGAAGCGCCAGTCCGTCAGCAGCGATGACGTCATGGCGATGGTGCCTTCTGTGGCGAAACGGAATGGAAATTTTTCTTCAACACCAGAGACAAACTTTCCATCGACATTTTGGTGATCAAACACGAAATGGAAAGGAAGTTACAATATAAAAATTTTCCGTTAGGGTTCCGTTCTGGCGTGATTCCGGTGATGTGGAAACCACGCCTTACTATTGATGCTGTTTCACGGAATAAGCGCAAAAGCAAACAACGACGTCACAATTTCTAAGCTAACGTCACAATTTTTTAAGGAATGCAAAAATCCCATTGAGCTCCAGGTAAATTGAGTTTTAAAAAACATCTACAATGGAAAGGAAGAAAGAATAAATAAAATCCTTTCTTAGCGAGCACCTAGAAGCCAAGAGAAATATACTCGTCAAATTTCAAGTTTGAAGGCTTCATAGTTCTGGAGATTTCGTGATGAATGAGTGAATGAGTGACTGGGTGAGTGAGTGAGTGGTATTTGGATTTTATAGATATAGATTGATACGAAGAAACGGCGCCTCATATAATGTAAAAAAAAAAATTTTAAATAAAAATAGAGCAACTTTTTTTTTGGATAATTGCTTATTTTATTTTTCAATTTGGATATTGAAACCGAAATAAATTTAGAGACCCTGAACAGAAGAGGCTCTAAATAAATTTAGATAGAAGAGGATCCTAGTGGTAAACATCAGAACTACATGTATTTGAAAAAATCTTTAATTATTTGACATGCATTTTTTTTTTTTACTTTAAAAAAGTATATTATTCAACAGTGTAATTCGACTTTATTACGAGCATTTTCATATTTTGCAAAGAGTAGCAGGAACAATTTAACTTAATACAGGGGACCAATTTACTCACTTCCGAAAGGTTAAGCTACTCTAATTCCTTAGCAAATTTTGTCAAATAAATCTTAAATCAGTTTATAAAATTGAAAAGCAAAGAAGTTTATATACAGTTTTAATTAAAACAATAAATTAATTGGATACATGAAAAGATTAACATCAAAGACAATCAACTCGAAATCAAAATGGATACTATTTATATCCAAGAAATTGAAACAAAAGTACAAAGCAAACACTAAATTGTCAGAAACAATAAATACTAAATTGCAACAAAATAATACCTCTTTTCTCATAACACAATTTACAAGTTTCCATTAATGAGAAAAGAGGTATTATTTTGTTGCAATTAATTATGTATTGTTTCTGATAATTTACTGTTTTCTTTATAATTTTATATTCAAATTCTTGAATATCCATAACCATTGTACCCATTTTGATTTTGAATTGTCTTTGATGTTAATCTCTTTATTGTCTCTAATTCGTTTATTGCTTTAAATTGTTTTAAATTTTGATGTTTGAATTGATTGCGTTGGATTTCAACTTATTCATAAAATCCAATTCATTTATTACTTTAGTTAATTAATTGCTCCTTGTTAAGTTAAAATCCTAAAACACGCAAAGAACCGAAGAATTAACAGCATTAATAAATAAATAAAAAAATTTAAGTATTAACTCCAACATTTTTCCATATTTCAAGAACACCCCCAGAAAATATAATAAATTAAAGTATTGCCATTATAATAATAATACTTCTGCAATAGATTATCTTAATATTTTGGAATTCGTCAAAAATTCTAGGCTATTTCTACGTACTTTAATTCTTAGTCTGCTGTGATCTTAAAAAAATATGTATACCAACATAGACAAAGCAATCATAATATAGAAAACAACCTAAAAACAAATAAAGTGGAAAGAAATATAATAGACGACATTATAGCAAGTTTAAAAATAATAAAAACCCAAAACTATTTTGAATTTAAGAAAAAGTTTTATGAACAACAATATGGGCTGGAATAATATCTGAAGTAATAGTGGATTGAAGTGGGATCCTGACGTTTGCCCCAATTGATATGTCCAACAGACATTAGCCCCAACGGATAAAAGCCCCGTTGTTTATATTTATAACTTTACAAAATCATCCATTTTCATATATACTGTTAAGTATTCTGCTATAATGCGATCCCCATTTTTTGATTCGTCGCTAACTTAGGAGAAATGAAATATGCAAGAATATACAGAAAAATCTCTTATTTTTTACGATTTCAAAAATGTATAACCTGGATCTGTACAATTAAAAAAACTTCAAAGGCTTGATTCATTATCACCTGTTTCTACAAAAAATTCCTTAATACAGTACAGATGGTGATTTATTAAAAATTAATGCAAGATTATTTAATTTTGAAGAAAAGAAAAAATTTTATCTTTATTTTAGTAAACAATAAAAACGCTTCCACATTTCACCTACAACTTGTGTACCCGCATGGCAAGAATATCTTGTGTATCTTTGTTTTAATGGCAAGAATTTTGTTTACAAATTCGTGCCCAGTTCAATTCAGTTCGTTTAATGTACGTAGAAATAGCTTGGCCTACAGAGGCCGGGCTATTTCTACGTACGTGGAACTCCCGGTCACGTTGACCAATCAGGACAAAGCAACTGTACGTAGAAATAGCCGGCCCTCTGACGGTTATCTATTTCTACGTACGTACGTGGAAATAGACACTCCGATTTTTAAAATTAATGATTTTACACGCTGATTATCTATTACAATAATTACACTATTAAAAAAAAAAAATTTTTGTCCTTAAATTGATCGCTCCCAATTATCTCAATTCAAACCATTTCCGGGAAACTATCCAACAAAACTATTTTTAAATTATATGTTTTCTACAGATTTGTTGCTTACGATATTGTGCTAGCATTAAATATACACAAAATATTTATCGATGCCACTGTTTTCAATTTAAAAAAAAAAAAAATTATTCCCTTTATACATATCAAACTGAAATACTTAATTTAATGCAAATGAGAGATAAGTTTCTTAATTAAGCGAATCAATGGATACGATAATAGAAATTTCATCTTTTTTTTTTTATTTTAATAATTAACCTTGTAAAACTAAAACATATTAGAATCCAATAAGGAATATTATCTAGTTTTCTGATCAAAGCTGGCAGTGATCATTTTTTCGTCATGTGAATGGAAGCACAATTATTTGCTGCGACCTTAAACATATTTCTAAAGGCCATCCGTTGAGATTCGGAAATGCCGGGAATGGTTTCCAACTTATTCAACATTTCATTTTCACAGCTCGTGGCATAATTCATTTAAAACAATCCAAGGTAATAGAACATGGTTTCCCTGTGATCTGGAATCGGGTGGCCGAAGAAGCCAGGGGACGAAGGTAAGATAGGTAGGTGTGCGCCCGCCTTTTCCAATGCCGCTCGTTCTTCTGGGAATCGAGAGCGGAGCGAAAAGCCTTTGCGGAAATGCCGGAGACTTTTGCAGACTCAAGGCGAACTGGTCATCAAAGCGAAAAATAAGCGCATCAACCGTCATCAATCTTCCAGCTGGTGGAGTCGGAGAGCGATAGAAAATGAAAAGTTGAGAATGGAAAACTGGAGAGACAGAGAGAGAAGCTCCACGTTTTAATTCAAAAAAAAAAACATTAAACCAACGGCCTAATTCTGGTGCCTCTTTTACATCTTCCAAGATTCGCACGGGAAATTACCATATATACGAGATAAAAAAAGAAGTAGTTTTACTGCTTATTCACCAATTCTAATTCATAAAACTTAAATGAATAATTTATAAACAAAAATAAAAGAAAGAAAATGAAAGTAACTAACAAAAAAAACTTATTAGAAACACATACGACTGGCTTCTCAGATTAAATTCAAAAATAAAACTGAAAAAGACACTCTGCTCAAAATTTTCCTGAAAATAAGATCAAGTGAACTACGAGTAAATAAAGACGTCTAGCCAATAACAATAAACGAATGGGCATTATGATATAGAGAAAAGTCCGTCACTTATTGTACAGAGACTTAATTTTTATTTGTTAAAATCTCTAAATGTTATCTAAAAAGTACTACGGAAATACACAAACATTTCAATTTAACTTCATGGTTTATAAATTTGAAGCCTGACGCAGGTTGCAAACTAAAATAATTCTACGAATGAAATTGTCTTTAGAACCGTGGCGTCATTCTTTAATTTTACTAATATTTTATTAATAAAACCTTTCTTTATTTAAGTCTAAAATATCATCCGAATTGACACTTGTTGACCTACTATATGAAGTTATACTGCCACATGCTTTATTAAGCAGCCAAATGAGCAGCGAGTAATGAGAACACGAGTTAAATACCACAAGAGCAAGGTTATCAAATATTTTTTTTTTTAATAATTAACAAGATATCTTATTGGGTAATTAATTAAATGCACACGAAACGAAATAGCTTTTTTTATATTTTTACATAGGAGAAAAATTAATCTCCGTTTTTATGAATACAACGCATAATCCAAATAATTTATCACGTCAGATAAGATTTTTTTTAAATATTCTTTCACATTTTCTTCCAGCTATGAATGAGACGATACTTAAAATTCCTTCAAGAAAGCATCAAATGCAATTAGCAAAACAAAAAAGTTTTATCATAACTCGAGTCAAGAGCTCGTGCTAATGGGAAGAGTAAAAGTTTAAAAGATGGAATCTTCCCCGTCATAAATAAAAAAGTAGAAGAACCCTGATTTCTAAAAAGACAACGATGTGGTGGTAAAGAAGAGAACCCGGGGCGGCTCAAGGCCAGGCGGCGGCGGCCGGCGCTTCTGTGCCACGTTCGGGTCCAAAGTTGAAAGATGTTAATCAACTCGTGTCAAATCATTATGTACCCTCACCTGCCTGCACTCACTCTGACAACCTTCTATCTACCTATCTCCCTACCCACCTTGCCTGTCTGCCTTGTTTGCTTGCCTTGCTTGCATGCTCACTTCGCATTTTTTTTAATCTTCTTTTCATTAAAAAATATTTTTTCCCACAAAGTTTCATTTAAGAAAAGATGATGAGTGTCTTTATTTTTCATTCAATATAACAAGGGAGAAGAAATTCTGGAAGTTTTGAATTTTTTTTTCAATAGATAATTCCTGAGTATACTTTTTTTCCAAATAAAAAAAAAAAAGCTAAATAAATATCTGAAGGCTTATGGCAAAAAATTCAGGATAAAAACTTTTTTCCCCTCTAATATATTGCTAAAACAGCAACTTACTTAATTCAGAAATATTGTAAAACTAGCACTTTTCTCCCCTTAAAATAAAGTTGTTTTTTTTTCCTAAATTCTAACGATAAAACTTACACAATTCATCAATCAATACCTGCATACCCACGTTATATAAAAAGAACAACCACCCAAAATAAACTCTGGAATAAAAATGATACTATAAAATGCCAGAGATTGAAAGAGTTAAATTATTTAAATATATACAGCTTTTAAATTATTATAATCATAAAATCTTTAAGAAAACAAGTAATTTTAAAATTGCTATAAAATCTTTTATCTAATTTCAGATATTGTTAAATTTAATTAAGCAACATTAAGTATGCATAATAGCTCCAAGAGGATTAATTTAAAACCCTACACATTATTTAAATATGATAACTTCAAGTCAGATATTTCCAACGCACAAATCTGAGGATAAAATTCAATATTAATTAGAATCTTTCCCCCGTTCGCTATTCCTGAAACGGAATTTTCGCATTTTAAATATTGTATTTTTTTTAATTTCAGTATTTCTATTATGTTTTTTAAATGACATCCATTAATTAAACAAATTAAAATATTTATTTCCCAATATAAAATATAGTTAAATTTTATTTTGTAATAAAATAAAATATATAGGAATAAAATATTTAATAAAGAATGGAGGAAAGGAAAGTTCATTGCTATAATAGCCGAATGACAGTAATTAATGAACTTATTTCTCCCTATTCAAACTTTCGTTAATAATATTCACAGGAAATTATTAGATAAATTTAAGATAAAATCTTGTTTCAAGACTTCACGAAAGGTCCCCTGGCGTATTAATTATGTAACGAAATATCGAATAACATGTTAAATATAAAAATCGCACTTATAAATCTAAAAATACCTTTTGCATGAAATCAGCTTAATATAGTAGTACTTTTCTTGCAATTTATTCTTAATGAAAAGCTAAATTCTCAATCCTATAACCAATATCACTATCTGAACAAAAATGTTACTTTAAATAGAGAAAATTAATCTGTCATTTTTTGTTTTATTTTTTAATACGCTAATTATGAGCTGAACAATACGATGTTACAATTTCAGCGTTATCAGAGAAAATGTTTTTGTTACAAGATGAGCAACTAAAAGATACTCACGTTCAGTGACGTTATAAAATATTAAAAATATGAACCCGATGAAATTATATTACATCTTAAATAATGCTTCATGTTTGGTATAATTATCATCGCAAGTTCAAGAGCAATATAAGTTGAAAGTCCGTAAACTAAAATCGAAGACAATTGAAAGTGGAGAAATTTTACTAATATCATTTTATTACTAATAACTATAATTACATATAAACATGCCAAAAACAGAACTGCTACATTTTATATAATGCACAAGTATAATAAACATAAAAAATGATATATCTCAATAACACACAATATTTATTTAAGAAGCTGATCGTTCTTCTAATAGTGGTTGAAGTGAAAACAGAAATTTCTCGCCACCAAAAAAAAAATAAATAATCTTCACGTGTATCAACTTTTTATTGTGTTGATTTTCAACGGAAAAGGATAACCAAAATGAATAACTCGGTGGCTACGTAAGTGGAGTAGTGAGCGCGTGCTTAGGGCGAGGAGGAGGAGGAGGAGGAACCGAGAGGTCACGTGAGTGTTGTTTGCGTGCTATCCATTCAGACGGGCGATTCAAAGACCCAAAGAGGAAGGGAAAGGGGGGGAGGTGTACTATCGAGGTGGAGAAAACTCACCTGCCACTACAATTCATACATACATTAAGCAGAGGCAGTCGAGGTCCCTTCAACCTTTCCTACATGACTCTCGGAGAACCCTGAACGAAATTATAGAGAGGAAAAAGGCCTAGAGGGGGGGAGTATTAACAACAAGAGGCCCTCGTTTTACATTTGCATGTTCTATCGGCCGTCGGTCTTCTTATGATGGCTCCGTGTCAAAGAATGATCTCAAAAATAAAAATCAGAAAGGATAAAATAAAAAAAATAAAAAAAACAAAACATATAGGACGGGCTTCCTTAGGTCGTTTTCAATAATAAACACAGCTGATCGATTTAATAACTTTTCCCCTCTTTAAGGTAATTCGTTTATTACCTCCTGGTCTTTTTTTGGGACTGGAAATTGGCAAATAATTCAGAAGGCGATACGGAAGAGTAACAAAATTAATAAAAATTATAGGATGTGACATTTTATTCGTCATTAATGAAAAAAGAAATAAATAAACTTTCTTCAGACTAGAATGGACGAGGCTCTCACGAATGCGGCATGGTCGTTATACTGCTTCTGGCTACAGCAACATGAAGAACCACAGTGACGAATAAATTTGCGTTTGCATAAATACTTAGGGTGACCAGGCGTCCTGCATTTTGCAGGACAGTCCTGCTTTTTTATGTTTTGTCCTGCAAACTGCTTTACCTACTGAAAAAAATGAGAATGATGTTCTTTTTTTTATTTGTCCTGCAAAACGTCCTGCATTCCATAATGATCATCATAAAAATGTTTAAAAATAAACATTCTGGTTTAAATAAAATATATTTATTTATTTATTATATATACTTTAAGTAAAAATTATCATTTTCAATATGTTTACATTGAATTTTTGAAAATACACCATAACAATACAGCGCGATACCGGTTTTGCAAGAAATTTCTAAAATAGTTAATCCTCACTGCAATTGTGTCCTGCATTTATGTCCTGCATTTTTTTCCTTCAAAATCTGGTCACCCTATAAATACTGATCTCATAATAGAAACTTGTTTAATGCCATATATTCAGAAGTTATATAAAAGGAATACAACGATTTTAAAACAATCTAGGCAATCTAAAATCTGTTCTATTTAAGCAAAGGATAAAATATTATTTTAGTAATTTCCGTTCTAAACATTCAATCGTTATCCTTTATATAATAATTATAATCTTGCGCAAGGCAAATGAATGTTATTGTTTTAAATTATTATTATTTTCATCTTCTAATATCTTCATTTCATAAAGCTATCTAAAATTTGCATTGGATTGAATTTCCAAAGGCCTTGCTGTTATTTTTAAGTATTAGTTAATTATACTAACATTAATGATCCAAAATGACAAACATGTTTCAAACTATAGTTTTATTACTATTATTTAAAAAATAATGTTCTATCTTATCGTTTACTTAATGCGCGTCTGTAATCACCTGTTCGCCTACTGCGCTTGTTAACAGGTAATTACCACGTGGTGTTCAATTTTTGCGAAAAACGTCGTTCTAAACTTTCAAAATACTGAACAACAGAAGGGAGAGGTAAACTTCTTCTGGTTACTGGGGGTAAAGGAAAAAAAATAACAGTAATGGGAGGAGATAAAAGGGGGAACCAACTTCCGCAAATCAACCCTAGAGTGTAATTTTCATATTATGCTTGATAACCTTCTCAGAGTATTTTGACGTTATATCAGGAAAAAGAAGGGAGACGAAGAAGAGGAAAAAAAAAAAAAAAAGCCCCTACGATTTTATCATCAAAAATTCCGGTATCTTCGCCACCCATTCTTAGTACCCCTACTTATATGGCCCAACCCTGACCAAACCCCTCTGACTCAACATTTCCGTTCTAATGATGGGTCCTCGACGAGTTCTCGAGCCCAGGAACTGGACCCGCAGGGCTCCCGCCAAGAAAAAGGAACTCAACAACAACAACTGCCCGGCAAGGTCCCAAACTCATCGCTCTCTCTCTCTCCCAAAAATTATCGCTAATTTTTACGTTTCCCTTCTTTAATACTGGGGAAAAGGATCTTATAAATATGTCCACAACTTCATTCACAAGGAATCTTATACACGTTCATTTCCTCCCGAAATGATTACAAGTTTGCACTTGAAAATACCATTTTTAGACCTTATTCAAAGGAGGTAATTATATGAATGCTTAGAAGTTCAAAATGAACGGTGAAAACTTATTATATTGAAACATCTTATATTATATAAGAAATACTCTCGCTCACTTAATGCCTGCCATTTTAGTTAATTGTAAAGAAAATCAAATTACGAATATATGAATTCACTTTCATAATTAATGTGTGATAAGCGAAAATAAATATGCATAGATAAGAAAAAATATTTTAAAAAAACTTTTAATGGAATAAACTTTAATGCAGTTAATAAGAATCCAGTAGGTTATTAATATTTAGTTTATATTTGCATGAAACCACCTCGTTTATTGTTAAAACTACTGCAATCTTGAAGTTCAGTATATTAAAACATATACCAAAATAATTACGAATGGATCAATCAAAACATGCCCATTTATAAAAAGATGTAATGCACGGCAAACGAACCACATACAACAAGATTTGCCTAACCCCTTCAATAAATTGCTTCATTCCCTAACATTCATGCATGGTGGTTTCATCGTTTAAAAAATACATCGTTTCATTGTTTTTAATTTTGTCAGTTTATAAAGAGCATTTGCCAATTCTTTAATACGTGCATGAAAGGGTTAATTCACTCTTAATATAACTGTTAAAATACTGTATGTTGACTGTATCAAACATTTATAATACATTCGTTAATTTTTGCTTGAAGTTTTCTTTTTTCGCATTTTTTTTTTTAAATATTGAACCTGTAACTTAAAATTAATTCTAACTCTAAAAGAAAAAAAACTTTAAAACTAAAACTAATTTTCTAAAAAAAAATCTGAACGTTAAGAGATGTTTAAACAAATTATAGCTATTTCACTGACTAAAAGTAGCCAATAAAGCAAAAACGTATCTTTCTGTATCTTTTTGCGAACTTTGTTTTCTACACGCATAGTGGTTATTCATTGCAACTGACTGCCCTTTAACCTTTCATGTATTTGACATTCCTCCAATTTTTATTATGTCAATAAAGTATTAAGAATGGAATAATATCCTCTTGTGGACGTATCTCTTTATTCATTCAATATTTTATTTGCATGAAATACTTCCAGGGAGAATATCGTATTCCGTTAGCCAAAATTACTCTATTTCTCAAACTGTAGGAAAGAATTAATATTTTTACGTGGTATAACATTCCTCAATTTAATAATCTGAAAAAAAAAACCTCGTATCATTTTCCGTCTTTTCCCTTCCATTAAGAATACTGTGATATCAACAGAGAAAACTTGTGCGTCAAGTCCTATAGAGAAAAGCACTTTTACGAGGAGCTCATCTCCCGTCGTCTTGGAGGCTATTAACGTGTCATTTATTAAGCGTGATTTTGCAATAATAGCCTATTCTCGAGAGTAGCATTATTTTCTGACAGAATCGATTTATTAATCGCCATGGCAGGGGATCAAAGGCGGGGGATAATGAATTACACTGAGAAATGGTAATCTCAACCAATGATGGATCTCTGTCTCATGTATCATACTCATTTCCGATTTTCCATCAAGAAAACGTTTTTTTGTTTTGTTTTCAGTACGCGGTTAATTTGATGATGACTCATAATAAGCGAACCATTTGTATTCACGATTAATAAAATTGATGAAATAATTGCTTATTTTTTTCATTCCTTGTTATCCTGATAAACGTTTGGGTTTTGCTTTTTCTTTCTCTCTCTCTCTCTCTTTCTCTCTCTCTTCTGAAACCCGAAGTTAATGATTTGCTTTCCTCTATCCCCTCCCACCATCTGTATACATATGTAGATAAATATAAAAGTCTGCAATGAATATTTACAACAGGTCATTTCCCTAGATATCTTAAACACGAAATGCTAAAAATAATCCAATAACACGCTTCTGAAATCTCTCTTATTAGCTTCATGTTGCAACGACTGGAACTAAACATCAATATGTTAAGCTTTTTATTTAAAATTTACGCTTGAAAAATGTAAAATTATATGACAAAAAGCTATTTAACAGCCTTGATATTACTCTTTAAAGTTAATATACAGGGATAAAATTGGTCTGCCTACATAGAGATTAAAAAGCAATTCTTTAATTTTTTTTTTAATATCTCAATAAATATACATTTTCAATAAGAAATTCATTATAATATTAAAATATTTGTGCATCATTTGAAGCAAATTTTTAATAAAAATTCAACTTACAACGAAAAAACAATTATAAAGAAGTGAGTGCTTTTTTGTAATATGCATTTACAGAGTGAAATATTTAAATGTGCCTTTACCAAATAAAATAAAAAAATTAAACACACAAGACAGAAAAGTTCCTTAACCTTAATGATACCACCTTAAATCCAAGTAATTATACCTCTCAAAATACTGAACTTAAATTACCTGGAAAAAGCCATACATAAAGCAAAGTCAGTAAGTAGCTTTAAATAGCAAACCAGACGTATATAATACAGCCAAGGAATGCAATTCAAACACTTGTTAGCCTAATTTTAATACATCATAGACCAGCTTGAAAAATAACATTAAACATTTAATTAAATATTTATACATGGTAAGGATCTTTTGCTACACATAAACATCAAAAGACAAACAAACATAAAAGACAACACACATTTAAAAGGAGGAAAAAAAACGTCAACAAACAATAAAAAAATTACTCGTGTGAATGCATAAAAAATAATGAAAAAACTAATAAAAACACTAGAAGATTTTGTGGTGGTGTTAGTTGGACAACAGACAAGGCGTGAAGACTGGTGAGGTTAGTTTTTCCTTTAATGGAGATTTATAAGAAGGGCTCCAGAGGTTAGTGTAGCTGGAAAGAAAAATACAGCAGTGTATCAGCATTGAACAAATAAATTAAGTACATAATCGCGAATAATTATCAGTTTTACTCTTTTTTCCCCTATAATATATATATAAACACACACACATTTAAATTTGTGCTAAAGACAGACAACAGCATCAATATTCATGAAAGTGAGTGAAGCAGTAAGACCATAAAAGCATTTTTAAAAACCCATACCACCTGTGAATTTTTTTATCTTCAATACTTATTTGTTTGGATATTCAAACGGAATAAATAAAGCCAAATAAAAACATTTTTTTTTAAACAATCATAAATCTTTCAAAGCATATGGCAAGTGCTTTTCAAAAGGGATTTTGTAAGAACATCAAAGTTTATAACAATAAAAAGGTTCAATTAATAAATTGTAATATGTAAATTATAAAAATTATTAAAGTATGAAATATGCTTATTTATAATACGAAAAAACCCTATCAAGCTAAATGAGATTTTCATCAAAGCATTCACATTTTTATTTCTCAATGGCAAAACAGGTTTGGGAAAATTGCTACTTTTTTTTCCTACTGTTAATGACTAATGACAAATGTTAATAAAATATTTTTATCAAATTAAATATCTGATTATGACTACTTTTTCAATTGAAAGCGAATTTTTTTCTCAGCTTAAATAAGGTGCGTAAAGAAATTTAAATGATAACTTATTTACAAGGATAATTTACCATAGCAGAACACTACAACCCAGGTACTGATGCCAGACAAATCAAAAAGTAAATACTACTAATTACAGTGAACAGGTTTCTGATAGAGCATGAAAGACGATAAAGGGAAACAAGAAAATTGCAATATCTATTATGGAAAAAAAAATTTATTAACAATAAATCACAAAAGGGTTGCTTAAAAAAAATAAGTAACAGAATAGCCTACTAGTTGCATATATCTTTGAATCATTTCCTTTACTGCTTAAATTATGCAGAAAAAGTGTTTAACTATATATAATGGGTTTAATTTCAATACATTATTTTCAATAAAGGAAAACAACAAAAATGTCTCTTTTAAATTCAAATTTTAAAAATTCTAATATATAAATTTTATATTCTTCAGTAAAAAGTAAATTTTAAAATGTCATCTACCTGAAACACTTATAATAAACTAAGCTAAATAGAATATCTTAAAGTTAATTATTAAATTATATCCAGTACAAAATAAAATCAGGTGATTTTTTTCCCAATCTATATGAACAAATCTAGGAAGAAGAGCATCTGATATAGTAAATGAAGCCGATTTTAGTAGATATCAAACAGCATTATATAAAAATAATTTTTTTTATTTCTTTTATACATGTGATGCATTTATGTATGTAACCAACATTGAATGGATTTTCGCACAGCTTTCCTTATTGATAAATGCGAGGAAACTCGGGGAAGGAAGAAAATAAACATAAAAAAAAACGAACGTAACAAAAATGAATAAAAACATGGATCGCATTAAGAAGATAAAAGTAAAAATATTCACGATATATTCATCGCGATAGCACTTGATCATAAATGCTCAGAATTTAATTGATGTATGATCTGTATCAAAATGTTGACGGATTTTCAAAGAACTTATGCATCTGGATATTTGAGATAGTAAAGCATAGAACAAGTGTAAGCACAATAGTAAATATGCTCGAATATTGTAAAATCAATTAGATACTCATAAATTATTCTTACGTGAGCCTGAGCCATCAAAGCGATATCTCATAACCACAAATTCACTTGGTTTTCTTAACTTTTTCACATACTGTTAACCTCTACTCGGCAGTGCGCATACTAATAACCACATCGAAATTTATTAATTCATCTTATTGTAATGACTAATTATTATTTCTCTCTCCCTCTCTCTCTTTTTGGTTTGCCTCCACCAACAAGAGGAGATCTAAAGAGTGTTAATTAGCCTCAAATGAATAGGCATGCTATCCAGGTAACGTGTTGATTACAAATTAATTCCGATTTTGAACAGACCACAGATGGCTCCATCTTATTCGTTGGGCAACACCAGCCAGAAGGTTTTTTCTTTTCATCACTTGATGCGTTTCTCTCTTCTGGCCAATTCATATTCAAAACGCTGCTGCAACGCCCCACGTATTAGACACATACACATATAGACAGAGAAAAGAGGGAGAAGGTCTTTTTTTTTTCCTCGTTCGCTTACACAGCGGTGGAATAAAAAAAATACATACATACATAAAAAATAAAAACCACCATACGTATCCTGTTGAATCTCCCTTCCCCCTTAGCAAATAAACGAACATTTGTTTTATTTATTAACCCCCCTCCATCTCTTAGTGGAATAGAGGTCAGAAACTATGGATATGATGATGATAATAATATTAGGCAATGTTTGGAGGAGGGATGAAAGTTGTTTTCAAGTATTATAATTTGTAAAACAACATTTTCAAATCCATTTTTCTTTTACTTTGCCATTTTAAGAGAGGATGTGTTCGATAATTATATTCAATTCGATGTAATCTTGATTAAGCAATACATATTTTTCTCAAGATAGACACATAAACCTAACATCATTTTGCATTAAAAAAAAAGAAGACTTAAATGAGTAAGCAATACATTTATAGCTTATTCTAAACAACCAATTTAACATGGCTTTGTACCTTAATACTAGAAATGGATATAAAATTAAAACAGTAGATATTTTATCATATTCCCCTCTTTCCGAAAATGAAAATAAAATTTTTATTATTAATTTTGTGCAGATTCTCTTAATGCCAACTATTCAAAATACAGTGTAAATTATTAGGTCAAGGCTAAGCTCCTAATCAATTTCTGCGATAAATGCAGATCACCCTAAAAAATGACAACAACACAAACCAAACAGAAAACGTTTTTGTTTTGTTTTTTTAATTTTCTACATCCTTAAAATTTAAGGCGTGTTTTAATAAATAATTTAAGAAATTATTTTGTTAAATTAAATTCCTTGATATTTTTTTTCAAATTAAAAAAAAGAAAATTAATTCTTTTAATAACTTTGCATGACATAACAGAAAACGAGTAGCCTACTGGGAAAATAGAGATTACCATATGGAGCAGAGAACATAATCTAGCATAAATATTATATTACAATAAAATTTGCATCAATACCTGCTTCCGACATGTCTGCGCTTTCAAACACATTGGCGTAAATCCCTGAAAATTCCTAAAATAAATAAATTTTTAATAAATTATTTAATGCTGAAGACAAACACTTTCGCCCAAGTCAAACGAAGTATATTACATTTCCCCTCCTGTATTGGCAAACATCACTTACAATGAACATTGTGTATATAATCAAAACAAAAAAAAAAAATAAATAAATGTATGCATAAACAAGTATTCGTCGAACACTATGATCTCAATGTTGCATCCAACAGTATTGAATCATTGGCACTTGAATATGAAATACGATAATACATTTGATGAAAGTGAGAGAAAAATAACTTGTTTATTAACCCAATTTATTTTGATTATTAGATTTTGTTTTTTGTTTATTATTTAATGTTTATCTCAAATTAAAACTAATTAAGGAGAGGCACGACAAACTGTACAATCAAGGAACAGCAATATTCTTTAATTACTAGGTTATTGTTTTTCAGCACTTTTAAAATGATGAAAATAAACATTAAAATGCCCTCTTGTCCCATAAAACGTAATGAATCTCATTTATTATCAAGATGGGAAATTTATGTTTATTTATTTATTCATTTGTTTATAAGATAATTTTTTGTTATAATTTCTACTCAAAACTTTGCTTTTCCAGTATTTTTCTTCTTTCTTCTTTTATTATATACTTTATTCAATATTTAAATTGACAGAAAAATTGAATTTAAACTTTTAAACTTGGCATAAGAAATCTATGGCATTTTTGCCCATACAAATTAAGAATAACATAACAGAAGCACCAAGCTCAAATTAATCTATTAAAAATACAGAAGCCAACTACTGAAATATATTAATTAGCTCGTTCGAAATTAAAAATCATTAAAGGCGTTTGTAAAGCCATCAGTGGTTGCTTATTCAGAAATTAATTCTTTTCCCCACATTGGGAAATCAATCGAAATCTTTGCTTATTTATGTTCTTCATCTGAAATCAGTATGGGTCAAGAACTAAACATGTAAATGGCTTCAAAACTGAATATAAAACATCAATTTTCAGAGGTTTTATTCCATTCCTTGATTACAATTTATTCCTATATAACAAACATCTCAACCTATTCATCTATAACAGACTTCTGTCCTCTTATTACACATATCCGATGAAATCTCAAGAGTTGAGCAGAAAACGAACTCAAGTGAGTGAAACTGCTCTTTGCACTCGTTTCTCGCGTCACGTTCATTACAATTGAGCATTTCTTAATCACGTTAACTACCAACGTTCCCCCATCTACCAAAAATGGTAATAACCCAAGTGTGTCCACAGATGGCCTTGCCTTGACCCTAGACCCTGGTCTCAAATACCCAACCTAAGGATCAAAGGTTGTAAATCACCCTCCCCTCGTGGAGTGGACCCCCTAAAAACTTCCAAAAATCCTTCAAAACTGGGGAAACGCAAAATTCAAATGGAAACTGATTCTGCAAAAGGTCGAAGCATTTTGAGTAAACAAACAATTAACATTAAAAAAGTCATTAAGTAATTATCATTATGTCTCGATGTCAAACCTTGCTCATTAACATATATCAGGTGAAGCCCCACCAATTTTCGTGTTCCTCAGCTTTTATTTCCTTTCTACCCCCCTCCCCCTTTCTGGCTTCCGTCACCAGAGGCTCCGAAATTTTTATATTAATTTCAGGGATTTCATTATAGGTGTACGATTTACATTGACACGGAGGGGTCATGTTAATTTATTGCTCCTAATGTTCTTTGCGGCACGAAAAGCAAGCAAATCATTGCAAAATTCGTATCCAGAATGTAGAAGAAAACTACTTCTTCCAATGTCGAAACACTCTTGTGTCCATTAATGCAACCAAATTTTATAGATACCTATATAATTTTTTTTCCCTTGTGAATTCGGATGGACCTCCCCCTTTTTCTCCTTGGTAGAGGTATTCGAGTCGTAAAAAAATGTTTTTTTCTCCAGTGGGTTGAAACATTAACTGGCAGATAACCCCTCGGTTTAGGAGGGGAATAACTTGTCAGTAATTGCTGTAGGCAGCTTTGGTCTATAGCGTCCCTCTTTCCATGGAGATTGAAGACCCTTTTTGGTTTTTCCTCAAGAAAACACAAAGGAGGGATTCTTTTTCAGTGGTATGCAGCATTAACAGGAGAGGGGGAAAATTTGTATCCAATTTTTTCTCCCCAAAATATCAAATACATAGACAGGTCCTTCATTATCTATACAAAGGCTGAACAAAACTATTTTCCTCCCTTCTTTTAATTTTTGTTAAAAAGTAGCTCAATTTTTTTTTTTTTTTAAGTTTCAAACATCTGTAATATGCCAAGTATCTAGCTGAATAAAATTATTCTAAAATTTTACTTCTCACATAAGCAAATAATTTTAATTGTTTATTCTCAACAGCTTTTTTGCATCAATTTGAATGCGAGCAGATTATGCGCAAAAACACCATCACTGTAATTAGTTCTTAAGCTTAAGTTTTCTTTTTCAATCTAACATTTAAATAAAGAAATTCCCTTCTAAAAAATATAATTTTACAAATACATCCTTATCCACAGAATTCATTACGACTAAAAGTTAATATTGTTGCTTTAGTAACGTTGAGGTATGCTTTATTACAATTCACAATTTTTCAACACATTTTTTTAAAAATGTAGAAACTTAGGTTCCAATAACAATTGTTGTTGTTGCTATTGGGACCTAAGTTTCTACATTTATGGATATTTTTTTAAACTAAATTAAGCGAATTCATTAAGATTATAGGGGTGAATTTTAAATGCACAAATTCATATTGACTTGATGCAATCAGAATTTTAATTGCATAGGCTTTAAGAAATCAGATAAACATTAATCTCTGAATTAATGTGGTTTTGCTCAGATATGCATTATGCAATTAACAAAATTGTTTCTATTAAACAGAATTGTAAAAAAAACAAAACAACAAAAAAAACAACAACTTTGCTTTCATGTAATTATTTTTAATAAATTTCGATTTTAATCATAAAATATTTATTTTATTGTTGTTTATTTATTTAAAATACCTTCGATTTGAATAAATTTGCTTAATTTTTTTAAACACCAATTTGTAACTTTTCTTAAATTTAATAATAATTTGACTTTTAAATACTACTCTAAGAAAGTATGTTATTCTAACGATTAGAAGTATTGTAACAAATTCAAATAGGGAACAGGTGAAACTAAACAATTCATTGTGAATCCAGGGAGGAGGGAACTTCTTCTTTGACATTGTCACTGGCAGAATTCAGAAATCGTTCATTTTTCTTAATTTTAGAATATTTTATTTAAATTCATGATATAACAAGAGTAACTCAAAGATAAAAATCAAGAGTCTATGTGAATTTATGTATACTGATACAGCATTTCTTTTTACGTAAGTCTCGTTACGAAATAACATCCAGAATCTTCGAAAATTGTTGTCCTTTATCTTTGGTTGTTATTGTTGTTTATATGTTTGGTTTCCAGCCTTTATATTTTTTTTCGGTACTCTGGATTGTAAATCGCACCCACCGCAACAGGTGTAAATAGGATGCAAATTTTTGGGAACACGTGTACCGTTCAAGCGTTGGGCGCTACTAATGTGCTCGTTTTGGACACAATTATTTTTTATTAATTAAATAAAATAAAAAATATGAACATATAAAATCTAATTCATTATCTTCCTTCACATAAAGAACAATCTATCTATTTATTATTTTAAAATAAACGAAAATAAAGTCAGAACCACTCGCCAAATATTCATTTATTTAAATTGCTCTTAGACTAATTTACATTATGACAAGATTTGTTAATGACGCAGTTATTAATAACTTTTTTTTCATTCAAAAAAAATAATTAACTTTAAGAATACGGTAGTAAACATTAAAAAAAAAAAAGAAAAAAAAAAAAGAAAAGAAAAAAGAAATAAATAAGGAATCTAATGAACTGACGGTACTCTTGTAGATATAAATCGAAATAGGTTGTTTTTTCTCTCAAAAATGTCTGCAGCAATATCGTGCAAACTAACTTATTTACATTCTTTCACTTAATCTCTTCGCTCAGGCCTAAACAATTATCATATTTTCCGATCGCACGTTCCCATCTCGCTCCGTCGGCCAATCCACCGCGGCCTGAACTTCACATACGCTAACTTTTTTTTTTATTTTTTCGTATTTAATTATTTAATATTCATAATCAATAAAATTAAGATAAACCATATAAAATCTCTTAAAAATTCAAATAAACTTTTTAAAATCTCTCGGCAGCTCGGTAGGCGTTGTATATAATTTATGAATAAATTACGTTTTACTTTACCTTGCTTTTCATTAGAAGACGACGCGCTACCCGCCATTTTGTGAATCCATTGCAAATTTTTTTCGCCGATTCCGAAAATGCACGATGTATAATTAGGGAGTCAACGTCGCAGAAACTGAGGAACCCCACCATTCGTTAAAAATCGAACTTTAAAAAAACCCGATATTACATTATTTAATATTTTCGTGTAATTATTTCAATCAATAAATTCAGTTGAAATTTATCGTTAAGAGAACAGGAAACAATTGTTGAGATTTTTATTTTCTGGCTATCTAATTTTCACCACGTTATAGTTTCCGCCTGACGACGTCATACACCCGTTTCATCACCATTTTCAGGAATACACAATGGCGTACTACGGAGAAACTGATTATTCTTACGAGTTTTCTGACAGAGATTTATATTATACATCAAATTACGATCTGTATTGTAAACTTGGAGAATATATATCTCAAGATGAAGTAAAACTGCTGACTTATCTCCTGGGAAATGTATTAGATGAAAACGCGAAATCGAGAATACATTGTGGCCGTGACTTGTTCCTTGCTTTGGAAGAGAAACATATGTGCAATCACCAGATCTTCAGTCGAATTTCAAAATTGCTCAAGATTATCCATCGATTCGATGTCATACCTCATTTGCACGTTACAGGGAAAAGGAAAGGTATAATTTTGCCTTTATTTCCAAGCTAAAAGATCTAAAACTTAAATTCCAGGAAGTTAATCGTTAAATTGAAATGCATTATTTTGTATTTTTATTTATAAAAAAAAACAAAAAAACCTCCAAATACTCATCAAATTTGTCTAAAAAATGAAGATTTGCCACTATGTCACTTAGAATTTGACATCATATGAGGCTTATTAAGCTTTTATTTGCAAAATCATTAATGGAAAATTCCTTGAACGTTGAAAGATCTTCAATAACAATGGCGCATTTCGATGACGTAATCGAATGAGGCCAAGCAATATGGCTGCCTAATCATAATATTTATTAAATGTCAGCTGATCAAATTGCATTGGTGGTGTTGGAATTCCGAGAAAATTAATGAACATCAAAATATTTATTTATTATTTTTTCTATTCGAATTTCCTAATAAAGATACAAGCAGTAGGGTTTTATATGTGGTGTATAGTTTTGTTTTTTTTCTCTTTGCAGTTGCTGTTGACCCTTTGGAAGAATACCTGAAGGCAAGCGAATTTAAGAATACGGAACAGGATACCAGTGTTGTACCGTCCAAGAAAAGGAAGCTGAACAATGCTGAAAGTCAGGAAACTGGAACAGTTAATTCTGATGTAGGTAGATCGTCATCCGTAATGCATAGTGATTCAAGATGGAGAAGTGAAAATTCCACAGCAAACGCATCTTGGAAAATCAAAGAAAAATACACGTGTGGTAGGTATTTTATTAAATTCTACCAATCAACATCCTTTAATTTAAGTGATTTATCAAGATGCAGTTCTGAACATTGATAATTTCTTGCCTTAAAACTCCCTCAATAGCAACATTATACGTCCCCAGCAGGCTATTGTGGAGGGCTGTTCATTTTGCTTTTTTCACCAAGTCTTACTACCTTTGGTGCTTTGGACCTCATTGGTCACTCGAATGCATTTAGCTTTCTGTCTATGATGTCCTCCTGCAGATTCATACTGTAGGGGAGAGTAGGGTCGTTTCGGATAAATCGATTTTTTTCAGTAGAAACTGTTCGCACGTTGCCTAAAAAATTATCCCCAGCATGTGATACTATACACATTATAAAAATCTTGTTGTCAGAACGATCACAACAAAGGTAAGTAAATAAGAAATAAAATATGTTTTCGGGAGTGTGAAAAAAATTTTTGAGGTAGGTTTGTTTGTGAATTTGCAGAGAGATTATACAAGAAATATTAACAGTTAAATATTTATTCCTGAGGTACAGTACTATACTTAAACGTGTGCAGTTTCACTTCAGCCATGTGCGTAGTTAGCAATAAACAAGGTTTTATTTGATTTCTGGCATGGTGGGGTTGCTTCATAAATTGCAGAGGTTTTTTAAAATATAAAAATGTATAGTTTATCATGTGACTAATGGAAAATCACATGTACAGGTAAATGATGAAAGGTTTAGAGTACAAAATACGATAAACACGTTCACTATTTGGTTCATGATTAACCCACAGGGAGAAGAAAATTTGATTTTCGTCAGAACCAACTCCACTCTCCCCTATAGCAAATTAATGATACATACCCCATACTGTTTTGGTCACAGGAGAGCAACTGGTTGGTTTCCCAAAAAGACAGAGAAGGCCAAGACTTAGCAAAATAAGGTAGGGAAAAACACACAACTAACAGTCCTCCATCGCAAGCCTTGGTCATTTAGTACATATTAACTTTATTAAGTGCTTTTATATCAGAAGATAAGGGGCAGTTCATTATCTATTAGGGTTATTTGGAAAGTAATAATAACTATTGTAATGTATATATTTTCAAATTTTTTTCTTTACCAGATTCTATATATTCTAACCTTTAACTATTTTTCCACATATTTTCCAAGTTTATTTAAGCACTTGTCATACCGCTCGATGTTCTTCCACATGATCAGTTCATAGAAGCTGCCACCGCTGAAGAAAGTCGCGTAGTTTTAACTTGTTCATCGTCGCTGAAATGCAGGCTGCTGATGAACTCCTTTAGATCCTGCAACAGGTGGTAGCCACTGGACGCGAGGTCTGGATAAGTTGGGAACATGATTAGTACAAAGTTCAACAAACATGGCCGGTAAGAGGGGAACCAAAATCGTAAGCGGCAGAGAATTGCAGTTAAAGCACTGTTATTAAGCATAAATCCTTAATTTTGCTGTACAATTATTCGTCCCGAAATATTATTTTTATTTAAAATTATAAACCACTGCGATACATACCCCTCACTATTGACATTCACATGAAGCCAGCCCCATGACTGAAAATTTACGAAGATTACCGAATTACTTAGTAAAATGAAATAAAATTAAGTAAACGGTTATTAACTGGAAGGCAATTAGCTAATTGTAATAATGTAGTTTAAAAACTAAATTTGTTTAAAAACTTGAGAATCCATTCAATTGTCGTCTGCTGTCTAAATCCATTGATTTCATTTGACATGGATTCGTGCTTATTGCTGAGTAGTTGAAGAAAGAAGTTCCGTTAAGCGCATTAATACACACAGACCGCTTTAACAGTGGAGTCCTTGTATGGCTGCGTGTGCTCAAATTATTTCGTTTTCACGGTTTTTGAAAGAAACAAAATTTCGCACTTTTCTTATTTTGCAAGCGTCTGTTCGCTACTTTCAGTGAATATAGAGGGCGCTGCTATTTTTGAAAAATGGCGGCGAAAGTAGGACTGGACTCCCCTCACCATCTGTTTTCCATCAACATTCTTTGAATATTACACTGTGTGATATCTTTTTGTATGATGGTATATTTTTAAAGTGGTTGATGTGGCAAGCACCTGCTAGGAATAGCACTTGATTTCAACTTTCGTTTTAATGCTGACATATTTAAAAAAAATTATTTTTTAGTTAGAAAGTTATTAGTTGATTAAATATGAAAAAGTAGATTCAAGATGAAAATTGTTCCTAATAATAAACGACCTAACTTTTTGCTCATTAATGACCCACAAACAAAACAGCGTTATCAAAACTAATGCAGCTAACAATAAAAATAGTGATTTTTACTGTAAAATTACGTGCACGTAAACATATTGCATGTGAAACAAACTTTTAAAAACAAATTTTGAATATTATTTCATTTTATTAGTAGTGTATGTTAAAATAGGTAAATATTTTCCATCTTTTACCCTACTTTTGCAAATTTCTGCTTACACGTTGATGGAAAAACATTGTGTTGATAACATGATATCTGTGGCTTTTTTTCCCCCATTGTAAGTTTATACTTCCCAACTTTTTCTAATGGCTTTATTTTTTGGGAAAAAAGGTAATCTTACTGCATGTAACATCGTTTTTGAGCAGTATTTGTTACTTTTTCCTTTCATTTCTTTAGCTGCCATAACGTGTTGAGCCTTATTTAAACTACGGCGAATCCTACTTAGCTCCGTTCAAGTAAATCCCTCAAGGGTGGCGCCACCTAAACTGAAAGTAGCGAATAGTAGCTTCAGATGAGTAACATATTTCAATTTGGTGGAAATCTGTGACATACATGTTCATCATGCATGTTGCCGTTTATCCTTGCCCAATATGTCCGTCATCCCATCAGCTATGCTAAACATGGCCATCCACCGATGTGATTTCCCTCACACTTCTCTACACATAGGATGGCCATCCTTAGCTTAGCCATCAAAATAGCTGATATTTTGGGGACAGATAATAGCAATATTCATAAAAAATGTTTACAATGTTTCCTGAATCTTACCTACCAAGATTAAACAAATTTTTCACAATTATTTGTATCACTTCACAGGATTGAAAAAATTGATTCCTACGCCATCAAGCCGAGGGTTTTCATCCAAACTATGGAGTTGCGAAATGAGCATTCCGATTGAAGTTAGGAGTCAAAAGCTGGCCAAAACTTTGTGGCTTAGCAATGTTCTCTTGGCACCTCTTTGTGGAAGGCCATCTTCCATGATGGTGATGATACAAAATGGAATCTGTCATTCTGATTTTGTTTACTAGGTTGATTGGGTGTGTCTAAATGGGCCAACTTTGACTCCAAACTTAATTGCTGGTGGAAACCTGCTGCTTGGCAGTGTATGGAGCCATGTTTTTTAATGATAGAAAAAAACATGTTAACAAAATTTCTTGGTGCCACGAAAATATCACACAATTTTCAAACGTTTACACTTAATATTATGTGATAACTATATGTTTAACCTTGGAAGGTAGGTTTTGGGCCAGCCTATTTGTATTATCCACGATTTATTTCCTTAAATTTTAAGTTTTGATTTCTGGCATTTTGCTTGTTTATCAAATTTGATGCCACCTCTGGGACACTATAAAATTACCCAAAAGGCTTTAGACCAAAAACCTGACAAATACAGCAGCCCTGCAGTTCGCAAGTTAAAAATGCTGTAACTGACGCATACTACATTGTATGTATGTCAAGACCATTTAAAATCTGGTATAAGGAACATTTCTAGTCATGCAGATTTAGAGACAATATATCAAACTTGGCTCAACATATCTTAAGACTTTCAACATAGATTCTTCTCAATTGAAGACACAATGCAGATCCTCGAAATTGAAAGACATTTAGAATTTTCTCTGAATGAATGGGTGCTGAATTATTTTGATTATTTGCTATATCTTGACACATCAAGATCTACATGACAGGTGCTACATATACCTTAGCTCTCTTACTACTAGGCCGATATCACCCCCCCCCCCCCTCTCCTCCTCCATGCTTGGTTATCCATTGCAGTGTTCTCCCCTGGATGGAAGGCCAAATATCCAGGCAGTAAAACATTAAAAACAAATAAAACATTATGCCGTATTGTGTAAATTTTCGTGCATTCAGCTGGGCGGACATCAGAACCAGCTGGGTGGCACGCCCCTTCAAAGGAGCCTGGGAAAACCGTGCATTGTATGATAATGCTTGTATTTACCATTAAAGGCAATTACATATTGGTGTTAGGCGTTTAGGCATTACAGATAAAAGTAGAGTTTCTTTGAAGATAAATATGAAAATAAGAATAAAACTGTAGAATAAAATTATTACAATGACGTTCGAATTCCAAGATCATTGTATTGCTTCAACATAAATAAAATCATCAGTGTTTGTTGTTCCTTGTATAGGGAGTCCTCGATTTAAGACTCGACTTAGCAGTTCACACATACAAGTTACGAATTCCCATTCATTCCTCAAGTTAAAACCCTTGTTTCACACTTAAGACAAACATACAATAGAAAAGGGCAGTTTCTTAAAAGAATTTAAGAAAAAAAAACCGATGCTTCAACTTAAGGCGTTTCGACTCTAGACATTTCACAGGAACCACTTGTGTCGTAAGTACAAGGACTCCCTATATTCAAAATCCTGGGAACCCGATTTTTCCACGTATTCAAAATCCAAATAGAAAAGGAAAAAATAATCAAGTGCTGACAATTATCAAAGCAAAATTGATAAAGGGACCTCCCCACACAATAAAAAGGGGTCATATAGAAGCCCTGGAACCCTTTAACTCTCAAAGTTTTAGTGTTATCTAAAGCAACATTATGTAAAGAGGGGAAGTTTATTCCACCCCAGAATAGCATTACAGTCTAACTTTGCTATGTGGATACCTAATAAGTGGATACAGAGTGTAAAGTCTGGTTGTATCAAGTTGAATTCATTTCAAACTGGATAAGTGGATACTTTCTTCTCGGGCCGGAGACTGTCGAAGTTCGACTGTATAAGAAAAGCATTTAATCAGAAATGGGGAATGATGGAAAAAAAAAAACAATGGTCCTGAAATTTTAATATTTGGTAATCACTGCCGTTAAAAACTATTGAATATATATAAAAAACAGTATGACCAGGAGCTCAAATGGAACTTGATGTTTCTGCTTCTAAACCAGTCTGTGGTTTTGTGTTCTATAGTACATGTAGGTAAGGAATGTAACCAACAACATTGGGTAGTAGATAGAAATTTGTTTATCTTGAATGCAGTAGGAATATTTTTATAGGTGACTACTTGTGTGGAGTATATGGCAGAGATTTTGGACATGAGGACATAAAGCAACTGGCGGAGTTAAGCAACTTTGGGCGCGGCTAGTCACAGGTTGGGTGACAACCTGGAAATTTACATCTCCCCCCGTGCTTCGGAGGGCACGTAAAGCCGTCGGTCCCGGCTGCTGCGACCATCTTACAGCAGTCGTTAAGATCATCATCACCCCCAGAAATGGGGGTTGTGCGTAGGGCCGACCCCCCTGCCACATAAAATAAATTAAGGTCTAGAAACAAGCAGTCACTTGCTTGGGGCTAAAGGGCTGTAAAGCCTATAAAGGCCAATGATGATGATGATGAGGACATAAAGGAACACTTAAAGCTGGAACTGATGACAGTTATGTATTAGGACACTTCATAAGTAAGGCAAAGGACAACTCCACTCAAAAAATCGTTTTGTTTTTTTCAGAATATAATTTGAAACAAATAAAATACAACTGTATCAATAGAAAAATTTTAAACCCATTATTTCGTTATGAAAATCGCGTTTAAAGTGTGAAAAATGCTACTTCTGGTCTTCACCCTCACATTCCATTTTGTATCACTGGACTCTCTCCGATCGACGTCACGGTGCGAGTAAGCTCCAGTATCATAAACAGAGAAGCTCTTCCATAGCAATCTCTAATTAAATTAAATCATGCCTTCCAGTTGTTTCGTTATGGGTGTAACAACCTAGGTACTGATAAAAGTTTATCTTCTCATAAGTTTCCTATGTCGGAATTAATAAGACAGGAGTGGATAAACTTTTGGCGGAGAGAAAATTGCAGTCTTTCAGCTTATTCAAGTATTTGCTCTGCTCATTTTGAAACCTCAAGCTTCACTGTCCATCCGATAGTTTTAAAATCTTTGAATGTGAATAAATTATTTGAACGATCAGCTCCTTTGAAACACCGGAAAACCAGGCAATAAAGATTAAATATAGGGTAAAAGTTCAGAATAGGATAAGTTTCCCCTACATTTTGTCCAGGCCAGCCACCTTCATTTTTAGAATTATTACTACTGTATCTGCTCCAGGTAATAAAAATTCATTTCCACTAACTTTTGTGTAAAATGCCTATAATAATCAGTTTATGTAGTTAATTAATTAATAATAAGCATTGTCAGTATTTGTACTTATCTGGGATTCAGCTGCATCGGCCTCTGCATCATTCGTGCTCACGAATGATCGCGTCTCAGCGGTTCATAACAGTAAGGGGGAACGTGTAGTTTCCAATGAAACTTTCTCCATACCATTTAAAAAGAAATTAAAAATCTACATCCGATTCAGAGCTGCTTCTGGTGAAACCTCTCGTACATAAGCATAAGCCATCGTAAAATAGCACGTGTATAGTGGTGGCCAGTTCAGTCAATCACGCGAGGACATCACTTCCTCTTGTGTAATGGAGCGCGGGAACTGACCTTGATCTTCATAATTTTCGTTTGTTTTATATATTTCGCGTTCGATTTGAAATTTTTCATTTATGCCACGTTATTATTTATATCTCGAAGTTTCATTTTAAATAAAGTTGTATATTAGGCTGGTGTTGTCCTTTAAAGTAAATCATTTAGAAAAGACGTAGTAATGAATTAACCATGTTGCAGATAAGGGAAAGTTATGGAATTGAACTTGTACCCCAAATTTTCTTATACTAACAATACTTTTGCTTTCTTCTTCACATCTTTTCTCCTGAACTTGATGGAACCTATGAAAAGTTCACATATAAGAAGTTAATGATATGGATGGCTAAAATGTTGGCTGTAATAGATGAATGTGCTTTGATCAGAGCAGGTCTTAAATCTTTTACCTCTCAAATATGCAAATCTTAAAAGTTTGCTCATTTTTTCAAAAAATCCCAAAAACAGTTTAGCCAGCTCTACCATTATAAGCCCATTTGATATACAGTGCTCTCTCTATATAACTTCATTATATGGACTTGCCATTATATATTTGGTGTTATGTAGAGTGCCATTATATATAGGGAGCACTGTACAGCAAACCCTCGTTAACCACTAGAGTTTGTTCCAGAAAACTTCCGGTATACAGAATTCGTGGATAATGGGACCAGAATCTTTTAAGAAAACGAAGGTTAGGGGAGGTCAAGTTGTTAGTCGATGCAGTTGTTTTTAATTTTTATCATGATTTATGCTTAGTTTTTCTTTATCGTGCTAACAGTGGATTGTTTGCTCCAAATATTTAGCCGATATCAGTGTTGCTCTTTTCCTCAGTCAACATGTCTAGAACTTTCAATTTATTTTCAAGCGGCAAAACTTTCTTCCTTGTTTTGCACAAAATGGATTATCACTGTTTTTCTTTTTCGAAGCTGTGAAAATCTGTGCCAATGATGGATCATAAAAAGGGGAAACTCTGATTAAAATAAATTAAGACAAACCATGGATGCAGAAATTTCCTATGCGTATGGCAGGGGAGGTATGCAAAAAATTTGACGTGGACATGCTAAACCATGGATGGTGAGATCGCAGATGCGGATGGATTACTGTATTGTTTTCCCTTAAGTTTATTTTAGTGGTACTTTTAGAAACGACATACTAACATTCTGAAAAATAATCATGGTGATAGATTATCATTTCTAAGTTATTATAAAAAAATTTTTTCTTTCTTTCCTCTTTAGACGTCCGCCTTCGTGTTAGAGCTGAATATTGCAGTCATGATAATGCTCTTAGAGACAACGTTTCCTCTAATCGGCAGCATGAACTTGAAAGAAAATTCGAATGTTTCACTCAGGCCAATAACATTCTAAAAACACGGGACCTTGGTTATATTATTTGTGATATCAAGTTTTCAGAAATTACATATTTAGATGCATTTTGGAGAGATTACCTGAATGGATCACTTCTAGAAGCATTAAAAGGTAATTTGAGTATGGATTTATTTTTATTTTTTTATTTTTCTTTCTTCTAATGTATTCAGACACATTCTTTAATACAGAAATGTAATAAAAAAATTAAGCAATATCAGTCTATGCATTTAACATTCAGACATACAGGTTGGGTTTATTGATCTCAACTGACCTGTTGGAATTTCAAAGATATACTATATTTTCTCATCCACTTATCAAATGGCCAAAATCGGAGAGAAATAGAAAGAAAAAAATTTTGAAGGATAAGAGTTGTTAGTAATTTTTCTTGGAAACATTTTTTACTGATACGATGCGCAAGAGAGAAAGTATAGTAAATCAAAAGGTAAATAAATTATTGATTTTTAATGACAAGATTCTCTTAGTTGGAAAACTTCTGAAATTTAAAGCAACATTTGTCTTCTTAATACATTTTTCTAAGTTATTTATAGAAACTCAAGAGATTTAGACATCTACATCAGCTTAATGATCTTAGTTTGCTTCGTTTTCTGAATTTTGCTCTAACAGGTGAAAAAAAAAAGCTTCAAAAGAGTTCACTTTATTTTCCTTTTCACGACATCTCTTCACACAAAGGTTAATATAACCCTTTTCTTGCAGATATCCAACTGTTAGGCATCAATTATTATATAAGAGTAACTGGGATGTGTTCAAAAAGTATAGGTTTGGTTGATGAGCCAACCTTAATTTAAATACTGTCCTTTCATGCTGTACTCTGTCCAACGAAACTAAAACTGGACTTATCCAATTAGATTCCAATTTCAATTATTGGACATTGTTAATTTATTTTGCAACAGTATCTGACAACTGAAATCTGAAATTTAACTGGACTTGCTCTTCTCTTTGGTTGGATTGAGTACAGATGGTGAATGCGACTTAATGAGATAAAATAATTTTTCACAATCCGAGAGTCAAAATATTCAAAGTGATTTTTTTTAATATGTTAAGATATTTTAATTTCTCTCCATTGTTACAATGGAAGACCTTTAAAGTGTTTTCAATCTATAAACATTTTACTGTGCAGACAAGAAGGAACTGAAATATTCACCTTGTTCACAGTATTGCTGAAAAGGAAACTTAAAAAATGAAAGTCATTACTTTTCTTATTTTGTAATTAGCAATGTCATATATGACTTCTTTTCTGGAAAATTTTTCCAAAATTTAAATTGCTTGGAAAATTTAAGCAAAGAAAGATATTGAATTAACCTATCAAATTCAAAAAAAACTATGAAAAAGTAAACATCCAAAAAAGATTGATACATTTTAACTAGTAAAATAATCTCCAGATAAGAAATTAAATGTTTGAATATCGTGTTTGTTGAATTTGTGGAGAGTCTTTTCTTTCGTAAAAGAATGTTTTCTCTCATAGACTGATGAATGATGAAATTACCTACTTAGAATTTTGTAGCTTGTGGTGTAGCGATTGCACTGAAACCTCTATCTCTTGTTCTCACTTGTTTTGTTTTCCTGGATCCATGTTTCAATTTTTCTATGGTTCCTGTACAAACCGTATTTAAATTATAAAAATAAAAATGCATTTCTCATTGCTCACTTTCTACGTTTATCAGTCTTGAATTCCAAGAAGGTTAATCCTGGATTGGTCATTTTTGGTAGTGATCTCACCCAGGCAATGAACAAGAGTTGAAAAGCACTAAGTAGTGTTGGTAAACTTTCACAGATTCTTGAGCTTCTACATGATTGTGCATTTTATCGCTAGTCATTAAAGTTTTTATATCTTTTCATTACAAGGAATTAGCTGTACTTTAACAGCCCAGATAGTGACTTCATTTTGTCTTCTAGCTAAGTGTGCTCAGTTCATCATGTATCTTCAATCCTATGCAGTGTATGGTGCTTCAAGTTTTCTTTTTATGAAGCATTCTATGGATTTTAATTTCAGTTTTCAGAGAAAGTTAATTTAAGCCCATGCCAAAAACAAATAAATATGCCCACATTGTTAATATTGAAAAAAATTCACTATTCAGCTTGGAAAGAAAAGATTTTTAGAAAACTAAAAAGACCGTATTTATGCGTGTATATTGCAAAAAAAATTGGAAAAACAAGTGCTATCAACTAGATTAACCAATATGCTGCGATTACTCTAATAGTATAACATCACAGGCAAAAGAGTGAAAGTGAACGACAGTCCATATATCAATTCAACATTTCTTACATGCGTGTACTTTTACAAAAAATAAAGGAAATGTGAAATAAAAAAGCATGATAAATTTATGATGAAAATGGGAAAGAAAATTCCACAGCCTGGATTCGAACCAGGAACCTTCTACCTATCGTGCAGACGCGCCAACCAATTGCACCACTATGGACAGGGAAGCATTAACGCTATCTACATGTCCATAGTGGAGTAGTTGGTTGGTGCTTCTGCACACTGAGCAGAAGGTTCCTGGTTCGAATCCAGGCTGTGGAATTTTCTTCTATTTTCATCAAGAATTTAAACATCTGAGGTTTGGCATGTAAAAATCCTCATAACACCATTCAATGCTTTTTAATGATAAATTTGGCTCTTATCTTATTTGCAGCTAAGGCGAATCGGAAATCTTCTGAACCAGTCCTTAGTCTAAACATATTTCAGTACATCAAGCAATGAATTGTTCTTTGTACAGGGTGTCTACAGGTCACGAAAGTCCCGAAAAAGTCACGAAATTGGTAAATGGTCACAAAAGTCACGAAAAAGTAGCGAAATTAGAAAATGGGTTACGAAAATTCCAAGTCGCAGAATTAAAATTTGCTCACGGAAAAAATCTGCTCACTCTGTCTGGGAAAAATTCTTAAAAATTAATAAAAATAAGGTCATGAAATTTTTTCAAGAGGTCCCCAAAAAGTCAATAAAAAATCACTAAATTGACTTTCAGAAACTCTGTAGAACCCTGTTTGTATTGTCCTTCTTAATAAGATTTATAGAGGCCTTACAATACAATATATTGAAAAAAAAGCGGGAATAAATGCTGAAAGTAATCGTTAAAATTTTCTTTTTGCACTGTTATTATTGTAAGGCTTCTATAGATCTCGATATTTCAGTACAAATTCATTTTTAAGAATGTGATGGTATGAAAGTGCTGAATTGAGATATGAATTGGCATTCACGCTTCCAATTATATTCGAATGTCGCTGCATAATGGTCAGTTGCTAGCGCTAGTAAATCTGGAGTTTTATCTGGTTGCATGGTATACACGTATATATGGTAATGAAAGAATAAAAGGTATAAATAAATTGTAATTGGTGAATTTTAATTATATAACATTATTGGTATGTTCCTTGTCTTATAATTTATATACATCAATAATATACAATTTTTCATTAAATAAAATAATATAGGTAAATTTTACCTATAAATTAAAAATAAAATATGAGGGAACCTGTATCTTATTTCTTTTCTTTTTTTTTAGTAGCCCAGTTTACATCTCTAATGGTGTAATCAAGCTTTTTGAACATATCCTAATTATTTGTCTTAATGTATTAAAAATACTTGACTATCTAATTTACATTTACTTCAGGTTCCAAATAAGCATTATTGCATTAGCATTTTTAAAATAAATAGAAGGGCATTGAAATTTTAATGTTCTATGGTTTTAGATGTTTCTTTTCCCTTCATTATGTTTAACAAAAAATAAAATTTGCCTTATCATTCCTCCAGTATTGATTGTACAGTTTATTTTGCACATAATACAGGATGTTGGAAAGTTCAATACTTCTTGTATGTTTATTTTAATATTTTGTGTTATATAAAATATTATCGGATGGCTCAATGTAACTTCAGTTGAAATTTGTTGACTATTTTTATTGCCCCAAATCAAACAAAGGATAAAATTTAAAAATAATGTTTTGGTTCATTTTGTTTGACCTGTCTTTAAAATGAGCAGTATTCTTAATATGTGCGTTAGTTTCCTCCTGAGCTGTCGAATCTTGTGGATAGTTTTGCCCCATAGAAAAAAGTACAATCAGTGATACACTGGATGTTAATGAAAGAATCCATTTTTGTTTTTTGTTAATTCTAATTCTATAAAGTAAAATGGAAGCCATTATTTAGCTTTATGTAAATCATTTTTGCAATTTCTTTATATATTTTTCTTTATTTTTTGTTAAGTTGACATAAAATAATTTATACAACCACAAATTGTTTAAAACAAACTTTTATTTGATCAAAAGTCTCTATTAGGAATACTAGATAAACTTCTGCAGTGTAGTTTTCGACGGTAATTAATAAAAAGAAATTGTAGGTTTGTATGTTGATTTTTCTTACAGTCCTAATCTTTGTTTGTTCACGTGAATGAAGTGGTCCATGTATGAATTAATAATTAAACAATCCTTTGTTTTTAAGATTGAATTAATAGTAAGACTAAAAACGTTTATGGCTAGTTCCCTCATTACTAATCTTATTTTAAACACTGCAGATATTTCCCATATTCTTCATTTTCTCATCCTAATGCATATTAAATTTTCTTTTTAATGCTTCATTGCCAGTGATTCCCCCTGTCAAATGCTTTTTACAGATGTGTATAGTCCAAGCAGATTTGAAGTTTCTTAAAGATGTAGTCTTGGGTAGTTTATTTTCCTTAGTTTCAATTCTGCATTATCCTTGCTTGCAAAATAAACAGAAAGTGCTCTTTACCTTGAAATGCTTTTCAATCTTTAGGTTAACTTCTGCAGTTTCTCTTTGAGCATGAAATTCTTAATTTAAATAAGAATGCAAAATATCTATTTATCTGTATATATGTTCATGCAATGTAATGTGCATACAAGCTAGCTAGGTAGCTTTTATTACAACTCTCCCTGAATATTACAATGACTTCTGTATTGTAACTGATCTTAAAGAAGAAAATGATAATAAGGTAATCTTAGTTTTACGTTGGGGTCATGTTACTGAAACTTAGTCTTTAAGCAGTCCATTTTCTCATCGACTTACATGTTAAAATAGAAGGGTGTTTGAAAAATTTAAATACTACCTAGATTATTGATGACACTGGAATGTTTTGTTGTTTGAGCTGTGTAACAAATAACTTCTCCATTCGTTTCATTACAAGATCTTGAAAAGCAGTGAGCACTCAACTTCATTGTGCATTGAATACTTATTTTAATTTTTTTAGCATTCTGCTTGATTGTACACAATGTTGATTCGGAGAGGCCTGAAGAAAGTTCGATATCTGCCGTTTTTCCTTGTTCATACTTGTTAATGATAACTTTTGACTGCAGTGAAATTGCCTTCTTCTGTTGTTTTTCATTTGCACATTTGTTACCCATTGTGATTATAGTTTAAACAAGGTTTCACTGAAGACTGAAAATGTTTAAAAAATAGTGTACATGTTACACATACATAAGCTCTTATATCAATTCTCGTTCTAAAACTCATTGTGTCGACAATTACGTGAACTTGCGTTCTGTGCAAGTTTCATTTTCAGTGTTGCCAACTTAGCAGATTTTCTGTTAAAGTTAGTGGATCTTACATCAAAATTTTATGAAAATATACTAAAATTCGCTGAATTTAGTGGATTTGATTTCTTTCATTTGATTTTAGCAGGAAAAAATTTTTTGAGTTGGCAGCACTGTTCATATTCTGCAAGTATATCATTAAACTGAGGTTTTATCTTAAGCCAAGGATCCAGTGCCATGTTTTTGCTCGATTTCATGCATCATTAAAGCGAAAAAGTCCTTAAGCAAAGTCACGTAAAACTAGGATTACCTGTATATATAAAATTTCAAACTTTTAAATAAAAAAGAAAAATGATTATTTAAAACTGCTTTTTTGGAGAGTTTAATGGCTGCTTTTGTCATATGTACTTTTAAATAGATAATGAAATGTTAAATATATCAACGTTTTCTTCTCGTAGGAGTTTTAAAAATGCTATCAAGGTTGATCACTCTTTGGATAATGGTGTTCTTACACTTGGCAGTAATGCACGTGGAGTTTGGTTACACCGGTTTATTTGTTAATCAAATATTCTTGCAATTTATGGTAGATTATAGAAAATTCTTTTAAAATGAAAGATTTCCTTTACTGGATGGTTTTGTTTATATTTCAAATAAATAGGAAATTGTTCCCATTTTATTAATTTGCAACATAAAAGCTAAATGTTCTGTTCAACAAAGACTGTTTGTTGTGGTGTTTTTGTTTTGTTTTTAAACTGTATACTGTATACAAGTAAGCTGCCAGGTGTACTTTGATATTGGGAAATGCTAGATCATAGCTATAATGAATGTTTTTTCCCAGAAAATTTTATCAAAAATTTTCCTCAGTGGAAGGGGGGGAAAAATAGCAGAGTGGATAAAAATTAAAAACAAGCAATATATTATACCAATTTAAAAGTTTTCATTTTCAGTGTTCATCAAAACCAGCTGGATGTGCCCCTTCAGAAGGGACTGGGGAGAACACTGACTACAATAACAGGGAATAGGGAGAACGGGAAGCAAAGTTCAGCACTTTTTTTTGAAATGCGGAAATAACTAGCGATCCTTGTGTTCGGGCTGGTGAACTAGCAATTCGAAACTAAAACCTTAATAAAGTTTCAGTTTCAGGGAATCAAAGGTAGAAATTTGGCAGTAATTGTTAACATCTTTACAGAAAGCTGTGCATTATTTATCCATTGTTGCAATTCTTTTTTTGTATTTATTGGCGATAATCTGAGCTCAATATTTGTCATTTTTTTAATATTATTAAACACATGTTACTTCCAGCTTATACGAGTTGTTAATTATGCGATTCTTTTTGTGTTTAATGTTCATTTTTAAGAACATGTTAACTTAGCTTTAAATGCATTAATTTTAACAAAGCGATTTATGGTATTACATACGGTTATGATTGCCTAATAGTTAAAACCGAAATTTAATTACAACTGTAAAAAAAAAAAAATTAGCTATTGAAACTAGTCTTCTTCGTCTATACTGGAATTAAGAAAAGGCACGAAGAAAGAAACATGGAAGATGGGAGGAAAAGATATTCACAAGTTCACCATCCCTATTGTGAATATTTTTTCCTCCCACCTTCCATGTTTCTTTCTGCGCGTCTTTTCTTTATCCAGTATTATTGAAGGGGGAAGTGAAAGTAACAGCGGCTTGAATGGGAAGGAAGAAACAAACAGGAACAGTCGATTAGTTCACCAGTCCAAATGTTTTTCTGCTTTGGCACTGTTTTTATTTCATAAATTTAGCATTGAATCAGTTAGCAACTTCGCTTCCCGTTCTCCCTATTCCCTGACAATAATCTCATTCTGCTTATCTTCTAAAGTCGGAAACCTGGCCACTATTTGTTAGAAATGCATAATTTTCATTTTACTAATGGAGTAACTGAATTTTTCAGATCCTACCACAGATGCACATATTTGTATACAGTATATTGAAAGTTTATTAATTTGAATTTCTCCTATTCTGAATTAACTTCGGTTCCCTGTCAAAAGAGGGTCATGAAATTTCATACATACAAGCTGTATTAAATGTAATACAAATGAACATTCATGAGTTATTCTTTAATAAATATTGCGCCTTAGGAAAGGGAGTCCCAGCCTGCGGATTAGGTAACAGCTCTAACCAAGCCCTAAAGACATGTAAATAGCATTTAGCTTTCATGTCCATAGTGGCGTAATTGGTTAACGCATTGACGGCATGAGCCAAAGGTTCCTGGTTCGTATTCAGGCTGTGGAATTCTTTCCTATTTTTCATCAATAATTTGAACGGCTGAGGTATGACTTAGGATAAAACCCTCACAGAACATTCACGAGTTATTCTTTAAATATAATACAATTAGAAATAATGATCACTTTGAACTAAAAACAAAATGTGCATGCTCAAGCTGGTATAAATCCTCGTTGGAAGTGAAACTGAAACCATACTGAGGTATCTGCTTGATTCCCTGTATTTGAAGCCAACAATTTTTAATAACAAAAAAATATAGCCCACTCTTATGATAGAACCAATGGTATAATGCCAAAAATCTTGGACAAACTGTAGGAACAAACAAAAGAAGAGAAACCACAATTCCACAAATGAGATTTTTATTCTGGAGCCATGGATGTATATTTCGAAGACCCTATCCTCTTCTTCGGCATGTAGAGGACAGGGGCTTCAAAATGTACATCCGTGGCTCCAGAATAAAAATCTCATTTGTGGAATTGTGATTTCTCTTTTTATTTTGTTTGTTACCACTCTTATATATTTTTTATTTATTTATTTATTATAATGTATCTCTTCAAGAGATGGTGCTGCTGTCATCAAATTAGTAACCTTACGATTTAGAATTCAGTTTCAAAAGATATTGATAAAAATGATCAAAGTAACACTATCAACTAATCGTTTTCAAAATGAATCTGAACATGTTAAAAATTTTAGAAATTACTTTGAGTAGCATTGTAATACTCAAAAAGTAATTTCATTATTTTATACAAAGTCTCCGAAATGAAAGGATTTACTTTTCATTTGATGAATTGAAGCGCACCATGAAACATTATTATTATTATTTATATTTCGCTTCAGGGTACTAAGTTAATTTGCTGTTGGGGAAATTTGAATTTACAACAAGCTGCCATGTCCATATTTTTGAATGAATTTATCAATATTCCTTTAGTTTTAAAATTTTCTAATTGAAGTTGGTTGAATTATTGGGTTAAAAATCACTTCTATCACAATATAAGAATTAAGTATATTTAGTGACTTTTTCCTGAGTGTTTCAGACATCAGATACGTCTACTTTTCAAAAGGAAGGCATTACTGATATAAAAATGTGTAAGCAAACCCTTGTCCTTAATGTAGCAATTGGAAAATATATTTTTTGTTTCTGTTGTATAAAAATTTATTTTCTGTTATGAACGCAGATATAAAGAAAAATATACCAGTTTATAAATGTTTCGTACAAGATAGAAGTTCTCTGCTTCTATAAACGAGTTAATCTTAGAAATGTCAGGAGTGTCCTTGAAAATATTTTCTTTCCAAGGATTAATGTATCGATATTTGACATTTCTCTCGTCTTTATTCTCAATTATTGTACGATATCAGAAAAATATACATTTCTTAAAACAGGAGTAAGCATAAAAATATTTTGCAATATTCAATTAAACCTTGTCAGAAAACAGTTTTTATAATGGTAAATGAAAAAAATTGAATATCAATTAAATGTGATCACTTTATGCTAATTATGATTATGTTTTGGTCCATTACTCACATAGCTTACATTATGCTTCATATTAATATTTAGCATATCGATTTCATGAAACTAGGAAATTCTCAAACCGGCTTAGACAGGGTTTTCACCAAATTTCCAAAGTGCAGCTATAACAAATGACATGAAAATTGGTTAAACCACTTCTGCTTCATACCTGCATTTACAGAAGTACTTATGACATTTTTGTCTACAAATTTACAGGACAAGTGGAATAAACTTATATCTTGTGAAGGGTTTGTTTATACTGTCAATTAATACACTTGTAAACCTTGGAAATGTATATCCGCTTTCACATGGAAGATTCTCGAATATCTAAATGTATTATACGTAGCCACAGAAAACTTGATAAAACTGTGCAGGACTTTTAACTGCTAAAACTTGACTGGAAGATGCAAAATTATATCAAATTGCTGTTGCACTCTATTACCCTTAGTTTCTAAAAACTCTCAAGCACTTGTTTTCAGTTGCTTGACTGCTTACCTCCTATTGTGAGCACTCTAATCAATCACTCGTGTAATTTTTTGAGCCTGGTCAGTAAATAATGGATACCTGTCGCAGAGAACTTTCTGCATCCAATATGATAAAGTAGTGTGAATTTATTGGAGTTAAATGCATTTATTCTTTAATGACCATAAATACCAATGTGTTGAAATGCAAAAGTCCAACAGATTGCAAGCACAAGAAAATGCAAAACCTAAGAGGAAAAAAAATACTATAGAACACTTCTTCATTGTCTTTTTATTGTTGCCTCTTTTGTTCCTACTAAATATCTTGACCTGTTCAGTGGCTTTAGATTCGTTTCAATTGCAAAGCAAAAGTGAATGGGCTGAAAATGAAAGTAGTCCTACTCGAAGATTGATTTTGAGTGTTCACTAAACAACGGTGAAATTGGGGATTTCAGATATGTACCAATGATGAGCATTCTTGTTTTTAAACGTAGTGCCCACATTATCGCGAACTATCATGATCAGAATAAATTTTTGAAAGCACTCTGCATTTGTAAACTGATTAACCAGCCAAATAGGTAATCGAGAATTTTCTTATTTATAAAAACGGGTATTGCTTCATTTTTCTTTCAATAACAATTTTTGCTTTATATATGACATTATACCATTCCACCAATATCAAATGTTGCAGTTAAATACAAAATAAAGATTAATGTTTTTAAGATTAAGTAATCTCTGGAGCTGCTTGGGATCAAGGTGGAGTAAAAATTGTAGTTGCACTGTAAGGATGTTAGGAGGTGGATTTTAAAACAATGTATTTCGTAAGAATTTTATAATCTACACTGCTTTAGTTTGAAATCTTTTACAAAACACTCAATTTCAGTATTATAATAAGCAATAAAAAAAAGGGGTTTTGTCAAATTAATTTCAGGTAAAAGATTGTTTCTAGTTTTATTTTTTATTTTTTTTATTTTTTTACCGTTTAAAACTTCACTCTGATTTTTTTTCCACTCTAATAAATTGAATTAACAGTGTCGTGAGCTGTAATGAATTCGAATCTACAATCCACTCCAGGAGACACTTTTAAAAATGATTCGACGAAAGATATTGGATTCCTTGTAGGTTTTATCAATACACGAACGTTTTCTATTTTATGTCATTACTCTGAATATATAGTTTTGTTTTATTTTTATCTTATTGATTCAATGCTTTTACCAAATTACGTCGATTTTCATTCATGTTAAAAACAAAACCCAACTGAATTCCAGAGAATCTCTTTCCTCAGTAGTTTGTTCATCTGCTTAAACAACTAGCTTGATGTATACAGTGTGATTTCGATCGATCCCTGCGAAAACGTTTATATTTTCCATACTTGTTCATCACTGAAGTACATATACAGTAAGTTGACTTGTCGTGTACCACTATCTGGCATGTAATATATTCAAAAAAGTATATATTTGCAACGAAAAACAAACAAAAACGATTTTCTCATAACTTACATTTCTTTTTAGAACAATAAAATGAAAATTTTTCACAGTTAAATGAACTTTAAATTTCTTTTAAGCTTGGATATTAATTTTCCTGTTCCTATGCCAAAAATACTTTATTTACTCGTAAAAGTTTTGCTGGATTCGATGATGATTCTTTTCATTAAAATTTTTAAACTTAATTTTTTTTTTCAACTGAATTCTTTGACTTCAACTGAAATTCTACAAAATTTTCAATGAAAAACATGACTCATCGTTTTTAATTTTTATTATTAAAAGAATGTAAAGAAAATCGTATGATTGAGCCTTCCACGTCAGCAATTGGCAACTAGTGAAAATTCCACGAAACAAAGTACTAAGCTATTTTCTGTACTAAGTTTGTTTTTTTTTTTAATAATATTGTGGAAAGATGACAACAAAATTGTCCAAATGAGTTGAGCTTACGACTTTAAAAGGTGCTTTCACTTCTTAATATCATCAAATGATTTGGGTTGCGAGAATTTAAAACCAAATCTTTGATAACATGTTTTGAATGTTATTTCCATTTGTTTCATTACACTTTTTTTTTAAAAAAAGAAAATCTTTCAATGCTGGGTTGTCCTTTTTTTTTCACTTTAAATTCTGCAAAGATACTTTCCTCAATCCTATGATACTGGATTTTTCTGAATATGCAAGATTTTTCTGAATAACACAGTTGCTGTTGCTGGCATTGGATACTTAAGTGTTGAAGCAAGATTATATTTTGTTTTTCTAATTTTGTTTTCTAACCGAATATCTTTACGAATCGAATGTTATATCCTCAACTAGATAAACACGTTCACTCGCTGCTTTCGTCTACTTTGGTGAATGTTTGAAGAGAAGCGCCAGGTCCTCACTTAAAGAATGGTCGTATCTCTTAAAGGCATCTCGAGTGGTTTGTTATAATCATACGTTAAAAAGCCCACTTAGTAAACAAAAAAAAGAGCTTCAAGAACCTTTTTATTCAAGTTTACATTTGTTCATTGTTTTCTCCACGTAATTTCTTTCCTTAATCTTCAATATAAACTATTTAAATAAGAGTTTTTAAAGTTTTAACATCATAGCAAATCTCAATCATTTCATCTATTATTAAAAAGAAAAAAAATGTTAACGCTTATAGTGAAAAAATAAATATATAAAAATCTTCCTCCATAAATTTCTCATACCTGCAGATTTAGCATTGTGAACAAATTTTTTTTCAAACACTGTTGTATTTTCACATTATTGTTGCTTTGTAACAGACATGATTTTATTTAGATTTCTTTTCGTTTTGAATCTCTAATCAGTCTGGCTACATTTTTTCCATGCAATTATCTTCACTGAAGATTGTTTCTTCTCTATAACAAGGATTCGACAAAACTTTTATTAGAGTTAATCTTAATCGACTGAATCTGTACTGTAGATCTCATTTCTTAACATGCTAAGATTTCCATAAAAGCGTTGTTCTTCAGAGTTCCGTTTCAGGAAATAAACTTGAGAAAGAATCTGAATAAAGTAAAATTCGTCGTCAAATTCTTTTATTAAGTCGTGTAATGTACTTACGTTTAAAGTCTACATTAAGGGTTTTCTTTTTTCTCAAAGTACATCTTTCAAAAATCTGATCACAAATGCTAGTTTTACTGCAGGCTCAATTTTTTCCCCCTTTTATTTAAGATTTTTTTTTATAGAACAACAAAAGTAGAGTTCAGGCAGAGGGTTGGGGAATTAACAGCAGCAAAATTTTTTTATAGAAATTGTTTGATGATGTGAAATTGTTGATATATATTAGTTTCTTTTCAAATAGAAAACCATTTGGTCTTAAACTTAGTGAAAAGTATTTACTCTGTTGAAATTCTTAAGTTAATTTTAAATACCTCCTTGATTTAAATTTTAGATATTAATTTAGATATCTAAGCAGTATCAAATGGTTTAAACTTAATTAACAGTTTCATATTCATTGAACTGCCTTTCTTTTTTGAAGTATACCTAATTCAGTCTTTATTTGCCATAGGAGTATTCATAACGGAATCTCTGAAGCAAGCTGTCGGCAACGAACCTGTCAAGCTGCTTGTTCACGTCGATGAAGATGATTATGACCGGGGACGATTGACTCTCTTACAAAATTTCCACATCTGAAGAATTTTCAAGTTGTATTTGTGAAAAAAAAAGTATTATTATTTTATTACTTTATTAAAACTGTTTTTTTTTTTTGGATATATTGCGCAAGTATAAAATTCAAGACTATGCAATATTTCAAAAAAAGGAAAAAAAAATTATAGGAATTTAAAAGAAATTCTTTGTACATAGTCACTACATGAGTTCTGTGAACTTAAAAATCATTCATCATTGATACCTTAAGCAAAATATGTCGTCTTTCATGCAGTACATGAACTGAATTTTATTGATTTTTAAAATCAAATTTTACACATTAAATCCCTAAAGTACCTTGCACAATTATTTGCAGCTATTTTGTCATTAACCCCCTTTTTTTTTTTCTTTGCTATATAATTTATAAAATTTATATTTAAGAACAAATAGTCAATTTAATTGTATCCATCACATTTTTCGAAAAAATTGCAAGTTTAATAAAAAAAAATTAATTTAATGTTGTGGTGTGACTATTTTTTTTTTTTTTTAATTACTGTATTGAAATTTTTTCAATAAAATTCCAGTATCTCTTCAGTTGGCTTTTATTTATTTATTTATTTATTTATTTATTGTTTACATGTATAATGAACCTGTTACATGTGATCAATCCACATTCAAAAAATACATGCAATACTTAAGTGTTCAATTCTGGATTAGATTGGAATGGCATTATTTGTATTTTGGTTTTTAAGAACGCATACCCATCAATTATAGCTATGACAAAAATTCTCGTATTTTCCTGATTTGAGGCCGGATCATATGATTCCAGCCATGAAGTGACATTGAAACCATTCTGAAATGCAGGATGCCCGAGAAGTAACGATTCGTTTGGGAGTTAAACCACCATAATGCGTTTGAAAAGTATATGAGAGAATACATTTTAATCATGGGACATCAGTGCAGCTTCAGATGACCACCCTGCATGTCTATGCACAGTTGCCATCTCTGCAGTGGGCCTGAACATTTTCTGCAACATTGCTGGGGTCCACTACTGGGTCACAGCCTGTAGTGACTCACAGGCTTGAATCTTACCTTGGGCATGGATGTTTGATCTCCCAGGAATGAATAAAGAAAAGTCTTGTGGAATTGTCTCTGGATTGTTAAAATATGTGAAGGGTGCAAATGACTTAAATGTTAATGGATCCAAAAAATTAATGGACCAATCATAATTCTGTTCCCATATTGAACTCATTTAGAACTGGATTTTTTTTTTTTATATATATACAGGGTGTCCGAAAAGTTTGGCAACATGGCAAATATCTCAAAGCTGCGAGGTAGGTGAGATCTGGTAAGTGTGGTTTATAGGTAAAAGGTGGGGGGTGGGGAATTCATTGCCGCACTCAAATTTGACTTTGACACCCAAATTTAAGGTCATCCGTTTGCTAATCGAAAACTATTAAAGATTTCCAATTGCTACCCTGTAGAGCAACCAAGGTCAGATTTGGCTGAGGTTTCTAACACATTTGAATTACAGTGAAGCACACCGTTGGGAATTTTCTTTCCTTGAGTGAGTGACTCGCCCATTTTCTCAAAATATTTCAAGAGGAGGGGTGTGATTAAAAATTGTTTTTAGACTAATGTGGTGTTCTACAGGGTAGCAATAGGAAATTTTTCTCTATTTTTAATAGTTTTCGAGTTAGCAAATGGATGACCTTAAATTTGTGGGGCAATGAATGCCCCCCCCCCCCATTACCTATAAACAATACATCAGATCTCTCCTATAAACCACACATCAGATCTCTCCTATAAACCACACATCAGATCTCCCCTATAAACCACACATCAGAGATATCTGCTATGTTGCCAGACTTTTTGGACACCCTCTATATATGTGACCAATGATGAAATGTTTGTTTACACTTTGTTTATATTAACTTAAAGTATCTCCAACAAAGCTTGATGTAAAACAAAATCCATCATTATATTTTTCAAATTCTTGAATATTGAAATATGTAATTGAAATTGACCCAGGTTGAATTTACTTATTGATCTGCAATACTTTTCAACTTAATAACCTATCTGGTATGGGTAAAATGAGTGGATTTATAGAGTCAAGCCTCATTATGACTACAGGGTTCCCACATTCTGGAAAGTCAGGGAAATGAAACGTGGTCAGGGAAGCAGGGCTATTTTCATGCATTTGTCAGGGAAATTAGGCTCTTCCTGGGAAAAGTCAGGGAAATAAATTTTACTGGAGACATTAAGTTATTTATAGAATAACTGATTAATCCTATGGGTGTTTCATTATATGATGTAAGATTTTTAAAAGTCGATATCATTGAATGCCATTCCCATTCAATCAATTATCAACTAGGTATTGACTACCAATAGAATTGCTTGAACTGCGAAACAGTGGTTTTCACGAGTCTATTTAAGCCATGTAGCTCAAGTGCTGTTAGAATTCAGCAAAATTTTCATTCACGACTTACCGGAATTTGCAAAATGCAAGCTGAACCTATTCGCTGATGATGCGGCTATCACAACAAGTGCAAGGAATCCCGCACACGTCATTAGTCGCTTACAAAAGGCTTTGCTACAGTGCGAAAAATGGTTCGACAAATGGAGGTTAAAGCTCAACGTTGACAAATGTAAAGCTATGTACATTACACGTAAACGCAAGAATCCTCCAGGGACTCTGGCCTTATATGACAAAAAACTGGACTGGATGAAGAACTATAAGTACCTTGGTGTAAAGATTGACTCTAAGCTAAACTGGAATGACCATGTCCAATATGCCCTCAAGGCTAAAAAGGCAAAGTTCAGCCTGATTGGGGAGAAACAGTGCCCTTGGATTGGACAATAAACTCTTGCTGTACAAGGTGGTAATCCGCACCATCTTGCTCCATGGGATGCCTGCCTGGGCGTCTATCTGCAAATCAAGGTGGAGGGAAATACAGACCTTCCAAAATGTAACCATCAGGATCATTGTTCAGCTCGATAGGAGAGTTGCCAACAACTCTTTCATTTATGAAGACCTCAATATGGACCACATTGGTAGCTACGTCCAAATGCTCCTTAAGAAATTGGTTCTTAAAACTGAGACCCGCGACAATCCCTTGGTAGTCAGTATACTGGACCACCCTCTAGCTCTTAGGGGTTCCATAAGGATACGAAGACCCCTTCATGTACTGGAAGTTAATTTCGATGATATCAATAAGGTTGTCTTCCCCGACTTCTGGATATCCTAACCGCAGATGCTCAGGGCTATCTCTACGTCAATCAACAATCTTATTCCTCGTCCTACCAGTTAGGACTCTATTCTCAGGATGACTCTCGAGGGACATCAGGATTCTCTTCTAACTCATTGTAATTCCCTTGGTTACGTTATGTGCGAGTGTGCTATGGAATCTCTGTTCCCGGACCGCTCGTGTCTTTTCACTACACTGTTCTGGTAAACTTAGAAATAAAAAACTCTTTCACCACAACGATAATAAGTTGAAAATATACAACCTGATACTGGAAGCAATTGCTTCCGAAAAGTACTTCCAGTATCAGGTTGTATATTTTCAACTTATTATCGTTGTGGTGAAAGAGTTTTTTATTTCTAAGTTTACCATTACAATTATCCACACTTGTCTTTTTTATTATTTACTACACTGTTCGATTGTCGTGCTGTCTTCAATTCATATTTTGAATAGTCCATTTTGTGAAAATTCAACGGAGGTAGGTCTGTTCTTTTCAAATTTTATTATTATTATTATTGTTAGTATTATGAGGCTTGTTGAAGAATTTTTGCCTGCTGGTCCGTAACTGATTTTCAAAATTTTTTTTTGTATCTGATACTTACATTTATTTGTCCAGTTACGGACCAGGAGGCAAAAATTCTTGAACAAGCCTCGTAATACTGATACTACTACTACTAATAATAGTAATAATAATCATAATAATAATAGATAATAAAAAAGACAAATGTGGATAATTGTAATGCAAAACTTAAAACTAATAATAATAATAATTAAGGATGCGTACGAGTGTTAACTCGAGTCGAATAAGGGTGCAGACGAATTTTAAATGGATTCGGAAAAAGTTCAAAAACACTTGAATTGAAATCAAATCCATTCGATTAATTCGATTCAAGGAGGCTGATCACTCCTGTAAGCTCGAATTGGTTTTATCCGAACGATACCATTCGAAACCTTAGAATATATCCGAAAATAAGCTTATAACTACTTACAAATAATAGCTCATTTCGGTGTTTATGGCGGACTAATCCATTAGAAATCTTCGGGGACATTGTAAATGCAGTTTCAATTAGTTAAAATACCTAATTGAAATTCAACGATTTCAGAACCACTCGTACGCGTACGACTGCAGCGTTAATTTTAACGTTAGAACAATAGTGCTAGAAATGGAACCAAATTCATCATCTAGGTCTTTCTACGGAAACATTACAACAAATATGTTGAGAAAAGTGAAGAAAACTAAGGTATGTTCAAAAGAAATATGTTCAAATGGTATCGAAAGGAATATTTAAAGGCCATTCGAATAGGTTTCGAATAAGGTATTCAAAGGCTGTTGAATACAAATTAATTGAATGAATCACACAATTCGTTACAGCAGCCAAACTTCAATGCTAGTTCAAATGAATTTGATAAAGGCTCGAATGACTCGAGAAACAGATCAATTCATTTCGAATTGTTTTAATGTAGATTTGATAGCATGTTCGAATGGTTCAAATAAAAGTTTTCTTGAAATTATTCGACTCGCACGCAGCCTTAATAATAATAATAATAATAATAATAATAATAATAAAATTGTCTGAAAAGCTGTTGTAGAGACGTGTTTTTTTTTTTTTTTTTTTTTTAATTACGATTTGGTCAGGGAAATGGGAAACAGATTTTCTGTGGGAACCCTGGACTATCTCGGACTTTGTTGTCGGCTATGTATAGCCAACAACTTGACATAAAGGCATCGGCACAGAAATCTGACTTCATAACTGTAGGCAGTGAGTAAACGATGCTCTTTAGAAGGGGCTTGAGTATTCGTAGCAATGGCAACAACCTATCACTATACGTGTAAATTTATCTATTCTGATATTCTTCATAAAATTTTAAATCTTATTCTTTTGAATTTTAAAATTCAATTATTAAGATTTATTTTATCAAGCCTCCATTTGTTGCTGACAAATCTTCAGTTCAACTCTAGTAGATACGTGATTGAATGACGACTGCGAAAATGTGTCCAGGCCAATTGACAGGTAACACTTGGAAGAACTCGCCGTCCAAATGAATCCAGTTGACGTTTGCATTATGTGTATCTGTAATTGTAGAACAGCAAAAGCATGGGACTCAGGAATAGATGGTATTGCATCCATGTTATCAAAGGTGCGTTGGCAAATATAACTACAGTTTACATTGCTTTTTAGGAATTGGATCTTCTGATTGACAAAGGGTTGCCTTCTCTGATGAGTCGCCATTTTTCCTCCGAGTGGATGGATCCAGTCCCAGTCAGTGAGAAACCTTCAAAAGGAATCTCTTCAACCGTTGTTAGAAGTACACAAGCCAGTGGCGGCAGTGTTTTGGTTTGGTCTAGGACAGCATTTCTCGACCTGTGGGTTGCGACCCAATATTGGATGGCACATACAAGTTTCAGGGGTTGGGATATGATAGAAAAATTACCGGTATATAAAAAATAAATAATCCAAGTCAGACCCAATATTAGGCCGTGGTATTGGTACAAACATGTTTGTTGGGTCGCAATGTAAAACTTGAGAAAGGCTAGTCTATATGTTTTCTTGCAAGGCACTCTCACCCAGTTTGGTTATTTATCTATCGTTCAGAATACTTACGAAGGAACTTCATAAAATTCGTATCCTACAAACATGAATGTCGGGAAAACTACATGTTTAAAAAAATCTACACATTCTTGAAGGGTTAACAAGTATATTCTTATTCCGGTATAATATCGCGTTTTGCTGCTAGATGGACATAGGCGAAATGGCAGCAAGTGTTGACAAAATTAGGTAGGTGTCAAGCGAAATGACAAGTAGGTGTCGTAAACACCAGAGAAATCCACTCTGAGCTGGTGGCTGTGTATTATGGTGGAAGAAAATGCGCCATCATATAGTATAGTGGCATATCTGCTTTCAATGTGGGTGACCGGAGTTTGAAAGAAAAATGCAGGACATAATTGCAGGATCACTATTTTAGAAATATCTTGCAAAAGCAGTATCTCCGTGAACTATATGGTGTATTTTCGAAAATTCAATGTGAACATGTTATTGAAAACGATAACTTTTTCTTAAAGTATATAAAAAATAAATAAATAAAAATACAGGACGTCTGATCACCCTACAAACAAGCCTCCAGGAGAACCACGAACCGAACAACCATCACAGCTCTGGTACTTGAAGATTGTCGAATCATTGTTGATGCCATCGCACACAAGGCCCAGTTATTTCGGGGTCTGTATCCAACATCTTCCACAATGTTCTTCACATGGCAAAGGTCGCAGCACGTTGGGTTCCGAGATTGCTAATCCCAGTGCAAAAAAAGGGTGAAAGCAGTCTTCGACTGAGATGTTGCAGACCCAGAGGACTTTTTGACAAAGGAGTTCCTCTGGAAAAGTAATGTTGAGTGTTATTTGAAACTCCTTACCGATTATGCTAGAAAAGGCACAACAATAACGGGAAACTATTACCGTGGTCCCTGAAGAATTGCAGAAAGTTGACAAAGGACGTGCTCCTTCTCAATGACACACGATGCAGTCATGTGAAATTTGCAGTCGATCTAAGATTCGAAATTTTACTGTATCCCTCCTAGTCAATTGACCTGGCGCTCAGTGGCTATTTCCTCTTTCCTCGAATGAAGAAACCACTACATGGAAGCCGTTTCCAAAATGACAAAGAGGTTATTTCTGAGGTGGAGAACTTCTTAAAAAGCCAAAATGAGGCCTTCTACAAATATTGCCTCCAACAGCTTATCCATCGCTTGTAAAAATGTATAAGTTTATCTGTTGAATATGTACAAAAGGATTAAATTTTCCGCCAAAAATCGTGTCTGGTTATTTTTTTTGGATATGAATCCTGGAATTTTATGAAGGCCCCTCACATGTATACTGATTTGTAGCGGATAGGATATTCCAGCAGGATAATGCAGACCTGTCATACGATCAGAATTATCTGGGAATGATTGGAAGATCACGACCAAGCCTGCCAAGTACAGGGTTCTTCAAAAAGTAAAACTGAATTTTTTTTTTTTTTTTTTTTATTAAACCGACAAACTAAAACGATATGAAAAGATTTTACTATTTTCATATAGGCATGCATACTAAGTGTTGAATATGAGCGCTTTGGATAACATTGCAGATCTCTACAGTCCATCCATCTAAAGAAAACGTGAAAGTTGGGAAATTCAGAATTAGCCAATCCTAGCGATTTAAATCAATGTCAGTTTTTTCCCAGATGTGTTCCAGCTCCACTTCACCAGAGATGTGTTCCTTCAAAGCATCCAGTTGTTGTAATTGTGACGTCCTCATATTAACGTTACTATATACAGGTATTGGACATTGAAACTGAAACACCTTCGCAAATAGCACTGGATACCCCCAGGGCTGAATAGAACCTTCTGCTAGGTAATTAATCGTATGCATATCAATGAATCACGTGTCAGAGGTCTTGGTAGTCACTCCAGTAGAAAAGTTCGATAGTAAGCTTCAAATTGTCTGTGCAGAGCGCTATAATGGGAGACATATCCGACTTCAAAAGAGGGCAGATTGTTGGGGCACGTCTAGCAGGTGCATCTGTGTCCAAAACTGCCACACTTTGTGATGTATCCAGGGTGATGTGTGCATATGAACAGGAAGGACGAACCACGTGCAGGAGGAGCAACTGCAGGGGAAAACGGAAGTTGTCGGAAAGAGACGTCAGGACATTGACCAGGATTATTGCACGAAAGCGGAAAACCACCGCAGCAGAAATCACCGCAGAAATGAATACACACCTCCAGGAACCTGTGTGCACGAAGACAATCCGTCGTTACCTGCATAAATCCAACATCCATGGCAGGGTTGCTATACCGAAGCCTTTCATCAGTAGTACAAATGCCTCCAAGCGGGTTCAGTGGTGCCGGACGCATAAAACCTGGACGTTGGATGACCTCAAACGCGTCATATTCTCGGACGAGTCCAGCTACACTGTCTTCCAAACAACAGGGAGGGTATTCGTCTGGAGGAGCCCCTCTGATGCCTACAACCCAGACTGCTTGGCACCCACAGTCAAACACGGAGGTGGATCAGTAATGGTTTGGGGTGCAAACTGTGTAGGACCTCTACCGTTCCTTCCCAAGACGTGTTACTGCTGTGTGGCTGCCCACGGTGCCCCAACACCTTATTAAATAAAGATTTTGGATTTCTACCAGGTGTTTCAGTTTCAATGTCCAATACCTGTATTTTTTTAAGTTTTAAGCATTTCAGCATTCAATCAAACTATTTATCTAATCAACTCTAAAGTTAAGACAAACAAATGTTTACTACTTTACTTTAATATTTAATGATCAAGAGTTTCTTATATAGCTTTACTTTATTTAAAATTAATTGATTAAAGCCAAATAAGGTCAAGTTAATCAAAGTACTTTAATAGTTCAAAAAATTAAATTTGTGAAATGTTGTATAGTGGATTTATAATCCAAACATCATTCAGATTAGACATTGCATTGTGTATTTTTTTTTAGAAGAATTTCTTTAAGACACAATTAATTAACTTAGGCTGTAAGGAATTGAATAGAGTGTGATTGGAATTGGAAAAACAATGGCGAAAGACAAGGAAAAAATTGAAGAATTCTCTTTAATATTCTTAGAAAGATATTTTCATTTAAAATAAAAACATTACAAAAAGGATAAATTCCCAAATGACAATAATTAATCTGACCAAAAAAAATTATGTGATACAAGTGCTTGAATCAAGTCAAGTTATTTTAACAACATCTAAGTTGCGAGGAAAATCAGAAAACATACGGTAAGATTGTATGTATAAAAAGGGGCTATAAAAAAAATCTGTGTGGCCCACACGAATAAAACCCAAGAATGAAATGTTTAATGTTCATTTAATGTTCAATTAAGCTGAACAAGCTTAAGTGAAGTTACCCTACAATTAGTAAAGTTGTTAACAAAGAGAACTTGCTGATCGATTCAATCACAACATAGAAATAGGAAATTATATATGTAAATTCCTTTTTCCAATTTCATATCATGACAATATGAAAATTGAAAAGGTAAAATAAAAAAAAATTATTTAAATAAATGAATTTGATTACTCCACCTCAACCTACATAATGGATGCAGGAAAATGGGATAAAAGAAAGCTAAAAATTATATCCCCCCTTAAAAGTTGATAAAAGACAAATTTCAAATTACATTAGGGCCAAGACTGAAGACAGAAAAAAAAAAACTGAAAATTACAATTTGACTAATTTAGAAAGGTCAAGTGTCCAGATTAAATTAACTTAATGTCCCAAATAGCATGACATGCTCACAGCAGAGTGAAGGTTTACATGGTGAGAGGTAGATGAGAATGACTTCCGGAGAAGAGATTATCTGGGAAACCAGAACAACCTGTATCACAGTTTATAGGGCAATGTCCATCTCAACAGAACTGGACGATAAGGATGAATATGAAAAGTGGCTTACATATCCTGATATTGAAGAATGGCAGTTATTACAAATACATCTTGGATGAAGTTCAAAGAGGCATCAAACTATGGATTACACACTGAAGTGGCTTGTAGAAGATGGAGCAAAATCATGCTGGCATCCAAGTTGAGAGTGGAAGAGTAGTCACTAATTTTTTCGATGTTGCCCAAATTAAGCTCTTGGGGCAACAATCCAGAAGAAATGACAACGATTAATGTGTCAAATAGACATTGTTGAGGAAATCTAAAAAGCTTATATATTTTTTTTTATAAAATTAATATTGTATACAATTAATAAAATTATTGAAAAGTTAAATAGGATCCTAATATTGATGTTGTAAAAGCAATCAAAAAAAATATAATGCTAAAAACAAACTCTAAAGATAATTTCCCCAAAGATACGGACTTATAGTTTTTAACAGAAATAATTAAGACAGCAGAAAAATATCCTTAGCAAAAATCAAAAAATTCAGTTCTAGATTACTCAGAAATATGCCCAAAAGCAAATACTTCTTCACAGAAATTGAGGTTATATTGATACACAGCCAAAAAAATAAATAAGGCAAGATAAACTTAAATTCTTATTTTTTTCTTAAAATTACTTAAAAAAAATGAGATAACAATATTGCCCGGGCTAAAACAGAATAAGAAAATAAAAATCCTAAGTCAATAAATTACAATTACTAGACTGGCTGAGAATCAAAAACACTTTAAAAAAAGAAAATGTGATGAGAGATTTTTATTCGAGCATCACATAATAACGGAACATACACAACATCCTTGACATATTCCCACAAAAAGAAATCTCGGGGTGTTAAATAGGATGTTCATGGAGACCAGAGCAGAATCGACAAATCATGATTCCCGACACGACCAATTCAGCGTCAAAACAAATGCATATCGGCGTTCTTCTATCACTTCATAACGATATGGGTTCTTGTGTATCAGTTCAATAATAAAATAAATCAGCTTTACCCTGTATTTTTCTAATTCTCCAGGCTTAAATTCAATCGAGCACCTTTGGGATCATCGCGACCACCATGTCTGCTCTATGGATTCTCCATCACAGATCTTGCCAAAAGCAACTGTCAGACTGTGGCCGACGTGGTAGATAAAGGTACGTTCATAAAGACGCGGTACAAGCGGAAGCGGCAGTGGTGTTGCCAAACCGATTCATTCCATTAATTCATTGAATGAATCTGATTGGCTACCGCACTGCCGCTTCCGCATGTACCGCATCTTTGTGAACGTATCTTAACGCGTCGGCCACTGTCAGACAGGGCTGCAGATACTAATGGATATCTTCCAGTATGTTATTGATTCTCTGCTATGCCGTCTAGCATGTTGCTCAATTGTGCATAAGCAAATTACATTTTATTATAATTTATAATACCAGATTTTTAACAGGAACTTTTACCATTTTACATTTAACTATACACCCTCTCGCCAACTGTCATTGGCTGAAGGCCACTGAACATTCTGATTAGTGCTTTTCTGCTCTCACGAAATAGTTTTTATTTTGAATGTTAATAAGTCAGCTTCTAAGGACATTTTCAAAATAAACAAGAAGGAAAACGGTATGTGAAAAGGCTTATAAAATTGTCGATTAAATTGTTTTCGGAGCTTTGTGATCAATGGCAGCCTTTCACTCAATCACTCAGTCAACGGCGAAAAGCATCCACGTGCAATTTTTGCAACAGCCAATCACTGCCTGCTGTGCAACAATTCAAAGGGTGGATGATAACGTTTTTTTATACATAGTTAAATGAAAAAGGATATACCGGTAGTAATTTTGATTATACCTAAAATTATCCCATTATTCATGATTAACAGAAAAATTTTCATCGAGAGTTAATATGACTACAGTGTTTAGATTTAATGGCAAATGATTTGAAATGTGGCATTTATATAATTAATATTTTTTTTATTCTGCTCAAGAGTTTGGATTGTGCGAAGCTAACATAAAAATTGTCATTGGTCCCCTGGTAGAAAATGAGAGGTTTGTAAAGATGACTGAAATTATATCCGTTTAGCATAAACAAACAATACTGTATATTGCTCATGCTGAATTACATTTGTTAATGTTTTTAAAGTGCGAAATTGCCCTCCTAGGCAAGACAGCCCTGCTTAAAATAAACCTATAAAATTGATCTTTTAGTATAATTTTGTTTTATTTCCTATTTTATAAATACAAAAAATGGAAAGTACGAGAGCAAGTCAAAAATTATCTACAGATTTCGTTCCACAATTTATTTACAAAAAAGGTAGGGGTTCAACATGAACATCATTTTTCTACATAGTCACCTCCCTTGTCAATTCACTTGGTCCAGTGGTCCACAAGCTTGCATATTCCTTCCTTGAAAAAGGCTTTTGGTTGTCGCGAAACCACTTTTGCACCGCTTCCTTGAGCGGTCCAAACAGAAAGTCTGAAGGAGCAAGATCTGGGCTGTAAGGAGGGTGTTCCACTACCTCAAAATTCAACTTGTTTTCCGGGCAGGCGTTGTCATGCAACAACATTTTCTTTGACAACAGACTCGGCGTTTGCGAATTGCTGGCTTCAGCTTGACAGAATACTTAAAATGTATAGAAAATATAAATAAGAACAGAGATTGACCTTGCCGATCTGTGGATGCTTTGGTGAGAAGGAGGAGGAGACAGATTCCACTATTTCCACAATGAGTTTATTTGACATTTCATAAGTGTGCAGTTCGGCTACAAAGTAGCCATCATGATGTTAAATGATTCATACTGATGATGAGTACTTTGTAGCCGAAATGTTCATTTATGAAATGTCAAATAAACTCGTTGTGGAAATAGTGGAATCCGTCTCCTCCTCCTTCTGGCTTCAGCTTGTTTTCCAACATTTCATTGTAACTCGCACTGTAATATTTCAGCCCTTCACACTTTTCGACCAGAGAAATCGGATCACTGCTTGTTGTTCCACCTTGGTGCAAACTGCTAACGGAATAGACATGTTTACCGGAAGACAAATGAGGCTATCACCATAGAATAACACGATCAAATTTCGCACTGGTCAACGCAGAAAGCACATATGCACAGAAAGCAGTATGACAACTTTGAAGGTGTGTTATGGCGAAAGGTGTAGATAATTTTTGACTCGCCCTTGTAGATGTATAACATTGTACAAGTATAAATTTCTTACATATAGGTAAATCATTTTGTATATCATCTCATTTAAGTTTAAACAACAGTAACATTGAAAACATTTAAATACACAAATAATATTCTTTGGTTAAGCCATATTTTATAATAGTGTCATAACGATTGCGCTAGCCCTTGAAACCTGGTCTTGTTTTGGTGGGTGCGAGCCGATCTTTACCCAACTACTCCACCAGGGTTCATTCTCCGCCCTTTCTCGTCCCCCTTGTCTGATTTAGAAATTTCACTTTCTGGCAATTTCCCCGTTTCCTCCCAGCAGTGATCTTTCTCAATTTTGTGTTCTCTTTATTCCATCCCTTCTTTTAAACCTTTACATTCGAAGAGGATACGCTCTGCTGTTTCATCTTCGTGCCAGAGACTGCATTTTCTTTCTTCCACGGATAGTCCCTTCTATGTTTAAGTACTATGTTTACCATAGAGCTTTTAAATTGTTAGTGGTGTGTAAATTAAATTAGCTGTTTTTTAGGAAAAAGGTTATGTTTGCAAGAAAATACATGGCAAACTTTGTTGTCTTTTAAGCAGTTCTTTTTAAAATTATATTCTTAATTTCTCTTCATAGAAATTGAGTTAGAAATGGTGAACTCCTTAAAAAAATGTTTTATGGTTAAAATCACATTTCTTCAAGAATTACAGGTAATATTTTTTATGCTTATGAGCGTAAGTTAAAAGAAAAGACATTAAGTTTAAGGACAAACTGAACCTTTCTAGAAAGCATTCATCTTTCTATAAAACATGACAACATTCATCACTAATCATAATTTTGTGAATTTTACTGCAAAGTGGTACCATAATTAGCGATTCATATTTCAGTCTTTTTAACTTTAACTGGAAAGAAAAAGAGGACAGTTATTGTTCGTCGACTAAATGAAATATACAAAGTGTTTACGAACTCTGTGTACAATTTTTAGGGGTGGTAGAGGACCTTAATTTGCCAATAAACCTGGGGGAACGCAAATGAATCTTTGATACAGAAACAAAAATTTTAAAGCCATGTGAGACAGATAATGGTAATTTATGTTCATGAATTTAAATATTAAATAATGGTTATTCCATTCGAGAAAAAAGGTGAATTAGCTGTTTAGTTGAATATCCACTTCTTCATTCGGGAAAACCCGATAGCAATCTCTGGTAGTGAAAATGAACCGTTTTACATGGGCAGGGATGGCAGATATGCAACTGGCATATGGAACTGCAAATGGCAATGGAACCCTACTCCTGTGGATTCGGAAGAGATGCTAGTTGCGCGAATTGCGGCTGCAAGTGACCATATAAGTTATAGGTGTACCGGTTAATAAAGCGAATTTTGTAATTACAGAAAACACGATAATTTCAAGAGAAACATCAAAAGCAGTTTATTCAAAGTAATGTCCATCGCTAGTTACACATTTCCCCCATCTTTCCGGTAATTTGTAGATATTGTCCCAATAGAGCTTTCCTTCTTTTGAGGGAAATTATTCAGAGACCTACTTTTCCATCAGAAAGTGCGTGAGCCATCGATCGGAACAAGTAGTAATCTGAAGGAGCAAGATCTGGTGAATACGATGGGTGGGTTAATACTTCCCAGGCAAGATCTTTTAACCTGTCTTTAACTGTTTTTGAAGTGTATGATGGTGCGTTATCATGAAGCAAAATTACTTTGCCGTGTCTTCTGGCCCATGCTGATCGATTGACGATCAAAGCGGGTTCAAATTGAATGCTATTTTTTGTCAGTAGTGATAAATAGGCTATTAACGGTTTCACCTGATTTTAGAGGTGAATAATGCTTGCAATTGTTGGTCTTCAAACTTCTTAGGTTGACCTGGACATTCTTTGTCTTTCACATCAAAAACAAAACTTTTAAAGCGTTTAAACCAGCGTTTACAAGTATCGTGAGATGGAGCATGCTCACCATAAGCTTCCCGAAGTATATGGTAACTTTCAGCAGGACTTTTCTTCGAGATAAAATAATGAATGAACACTTTCAGCAAGTGTACTTTCTCGGCACGAACTTCGACATGTTTAAGCGTAAAAATATCTACGATAAGGTGCATCACATAAGCATAGGACCACCCATATTTTCCCTTGTCTGCAAGAAACAAAATAAAATAATTAAAACATTGTCACTGTATCAGATTCTCACAACTATTATTTATTGTCTCCAAAGAAAATAATGGAAAACAAACAACAACAAGAATAAGAATTTATAGAAATACAAATTAAGCTGTCCCATAAGTATAGGACCAGCATCACTTAATGCCGTTTTTCGTGCAGAAAAATTAACAAAGCAGTGATTAATCAGTCAATAGATGACACTGGTGATTACTTAATAGGGTTGCCTCCACAAAAACTTTTTAAGTGGCTGTAAAAACAAGCAACTTAAACACAATGCCTCGTAACACCACCATGTCAGACTATGAAAGGGGTCAAATTGATGCTTTGAAAGCTTCTGGAGTGAATGTACGAGGTATAGGAAAGGCTATAAGTCGGTCACATAAAGCTGTACTTAATTATTTGAAAGCTGGTGCTCAGTATGGACAGAAAAAGAGACCTGGGAGACCTCAGAAGACGACTAATCGACAAAAAGGGCGATTATTAAAAAAAAATGAAAGACCCCACAACATCTTTGCGTGCGGTGGCCAATTCTGAAGATGTTTTAGTATCAAAATCAACTGTGCAACGGATTGTGAAGCAGGCATCATCTCTTGTGTACACGAAAAGAAAACAGCAACCTGCACTCTAACTGCACCACAAGCAGAAACGGTTGGCCTTTGCCCAGTCAGTGATGTTCTGGACAGAAGATTGGAAGAGAGCGGAGAAAAAATTCAATTTAGATGGGCCAGACGGCTGGCAATATTACTGGCATGACATCAGGAGGTCAGAAGAAAAGTATTTCATATAGCAACAGGGAAGAGGATCACTTATGGTCTGGATTGGCTTCGGATGGAATGGTAGAACCAATTTAGCTATTGTTAGTGGAAGAATGTAGACTTTAGATTATCAAGATTTGCTTGATATTCATCTTTTACCGTTTGGGGAGAAGATTGGTGGTACCAGATGGATTTTCCAGCAAGATAATGCCCCAGTTCACCGTGCAAACAGCACATATGAATGGTTTTTAGCAAATTGGGTGCAAATTATGGACTGGCCTGCCATATCTTCAGATATCAATCCAGTGGAAAATGTATGGGGCGCTTTAGTCAGATCTGTTTACGCAGGTGGTAAACAGTACCGCAATATAGAAGAACTAAAGTATGCTGTGTTGAATGCCTAGGAAGAAATTAATTCAGATTATCTGCAAAACCTGGTCACAACTATGCCAAGCCGAATTTTCAAAAATATTGAAAAAAGGGATGATTTATTGGGTATTAAGTGATGCTGGTCTATACTTATGGGACAGCTTAATTTCTATTTTTATAAATTCTCATTCTTGTTGTTGTTTGTTTTTCATTATTTTCTTTGGAAACAATAAATAATAGTTGTGAGAATCTGATACAGTGACAATGTTTTAATTATTTTAGTTTGTTTCTTGCAGACAAGAGAAAATATGGGTGGTCCTATACTTATGTGACGCACCTTATTAATATCTGTAGATAATTTGACATATGAAATTTTGAAGATTGTTGTCAATACAACAAAAAGCATATAATGTATATCAAATCGCATATACAGGGTGTACCGGAACGTCATGTACAAACTTGGAGGGGAGATAGTATGGATGATTCTAAGCAAAAAAGTTCATATGAACGTTGGTCCGAATTTGACCGATAACTGAGATATGAAGAGAAATAAAAATGCTGCCACCAAGATCAACAAGTTAATAACTCAGGTTCTGTAATACCTAGAATAATGAAATTTGGGGGAATAATAGGGTGCATAAAACTAAGTATACCGTTAAAATTTGATCGTATTCCAACGACTAGTTTCCGAGTTACGCATTCAACTTCGTAACCCCTGCTCACATACGAGTACTAACCAGCAGGTGTTACGATGTTGAGTGCGTAACTCGGAAACTACTTGTTGGAATTCGAAAGTTGATTTCCTCATATATTCGAAAATGACGTCGGTTTTTTTGGAAATGGAATACCCATAAAAACCTCTGTCATAAAAGTATAATAATTTTCCATTGTTCTGTCAGATTTGTATTCTAGAAGTTGGCTATTGGTACACTTTAGGTGAGACACCCTGTATACATAATATCAACCTAACCGACATACCTAACCTAACGTAACCTACGTACATCTATTGAAAAAAATCCGCATTATTAAACGGTACGCAAGATGCTGAGACATGCATTGCTGCTCTCATGGTCAACAGTTTTAATTTTACAAACATGTAGCATTTGGTTATTAAAAACAATGTGACCATCACTATCAAGTTTTCTAATTTCTCCGTTTTCTGAAAAAAAGTTAACCAGAGAGACAATATTATGAGGAAGTCTCAGACAGCTTTTTTTTTTCTTTTTCTTTTTGTACGTATGATGTTTGATAATTTTTTTTTGTATAGCAAAGATTCATTTGTGCTACATGGTAAATATATTCAAAATAAGGTCCTCTACCATCCCTAAAAGTTTGTACACAGAATTCGTGAACACCCTGTAGATAGTCTATAAATTTACATGTACATTCGCCGTTAAAAAAAAATCACAAATCACAAAAAGAAAATTGCCCAATTCATTACATTTTTTTTCTTTTTTTATTTTGTTTATTTATTTATTTATTTTTGTATTCATCGTCACAACATCACAATATTTCCTCATGTGTAGTCGGTGGTAGATTTCCCATGAAGCAATAATCATTTCCTGGATTGATGTTATTCTCGTTGTTTGTTTGTTTTTTTTTTTATCTAATTTATGCGCATTATATAGAATTCTGATAAAAAATTCTTTAAATAAAAATATTGTGTCTGGACAATTGCGCCAAACAAAGTCGGTCACCCTTGCTCTATTTACAGGAGCCTATTTACATTATCTCACGCCATTTTTAAAAGGAAAAAACATCCGGAAGTTGCTGCGAAAGTGCATGAAATGAGGACAATGAGATAAAATACATAGAGTGGCTGTACAGCCGCCATATTTGAAACCAATTGAAAGTCCGTCCGCCATTTTCCTTTAGTATAATCGGCGTGGCAGACCTGTAACTAAAGCATGGTTTCCTATGGGCGTAGTAGAGGAGCCCATGACTAAAGGAGCGATTTTCAAACCTCGGGTGTTCCGCAAAATATTTTTATTGTCAGAAAATCAAATTAAAACCTTTTAAGAAATATAATAATCCTTTTATTTCAAATTATAATATTTTTTTTTTTGTTTGTGGTAATAACAAAATCCTAAACGTTTGATAATTTAAGTCTGCCGCGGAAGTTTGACTCAAGTACATTGTGAAAGGAACCAAGGAACACTAAATTAAAGGATTGTGTGTGTGACAAATATTTTTTAAATGTACAATTAACACTTCATATTTTAACGTTTTTATTTTTTTATTTTTTATTTTTTTAATAGAATCAGCCTTTTGACCCTTATATATAACGAGTTTTATATACATTTGCCTGATAATTTTCAAAAGACTTTGATTTACACAAGTGATTCATTCTACATATATCACTGCAGGTAAAATACTGGCTAGCGAGGGGGGGGGGGGTGTGAGACGCCGCGAAGACCAAATATGAGAAGACGGGGTGAAGAAATGATCATCATGCCCTGGGCGCAATTTACCATTGCCTGCGGTTTATTTTAGCATTTTAAATTTCCATGATAGGCTTTGCCTAATTGAGGAACCCTACATACGAAAGAAATCAAGGGTATACGAAATGCCTACATTAATATAACTAATTTGTAATCTGAAAAAGATGTTGTTTTATCGCTTCGATTACTACAGTTGTACGCTGAACCACAGCCTACATGATTAGAGAATCATGTAGGCTGTGGCTGAACAAACTGCAGGCATGTTCACGTTCTATTATAAAAGAAAAAAGAAAAAAAAAATCCTTTACAAAACTCAAATAAAACCACGACTTTTTGTCACTAGAAACCCAGGTAAAGCTATCTGATCCAACACGTAACTGACTTCGCTATACCATGGTTATTAGAAGTAAGTTACTAACTTCTAATAACCATGGCTATACTACAGAAAACATGGCGACCGAGTTTGCTGCTAGTCGCCGCGAACGGCGCTGTTTCCAATGGGACAGCCTCTCTATGTATTCTATCTCGTTGGCCTAGGACCATAATAAAATTTATTATCGTCCTAGGTTGTGCATAACTGAAATTTTAATATTTTGTTTTTCAATAAATGACATTCCTTTTATAAAATTTATTTGTACTTATGAAATATTCTACTTATCTCTGTATTTTTTTTTTAAAAGTCATAATTAAAGTTTATGGCAATTTGCATGTTTGTCATGCTAGTCAGCAGAAATCAGTGATTCACCGTGACATCAACAATATGGAAGTCTGTAATGTTATCTTCCTAGAATTTGATTGATAAAATTCAAGATAAGGCTATCATGCGCCGACACAATATGTTTGTAATTATTAATATGGCTGCATATAGTTACTTTTCATCGTTTGCTGGCGTTTTATTTTGAATTGCGCTTTCTTTATTTAAATGACTTCATTCTGATACACGTAAGTAAGTTTAGGTGATAGGTTTGTAGAGAAATTACATAAGCTTGCGGACTGTAATTACAGAGGTAATTCATATATTCTAAAGTAAAAAAAAACACCATTGTGTATGATTTAATATATTCTTAGTTTCCAAGTAAAGGGCGGGTTATCTTTTCTTTTCTTTTCTTTGTTTGATTAAGGCTTGTGTTTTACATCGTTAATGTTGAACTATTATTTCTTAATTGCTATCGATAACTAATTGTCGTTCTAAATTGTTCCGGCTGCGTAGCAATGTAATATATTTTGTCTATAAGATTGCTGTGGAAAGAGAAAGCGGAAACGGCCGGAATGGATATAGCAACACCTTTCTGTTAAAATATAGATCGAAATGTAAAAAGAACTTGATAAAGACTCCCATATAAGCTGTAATTTAAGAGGGGGGCGTGGAGAAGAAAACTAGCAATTCTTAAAAAACAAGAAAAAAAAACAAACAATTATAAATGTTTGTTTAACAGTAAGAGAATTTTTAACAGTAAGAGAATTTTTAATTAATCTAAAATACATGTATCTAAAAAGGGAACCGTATCTCAGTAAACCGTGGCCCAATTTGAGCAAACATAATTGAAAAAATTAGACCATTTTAAGTCTGCCCCATACTTACTGATTTGTCAGGTAATATTTTGGGCACAAATTGACGATATGATGAAAAATATATGCTAACTCTGAAGCTAGGTATGCACTTACATCATTTGATGTGGCATATGACTTTATCAATACAGATATGATGGAATTGCATATCGCAATTTTATGGTAAAAGGAGTTTTTGCTTGTCACATAAGAGGAATAACTCTGCATGTTACCTGCACTGGTTTGGACAGGGAGGGTATCTTTTCCGTATTGTATTCATTGAGAAAGCTTATAGCTTTTAAGGTCACTAGGATTCATGTTCAAACTTTTCTACAATGATATTAAATTTTTATTCATTTTTTTGATGTAAGGTAGCATTAATATATACAGGGTGGGCCAAAGAAAACTCGCCGCTGAAAATTTCTAAGTCCAATCAGGGTGACCAGGTGCATGCTGCCCTCTACAACCCAAATCGACAACCGAACTAGCCCAAATATAGCCCAAATAATCACTTGTCGCTAATAAGACAAATAAACTAGCCCATAAATATAGCCCAAATTATCATTCTGCTTTTCGCCAAAATCTTCCATTTTACGGTAGGCGCTGAAAAATCGATTTTGGGCTTAACATGTCTTTTGGGCATTTCTGGATCATTTATTTTTATTTTTTGGCCAAAGATTGTAAAAAAAAGTTCGACCAATCACAACCATTCTTTGCAGAGAACTATTTCTTATTAACTGCGCAGGCGCAGACTGTTACCTCCCGGAACAGTACAGTCGGACCTCAAACATTCACGTTTAGGTATTCGTGAATTCGCAGATTCGCTAAAACTTCTTCGGAACCGAACTCACTTGCATCCGCGAGTTTCTCGCATATCCACGAAAAATCCTGCAAAAGTATTTGTGTTAATTTATTAGTTTTCATGCCTTTAAATGTCCAATACCTGTACATGTTTTTTATAATTTTTATAAGAAAATTTTAGTAAATGACGATTTTACTGTTTCTGGGGAAAGTTCAAGACATATAATATACGAGGGAATGTAAATTAATTCAACATGCAATACATGTACTGTAATTATAATTTCTTAGAAAGTGGGAATGTTTGCACACATAGCATTGCTTTTTCTTTAGACTTTGAGACGCATTTGCTATAATGTAAACAACACAGACCATGGCAACTAATTTTTCTCACTGCTGATTGGCTGGTAGCTTGGATGCAAAATCATAGTCATTTTCTCTCATCTTAGCACAACACGCGTGTGAGACAACTACATATACACGTATTTGCATTGCTTTTTTTCTTTATTTACTCATTTAAAACCCTCAAAATGCCTAAAAGTTCGACATTATAGAAATAAGGATATAGACCATTTTTAGCGACTTGACCAAAAATTCGTGAATCCTCCTCATTCGCAACTGGTTCTGGAACCTAACCTCGCGAATCTTCGAGGTCTGATTGTCATTAGCCTACTTCAAACTGATTTACGGGAATTGTATCAAGTGGAGTAGCCCAATAAATAACCAATAGCCCAAGCCGTTTCCCTCCCCCCTGCCAACAGGGTTTGAAAATAGCCCAACCTGGTCACCCTGAGTCCAATGGAAACTGTCCACAAAGGGGTGAACGATTCTAGAAGGAAGAACGCTACCATTAATTAAGGCAGGTGTTAACGTTAAATGGAATGCCTGCCTTAATTAATAGTAGAGTTCTTCCTTCTAGAATCGCTCACCCCATTTCCATTAGACTTAGAAATTTTCAATGGAGAGTTTGTTTTTTTTTGCCCACCCTGTATATAAACATAAATAAGCAGATAACATATTCATAGCAACATATGTAGCAAATTTCTACTTTCTATATCAAAATGTGTCAAAAATATGATGGGGACTGACAGACATGAACAAGGTAAAACCAAAAAGTAGCGGAGCTGATTAGCAGAATAAAGTTGTGCCAGGTGTTGGTGTTAATGTCAGTTAATTCTTAAGGTAATGGAGATTATCATAGTTTTCTATGGAGTTCAACTTAGATTTTAATACATGTACTAAAATAATGATAATTGTGATGACAATTCAAATTAATGTGGATTTTATATATTGCCAAAAGCTTTAAAAACAAGGTACAAACATTTATGGATGCTTTCAGGTATATGATGATCAATTTTTTAATATAGAGGGTGTTCACAAAAGAATATACTATCTTTGAAAGGCCCTCTCTGTAAAGAAGTACTTACAGCACCACTCTACCTTGTGAAGGAGACCTTTTCAAGATTTGTTTGGTTGTCGCAGAGATGTTTCTGCGCTTGCATCACTGCTACAAGCGGTTATTTGTTTTTCATCCATGTTATTGAATTTGGTAATACTGATTCGGTGACATCTGTTTAAGTGCGTTTCGTGCTAAACATGGAACTAACGCTACCATCAGATGGAATATCATATGTTGTTTTCGTACTTCACTGAGAAGGGGTACTTTTGCAAAGGCAAGTCCTGTAGGGTACCAAGTGTCGGCAGAAAATGTCCAAAGCATTCAGCAAACTTCCAAATGCCCCATACGACGATGTGGCAGTATCGAGGTAACAGCTGGTTATTAAACTTTACCAATTGGTGCCAATATCGACTAGACATTGTTTGGGCTTCTCAGGCCGGTTACATTGAAGATTTGTGATGTGAATAATCAAAATAAACTTCAGATTGTATCCTTCTGTATGATACATTGATGAAATCTGTGAATTGTGTAGTTTGATAAATATAACCTTTCATATTGGTATATTCTTTTGGTAACACATGACTTTCACCATTATGAAATCACTTAAAAACTGGTGTATCTTGACTTAAAATGGGTTTGGGTGCCAAAGATCTTTCATTCATCGTAACATGAAATTAATCGTAATTCAAAAATAAGTAATTTTTTTTTTTAATATGAACAGTATATGGATTGGAATTCTTGTTTTCCATTAGTTATTTAGGACATTTATTTTTGTATAGGAAATTATGAATGGAGAGTTTTGCAATGTGTAAGAGTTAAAAATACAATTTATAAATATAGCCATACTGAAATTTAATAGTTGAAAAATTGTAGGTTAAACCATTTGCTTTTTAAAAATGAAATGCAATTTCTTTCCAGATATCACCAGTTCATCATGACAATCCATTATAGTGCTATTGCATATCGAGATACCATTCTTGTGAGTCATACAGGCGGTATAGGCGACTTTGAGAATGTCACCAAATCAATGCTAAAGAACATTCCAGTGGAAAGAAACACCAAAGTGACATACACGTCATCTAAGTAAGATTAATAAATTTCATATAAAATTTCTTTCATCAGGTACAATATGCTATTAAAAAAATTTCCGAACTCTGATTTTTTGTGGGAATGGCGAAGTGTAGTGATGTGCCATCAAATGTCAGTCCACTATATGGAAAAAAGTATTTAAACACATGCTTGGTTGAGACATTTAACTTATATTTTTATTAAATTAATACATTGTGGGGCCACCTTTTGATTTAATGACTGCAACTATATCCTTTGTGGCATGCTTTCTACATAATTCTAGAAAACTATTCGTGGAATTTTTTCAACTCCTGTAAAGCATTCCCCAAAGCCGGCAGTAAAGACTACTTTGCAAACTTCAAATTCTGTGCTCCTATTTGTCCAAAAGGTTTTCTATCAGGTTGGGATTGGCTTTGGGTTGTTCAGTCCAGAAATTCAACATCATTCTGTTACAACTCTTGCAGTGTGGCACGGAGCATTGTTTTGCTGACGTAGGTCTCTACCAAAGAATATAGAGTAAGGAGCATGGAATTGTAGACTTCATGCTTTCACTCAATACACGAAACAACCACGAAAAAATGCTCCAAATCATTACAGACCCTCCTCCAAACTTCACCATTGGGACGATACAGTGTGGATGCAGGGTTCTCCCCAGGCCCTTTTGAAAGGGTGTGTCGCCCGGCTGATTTTGGTGACCACCCAGCTGAATACTCGAAAATCAGTACACCACTATATAATTGTTTTTAATTTTTGTCCGTCTGGCTATTTTATCCTTCCACCTACCTGATAAAATTTTCTGGGGAGAACACTGGATGGAACCATTCTCCAGGTAATCACCACACCCATACATGTCTATCTGATTTCCAAAGAATAAGTTAAGATTTGTTATACCACAAAATGGCCTTCCACTGTTCTAAAGTCCAGAAACAGCGAGCTAAACACCATTCAAACGTTGTTCAGCGTTTACAGGGGTGATGAAAGACTTGTGTGCAACTGCTCTACCATGAAAACACAATGAATGCAGCTCATTTCGGATAGTTTTAGTGCAAACACAAAGTCTGGCCGTGTTTTCAACTTCAGATGTTAGATAAGCTCCAGAGGACTAAACTGAAAATCTCAGGAAGAGAAGAGATTTCAACTCAAAATCAAATTTTTGGTAGTTTTTTCACATAAAAAGCACACCAAAGTGCTGTTTTTCTCGACTGTTCATCCACTTGACACATGGTTTTCCGACCATCTGTCTCAATGTTCTCCAGGCCAGATTCATCAGTTTACTAGGGGGTGATTTTGCAGTAGTTGCGCCACTAGCCACATCGGCTACTGTTGAATCTGGAATTCCCTCTTCATATCACATCGGCTACCGTTGATTTTGGAATCTCTAGACTGCTCGCAATTCCTCGAATTGGAAACATTCTTGATATGGCACCCAATCATCATATCTGGTTACTTCGGTGAAACTTTTTTGACTGGAATTAACAGACAGCAGGGAGGAAGAAAAAATCCAGTGGATTTACATATTTGCTTCTTAATGCGAACATGAGAAGGATAAAAGTGGTTAACAACTTAACTGCTCTGTGCTACAAACTGTGGCATTAATATCTGGAATAAGTGGATTAATTATGGGCTTGAGACAACCTTCCTTGATTAACTGACAATTAGGATTTTTGTATCGATGACTGAATTATACACTGTGGTTCCTCTATGTCACTTGGCAGCCAAGAATTCACTGCCAGCGATATCACGATTTTGCTCTTCGTGCGGCAGATGGTTGCTACCTTAAATGTCACTGTTTAAATGACAATAATGCAACCATTTCATCTTTAATAGGTTTTAATGGAATGCTAATTTAAGCAATAAAATTTTCTCATTAATACATGTATCTTTTTAAATAAGAAAAATATAAAAAAACAACCTACGAATTATAATTTGACTAATTTTGAGCAAAAGAATCCATTGTTAAATGGAGTCATTGATTCCCTCTTTTTCTTTTGGGCAATTTCTAAAATTGCTTTTAAAAGTTATGTATGCATCTGGTCAATATTTTCAGATTCAATTCATTCTAATGCTGTTTACAGTCCAGAGATTAAAGGCAAAGTACCTGTCAAAGAAAAAAATGTGGATCGAAGTAGTCCTACTGTATCATACGAAAGCAGAAGACAACTAAAAGATCGTTATAAATTGATCACCTCAAAAACGCTCGTCCAAAGAGCCAATGACTAACGTTGTTCGGCAACTTGCTTTCCTCATGTGCGTACAGTAGAATGCACTACTCTTATAAGAGTAGTCCGGATTTAAGACCAGTTTTTTCCCACACTGAAAAATGACAAAAACTGAGGGCCAGCCATTAACCGTGACTTATCCGATAATGTGAAATAGAGGGCAGCAGTGTATCTGAAATTTTTTTTTTTTTGGTGCCTTAAGTGGGGGAGGGGGGGGGGAATTAAATGCAATTCTGATTTTTTTTTTTTTTAATTTCTTTTATAGCCATTTATTCCATGTCTGTGTAGAAAATCAGATCGTTTTTCTGTGTGTTGCAGACTCATCTTTTGGCAAAAGGATACCTTATGCTTATTTGGAAGAGGTATAGTATCATTTAAAGTGTAAATTTCTACAAATAATATGTAATAAGCTTAACAGGCAGATTCATAATTCCTTCTGGGGTTTTGGAAGTTGATACAACAGTAACCATGAAAGACATAACGGATAGAGAATTTCTGAACGTTTACATCGTTTCATGTGTTTGTGCCTCCTTTGCCACGTGATTATCCCAGCTTGGAGGGATTTTCTATCTGTAGATAGGAGTGTTTCCGCTATGTCTATCACAGTTACTGTTCTGTAGACTTCCAAAACCTGGAAGGACTTAGCATCATCTTGTATGTATAATTATTCAATCAATGTGAACATTATTCAACTTTGGTTCATTGTTTCTATGTGAAGCAGAAAATTATGAAATTCCTGAAAAGGGCATTGTTTAAAAACTCATCTTCACTATAAACAGTGAGAATTTCCTGAGGTCTTTCTCACTCTGACACTGTTGTTTGTATTGACGTGCAAATGAGGCTGATCAGACTGCATGAATTTCTGGAATATAAGTGGTGTACAGTAACTACCTATAAAAAGGAGCTTACAGGATGCCAGAAAAGAGAATGAAAAGAATTCTCCTGTTGATTGGTTATTTAAAGAAATAGCACTATATGGTAATGCAAGTGAACCTGTTTACATACTAATTCAACAGTGTTTAATTAGATTGAGAAAGTCTTAAGTTTGCTGCATCCATTTCTCAGTTGACATGGGATGAGTTGCGACTGGTCACTCTCAGAATTTGTCAGCTTAAACAGAACCAAACGTATATTCAAGAACACCTTAACACAGGATTCGTACAAGTCATAGAAAACCTGAAAAATCATAGAAAATCGAAAAAAAAAATTTCTAGGCCTGGAAAGTTTTGGAAAATCAATGATTTATGAATTTAGTTTTGGAAAAGTTTTGGAACAAATTTTCAAAGAACGTAAATGAAATAGATCACTATTTCATAAATTTTTTATTTATTTATTTATTTTTTTTTATTTATTTATTATTTTTTTTGTAGATTATACGAGGGTAGCCTAGAAAGTAATGCACCACAATTTTTTTTCTTCAACAATTATTTATTGAACACAATGAAACTTATACACACGAAAGAAAGAGGTTTCTTCTACAATCCCTGCTTTTCCACATAATCTCAGTCCCGTTCTGTGGCCTTCCTCCAGCGAGACACAAGGTGTGATTGCCCCGTCGGTACCAGTCCTTGTTCTGTTCATGCAGCCGTGCCAAATCTTGGAGCTCCGCCGAGCTGCTTTCTGATGGTCTCACTCTCTGTGCCCAGCGACTAAACGTACTTCTGTCGACTGCTGATGCTCCATAAACTGCACATAAATGTTTGTGAACGTTTCCACCATTTCTTGCTTCGCAGTGAGAAATTCAATGACACGCTGCTTGCAATGTACATCACTTACAAATGCCATGTTGTTCCATTGCTGCACGTACGCTATCTGTCGGAAGAAACTGAAACTTTGCGCGCACACTCTGAAAACTTCAAAGAATGCATATCTCAAGTTTCGCATTCGTACCATTGTTGGGGACTGAGAAAAAAATTGTGGTGCATTACTTTCTGGGCTACCCTTGTAATTATGCTTTAGAGATTATGCGAACTAGCCAATGAGGGAGCCCTGTTATGATTATGCGAACTAGCCAATAAGTTATGACTCTTTCCGGTTATGGCTTTGATTATTTGCGCAACCATTTTGTGAGAATTAGTCTGATCTCCACGTGGTTTGTACACTTTCAGAGCTGTTATTATTTCTAAGTTTATTTCTTATACAGATTTTATATTTTTTATGATGCCAGATAAATGTTCATTTAATAAATTAGGGTTAGAAAATGCTGATTATATTGCATGGATTCAATATAAGAAATTAAAAGAAAAATAAAACAAATCTGGCACAAACAGAAAATGTGAAGAAGAAATTCATGAGATGAAACAAAAAACGAAACAAATAAAAATTGATATAGAAAAATTAAATACTGAAGCAGATAAACTTGCAACAAAAGGAGAAGAAAAAGGAGCCTTGTCACTTCTATCGCAATACCGATGGCACTATGTAGCCATGCCAAAAAAAAACAAAAAAAAAAACCCATTGAAATACAACGTCTTTGTTGATAGGTTTACAATAGGGATATAAAAGTACTGCTGTTTTCATTCTCTATGGGACAGTAGAGCAATCTGTTTGCACTACATTAAACCCACACGAAATCATCATTCTTCCTTTACACATTAAGCTCGACCTTGTAAAAAAACTTGGTAAAAGTTGCACAAATTGATAACGACATCAATAATAAACTACTTGAACTAATGTACATAATAAAGTAATTTTTGAACATTAAATATATTATCCTTAAAATTATAAAAGATTATAATTTTGGAAAATGTATTGAATTTCCTGGAAAAGTCATGAATTTTATCTTTGATCAAGTGTACGAACCCTATAACAAATAGGGTATGTGCTCTCTTTATGTCCATTAATATGATGTCTCTTATTAGAATTCAACTATGATCATGGCACGAGTTTGAGGTTATACTGTACAGTATTTGGATTAAAACAAGCCAAAATTTAAACCAGACTTGCAATGGTATTGCCAAGGTAGGTTTCAAGAGTTGTAGAAGTTGTGTGCATGTTGCATCTGTGTTATAATATTTGGCATGGCATCATTGTTGAAATGAGGTTAAAATACTAACTCTGAAACATGCCTAGATGCTGTCGGAAGATAGTCTAACAGTGTGACAGAAAATAACACTTGAATATTTTTTTATTTTATTTTTTATTTTTTATAACAACAATGTTATCTATTTTTTCTATTCCTAGTTTTACACACAACCTCTGTTTTGTTCAAACCTTGCAATCAAATTTTCAACCACTTTCACTTGATGACTCCTAATTGGCATACAGATTCATTTCCTGGGACATTACAATCCTGTATAAAATTTTTGAATTTTGAATCCTTAAAAAAGGATTAACACTGGTTTTAATCAGATTTTCATTCCGAGTAGGGGAGTGGGCCACCTATTCAGGTTTTCTTCATGTTCACATACAAGGGTTGTTTTTTAAGTAAGGTCCGTTTTAAAATCTTTGAAAATTGCGAGTGCTCGTAGCAGTGCGCATGCGAACAAACTCCTAGCATCCCTTGTGAACAGGTAGACACCATTTATAGCCGTGGCATTAATGTATGTGCATCGCACGGTGCCAATAAACTGTTTAAAATTGTTGAGGTTGCCACTGATTGTGAACGAAACCAGCGCGTTTTTACTTGTTCTTTTATTGCAATACGTTAGTACATTAACCTAAACAGTTGTTTAATAGATAATGAATTCAAAATGGAACATCGAAAAATTCGATATCGAAACTTTTTGAATATTGATACTATCGCCAAGCACTAGCGTATAAAATTTAATATAACTTAGAGCACACTGTACAGGTACATATAATATACAGTGTGCTCAGTACATTATTTCACGACTTTTTCCTTAACTTTCCATCCACTTTTCCATTGTAAAAAGCAAATGATAACTCAAATCCCAAAAACAAGATGGTGCCGACCTTGGTAAACTGTCACTGTGTTCATACCAAGTGCGTCTTGAAAATCTGTTAATTTGTATAATATTTTATTTCTAAACAAATACTATGAGTTGAGATAGAAATTACTTATAATTAAATATTCTCAACGTTTTTGAAGCCGTATTATTATATTTGATTCACAGAATGCTTTATCTTTTATAAAGGTGGGTGACCCAAATTTTAAGAAATAATTAAACGTCTATTTGGAAAAAATTCTGGCAATAAAGTCACTATCACCTGTCTCAACCTTTCGTCCTTTTATCATCTTAAAATTTAAGTAAACAAAATTCTGTTGCCAATTTTGATAAACCTGCTTAATGCATGGAGTTATTTTCGATAAAAAAAATTATTATAGTTTAAATATTTAATTTTTATTATCAAACACAATTACAAGAGGATAATTCTTATCTATACTTTTTATATACCACCAAATTTTACAAAGATAAATTTTCACTTCATTGTTTATTCCCTTTTTTTATGCAAACAAACAAGATAAAATAACGCTAGCCCTTGGCTAGAATTCTGCCATTGTGGTTCTTTTGTCAAAATTCCACACTGATATTCAATGCCTCTCACACTTTCTATTATAACCTTGCCTCACTTCCTTATACTATTATAACTATCGAGGTTTCTCTCGCATACTCGCTGATCGTCTGCGAGAGCGAAATTCTAGTATCGAGAGCCTCTCAGCACCTCCCCACTTCTCTCGCAGGCGGTAGTGGAATGCCGTTTTAATCTGAATGCCCCAATTTGATGACGTGGACAGCAAAAACCTCTATTTCCGCCATATCGCTATCGCGATTTGCGTGTAGTGGAAACCCCCCCCCCCCCCTATAGTAGTACAGCGCGCACCCCTCTTTGGCTCAATTGGTCATGCCCTTTGCCAAACAAACAAGTTTAACAAAATAAAATTACCCAATTATCATTTGATATTGGGGTAGGCTTCCCGTAATACTGCCCTGTAGTTATCTGCAACACCCTGTATACATAAGAAGGAAAAGTAAAATCTTGAACAATTAAGGCATCCTAAATATGAAATGCCAGATATGTATTTCAAAGGATATGCCTTAATTTTCAACAAGATTATTTTTTATCAAGTTAGTAGATAAAAGTAGAAGGTACAGTATAGGACCTTTTCACCTGAATGCTCGGAACTTGGGATATTCTGGATAAGAGGCTTTTCTGTAATTTGGAGCTTTAAGGTTTAGAATTGGTTGAACTACACTTGTATATATAATTCAATTGATTATATAGGGCGATTCAGAACTTAAGTTACAGAAGAATATGGTGGATACATTTTTTATTAAGCACTATGTGGCCTATCTTGGTATATTTGTTCTAGATGTGCTTACATTTTTATTATTGTTTATTTATTACTTATTTACACAGCTGTGGTTTTTTTTTTTTTTTTATTTTACCCAGAGACTTGAACTAACTCTGCCCTGTGGCTATACAGGCTCTGGTTGGGTATTTTCCTCTTTTGTAAATAAATAACGTAAATAAATTTTGAGAATCTCAACTATGTGTATACTATTTTTCAACCTATCTTACAGCATTGGGATTGTTATGGGGTTTAATCGCTCCCTCTTTGGGATTGTTATCTCGCTAAAAGACTTAAGTTCCTAGGATGAAACTGGACTTTTTAATTATTTTGAAACCAAGAATCAAATTATTTTTATTTATATTCAATTTAAAACATTTGTGAAATTTTGAGAAGCATAATTAATGAAAAATAAGAACTTTTAAAGATAATTGGACTCGCGCATGTGCTATTTGGCGATGCACACTTCCTGTTTCGTTTTCAGTCAGTCACCATCACTGATAGCTTCAGTCAAGAGGGGGTGCCGAATACTACACGATGGTAGCTATAGTGAGTATTTGGCCTCATATTCGCGTAACATTCCAAGTTAGGTTGAAAAATAGCATAGCCTATAATTTCCAAAGAAATTTTTTAGACTGTCTTTCGTAGAATATTAAAATAAGGAATATTTTTCACAAATTAGTTATTCCCATGTGACTAAATAATAGTGTTTGAATTGGGCAAAACAGTATGCCAGAAATAGCGGATACTTTAACTCGAAAATTTAAAATACTTTTTCACATACAATTGTTTTCATTTTCATTTTTATAGTAATCGTGATTTATTTATTTATTTATTTTTATTTTTTTTTTAATGCGAGTCCGATAGTAATTTAATTTTTTTATGTGCATTAACAATGTACAAATTTTAATGTCATGCTTGAGGTTTGGCAGCTCTAACATTTGTTCTATTACAGTCGAACCTAGATATCTCAAAAAATTTTTATTTCCCGAGATTTTCACTATTAATTTAATGTAATTTTCCTTGTTATCACAAAATATTTTTCGGAAAACCTCACTATGTCGAATTGTGACTTCGTGTCCCAAGATCTAAAAACATTATAAAGATTTTTTTCATAAAGAAAAATATTTCGTAGAAAAATGAAAAAATTTGACTCACTTCTGTTAAAGTTAGACGATTCTTGACCATAACGAAAAATATTTTTCGATCTCGTTGGATGATAAGAGATGATTGAGCATGCGCAGTTTGTTCATTTCTGACCCTAGTGACTCCAGTTGTACATAGCATACTCTTTATATGCGTGCCATTTTATCTCCTATTCTCCTTGTATTCTCATAGTACCTTAAAGGGCAACTGACACCAAAAATCGCCCATCAATTTTATTATTTTATAACATAAAGGACCATCAACTAACTCTAATTCGGCTTGTAAAATTTTTATAACTTACCGGTAAGTAGTTTTTTAAATATAATTTTTCAAACATCAGTTATCAAAACTCATTTTGTTTTGAGCTTCGCCTCAATTCATCACTAGGCATGACGTCACACTGGAAATCGTCTTGGCTATCTAACATAGAATAACTCATCATCATTTTTCTTTTTCGATCATTTTCTATCCTTGATTTTGGAAAATCCAAATAAAAAAATGTGATCCACTTACATTGAAATGTTCCTTGTTGCATTAGCATTATTCGGGTTCAAATTTGCAACAAATTTTAATTTTAGTTTATTTTTCATTATTTGATTAATATGTGTGTCGGTTTCAAATGTTCAAGTAAAAGTTACAAGATTTAAATAGTGAGCAATTTATACATGAACTGTGGCCTTGGCCTCTCGCCTTGTTTCTCATTTTTTACTTTTGTTTATATTTTATATCTTTCCCAAAGTGTGACAATTATATATAAGTGGCACATATATATCGTTAAATCAATTCATATTTACGTACTTAATCGACTGTCAATTGGTTTGTTAACATGCCTTATTATTATTGATTGATTAACAATTAGACTCGTCAGTTTATATACTAATAATGTGTTATAAGATTCTCTTATGTATTTACTTGGTTGTAATGATTTTGCTCTCCACCCGTATTTGTTTCTCACACCTGTGTCAGTTTCTCTTAGGATCGGGATGAACCGGTGCCCATAAATATATCTAATTATAAATATTGGTTAATGTTCACTTCTGCACATCGTGTGGGACTGATCATGCAACCAAGGAAAGAATTTATTTGAATTTACTTTTTAAAGACTGAGGGGCTGCACCCACCAGATCTCCCCCCCCCCCCCTCCTCTAACGAACTGATATATATAACCTCAATGAGACTACTATACTTTTTCCTTACCACATATACAAACACATGCCTACACCGTTTGGGGGGGGGGGGGATATGCGACATGAATTTCCTGTAGTTAAAAAATATAAAACATAAAATTCTATATAGCCTATCTTATTCCAATTCCTGAATAAACTGTTTGCATATTTCTGTTCATAATTTGTCTAAGATTTTTATCCGAGTCTTTTAACTTAAAATCAATAAAGAGCAGGTCGTTTTCGATTTCACTAATAAACAGCTCTATGTAAATTACATTTTTATGAGGGATTTTAAAAAAAGATGTTTATAGCAAAATTAGTTCGAAAAAATTCCCAGAAAAAATAACACTGCAGTTATAAAATACATATATAGGAAGTTTTAACCGGTGTTATTTTTATACAATTTTTTATAATTTTAGTTCAGAGCAACGGAATCATCACCAGTTTGCCCCCCCCCCCCCAATCTATATCCAGGGTTCCCACTTTCTGGAAAGTCAGGGAAATGAACGTGGTCAGGGAAGAAGGGTCATTTTCATGCATTTGTCAGGAAAATGACTCTTCCTGGGAAAAGTCAGGAAAATAAATTTTACTGGAGACATTAAGTTATTTATCGAATACCTGATTAATCCTATTGATGTTTCCAGTTACGGACCAGGAGGCAAAAATTCTTGAACAAGCCTCGTAATACTGTTACTAATACTAATTTTATATAATATGAAAAGCTTTTGTAGAGAAAAGCTAATTTTATTATTAATATTGTGTCTGAAAAGCTGTTGTAGAGACATGTTTTTTTAAAAAAAAATTACGATTTGGTCAGGGAAATGAGACCGTCGATGTCAGGAATAGTCAGGGAAATGAGATATAGATTTTCTGTGGGAACCGTGTATATCCTATTGATTCTATTCGAGTGTGCAACAATTGAGTCGTCTTGAAAATGGGTCTGGTTGAATCTCTGTGGTTGCCGTTGATATTGCACGCGCTCCCACAGAATTCCATGTTACTCCGTTTTGGGAAACTATTTAGTTGACAAGAAAGGGATCATAAAGATTGCAAGACTGAAACATTTTTCTCGAGAACTTTTTTCGAGTTGATCTCAGATTGACCTTAGTTGAAAGAATTAGACTTTAGCGGTAATGAATACAGGAATGGAAACTCATTTCGCTCATATGACGTCATCAACTTTCCCCCTATCTGAAGAATGTTTTTCGCCGTGTTCAGTAAATAGCGAATATTTGTTCATTTTATTAAATAATAAAAATTTTCGAAATTAAATTATATATTATGCAATTATGCAGTTTTATTTAATTATTTACTTAATCTTATAGTATCGAAAATTTTGATGTCAGTTGCCCTTTAATAACCTAACAAACAATCTTGATTTAAAAATAACCCTCCATATCTCAAAACATCTTTCTCAAATTTTTTTCTGTTCCACTGAAATTCGAGATATCGAAGTTCGACTGTTGCTGGGTTGTGACTGCAGGTACTGGTTTTATAGAAATTTTCAGAAAGCAGATGAAAATTCAAGAAATAAGATTTTTTTTTTAATTATCAAATAACTATAACCAATAGTAAGTGTAACAGTGAATGTTGAAGCAAAGCTGAAGATCTCAAAAATTGCTAATTAAAAGCCTTGCGAAGCTTTTTCCTAATCTGTAAATTTTAATGCATTTATATTTCCAGATAAGGTCAAAATTTAATAGAACATCATTGAAACAGCGAATTTATTCAGCACGTCACCATGAATTTCATCATGAATTTGCACATGAAATGTCTCAAGAAATGGTAAGAACAAAATTTATTTCTTGCTTAAATATTTAGCTAGCCCTTTCATGGTGGCATATTTTACATATTTTATTGCTTAAATCTTTTTATTAATTAATAAAAATATTAAATTACTTTTGCTTCATGTATTTTCAGTACGAAGTTGATATATGGCATTTTTATTTTTAATTCCACACAAAAAATACTGATAATCACTGTGACCAAATCACTGCCAGGTTTCTGGCTATATCTTATAGCATTTCTGGTTAAAAACCAGCCAAAAAAAAAAAAAAAAAACTGTCAAAAGATCCAGTTAAAACGTTAAGCCGCTGCATTAAGCGCTCACTATAACCGTGCTCATAAGCCGAAGTTTTACTTGTTATAAGCTTATGACTTAAACTTTAAAATAACATTATAGTCGATTCAAATTAAAACACAAACACAATAGCCAAATTCACACGTACAGATTTAACAATGATTTATTCATTCCAAATGTCCAATTCATTTTCATCATCAAGGGCAGTCTACTGATATGATCAGCTCATACACTTTTTCAGTTGGTTTAAAATCCACACAAGTGCTCTTGTTAAAAATTAAATATTATTTTAGAAATAAAATGCTCTGCATTACAGGAATAGATAACTTGTTTCTAATTTTTTATTTAACTATATCGTAGTGTGAAGAATCACGTTCAATGACATTTGAAATGAGCAATGTTAAGTAGCAAAGAGCTAAATTAGAAATGTGTAAATTTTATGTAACAACATTCATTTGACAATTTGTCTCTGATAGCTTATAAGATAAAGTGAAAATTATAGAACAAATTTTGCCATTACCTGTGTCCTATTTGCATTTAGTCATCAACTTGCTGCTGCTGCTTCGATTGGAACCCGGAATGGATCTGCTTCTGGTTTAGTTTGAAAGTCCCCTTTTTATAATAAATCAGAAGCAATCAGAACCAACTTATGGTCACCATACTAGCTTTTCATTGGGTAGCGATTTATCCAACCGTTACCATCGTTTGGTAGCATTTTCTTTTCTGGCCAAGAACTGGCTAGGCATTTAGTTTTCCAGTTAAAAAACTGGCTATCAATAAATGTTGGTTAAAATCCGGCTTTTCATTTTTTTTCCAGTTAAAAATAACTGGAAACCGGTTAACTTGGTTACACTGTTGAAAATAGAGATTAACAGAAATTTCTTTTAAATGATCACTTATTTTTTAATGTGACGTAGCTGCTTGAAAAGGAGCATTCTATTTCTGATTAGCTATAATTTCTCTCCCAATTAATTAATCTGAGATCTCACCACAATGACTTTCATAGCATTTATCTTCTTGTGATCGAGGACACTTTCTCCTATCAGCAGACTGCAATGTAATATACAGGGTGTTTCTAAAAGGAAGGTCAATAAGTATCTCGCATGATCCTTTGCATGATGACAAGTATCTCACATAACAAGTGGGTTACGCAAAGTGAACACTTGTGATGCGTTTGAAGTAAACTTTGAACGTTTACCTTTTGTAGCACAATTCTCACATACCACATTTTAGTAGATTTCAGAGTAAACTTCTGAAATCGGGTCCATCATTTTGACTTACTCTGATTTTATTAAACTCGCTGACAGTTTTTTTTTCAACAGTCTCACAGCCATCATGAAATAATTAAGAAAATTTTGAGCAATTAAAAGAGCGGTTGACTTCAGTGACATCATGCAAGTTACTTCTGGGAGTCAAATAGAATGTGATGTAGATACAGTAGTAGATTCATGCATATCAAATGTAAAACTGTGTAAATCATAAATTAGGATTGAAACGATGGTTTCTCAGGACTTTTTTTTTTCCTCTCCCCATTCTGTTATATTTCCTCAGTTCTTGAGCTCTTCTTCAGTTTAAATGTCATTGTAACTGCTCGATTTGCTGTAATGAAGGGTATGGGGAAAAACTATTTGTCATGGAATGTCATTTCATAACTTAGATCAATACAGGGATTTTTATTTGAAGAACACAAAGTTAAGGCCATCCACAAGAAGTGCAGCGACTGTTGGCCATTATCTGTTGTTAAAAGGCTGTCGGAATGGGCAATAAAATGCTACTCACTACAAGAGCTTCTCTTGGCCACTGGATACCAGTTGTCATATCAGAACATAAAACACCTTAAGAAAAGAAAATGAGGAATAGTGAGCTTGAATGTGAAAAGTTTCATTGAAATTGTGCTTAAGCATTGCACATCTGTAGAACTATTATACCCATTTTTAACTTTTTTTTTTGAGAAATTGTGTAACTCAGTGGCATAGCCAGGATTTTGTGATGAGGGTTTCCAACATGATTTCAGCGTCCCTATGTAACTTGAATTAATGATTTTAAAAACATGACTAATGGGTAAAATGGGACTAAATACCTTACATAAGTTTCTTTTTTTTTTTTTTTTTTAATTTCGCACAAAGGAAAATTCTTTCATTAACATGTTTTATTTTTAAATTTTCATTTAAAGATTTTCTTTTAAAGGGATAAAGATTACAATGAAACAGGAACTTTGTCATATAAAAATACTAAACGGAAAGACTAATTTAATGCATAAAGATTTGATGGAAAGGAAAAAAATTGTAATATGATTTGTGATATATCATTCGTTTATGCTTCAGAACAAATTTTATGCGATATTTCTTGTGTGTCAATTGAGATATTGTGAATGTGCAACAATGTTAAACCATTTAAAAGATTATTTGTCATAGTTGACCTCAAATATGTTTTGACTCTACATAATGTGCTAAAAACCCATTCAGCTTCACAACTGGTTAAGGGAAGTACAATAGGAAGCCTCAAAATTGTTTTAACATTTGCAAATTTTAAGGTTGAGGCTGCTTTTAAACTTTTAGTAAGTATATGAGGAATTGAAAATCCCTCTTCATACTTTTTTGTCCAATAATTTTTCCACAAATTACTTTCAGCATGGAATGTTTTTGATAATTCTGCTCCCCCCCCCCTCCTTTGAAACCCCCCTAAATACGCCACTTTTAATTATATACGGTATATTGACCTATGTTTTTGATTATACAGAGTGTCCTAAAAAGGACTGACTATTTTTAAATGGAATAAAAAAAGTTATCAAAGTTATTTTTATGGCAGTTATCAAAGTTATTTTTGCAGGATAATAACACTAGTCAACACACATTTTGTAACTAAGACCACACATTGTGTTCCTAGTAGTAATTTGTATGTAGAATCCGAATCTGCTTTTAGATTTTTTCTATCACGTCAAGTTTCCAAGTTATGCGCATCGAAACTTCTATGTTAAAGTAATGGGTGTGAAGAGAAGCGGCTACAATGTTAAAGTATCCATATTTTGGGGCTGCAAGGAAATTTACCAGGCCCCAAACACTGAATGATTTAAAAATGTTTCATTGTAAACAAGAAAACTGTGCGTGCTAGAGAAATTTAAAAAAATTATATTCGTAATCAGCAGAAAAAACATTACCAAAAATCACCCACTTGCATTTAGTTACAAGAAAAAACTTAAATTATGTTGGCTAGTGTAATCTTTGAGGTCAGGAATTTGTTTGGTAAGTTTCCCTGTGTTTTGCAGACTGATCTTTACAGAGTGTGTTTAATGACATTCTTAATGGCCTGTATTCATCTGAATGCAACAAAACAGTTGTACAAAAAATTTACATGAACTGGTAGAGTTGGCAGATATCGTTGAACATCTGTGGTCTGTCATGACTGCATCAAATGTGCAGTCAATTCATTCCGAAAAGATTGGTCTGCAAAACAAGGAAATGTACAAAAACAAATTCCTGACCTCCCACATAAATCTCTTAGAACAGTGACTTTTATAATTGCCATCATTTGACTGCTATTCCGTTTTAAAAACCGCTAGTCCTTTTTATATATGAAATTAATATATTAAAATTAATTGATATAGTTTGTAATGTAACCATATATCTAAGGAGTAATGCTGTTCATTTATAGGACAGATATTCGTCTGGAAACACAGGGGACCAACTTTCTAAACTTAAATTACAAGTGGAAGAAGTGAAGGGAGTAATGACACAGAACATAGACAAAGTTCTACAGCGTGGAGCGAACTTAGATGAACTTGTGTCTAAAACTGAAGACCTGGAAGAATCGGTTAGTTTATTTAAGCTTATCAGTCGTTCTGTGTTTAAGTTTTCATTTATTTATTAAATGAATGAATTATTAATTACATTAATGTTTTTATTTTTCCCCTTCACTTTTCAGGCTTTATCATTCCATAAGACATCAAAACGAGTTTCACGTAAAATGTGGTGGCGAAATATGCGTATGTGGGTCATTATCGCCATTGTAGTCATTATTATCATCACTATCATTATTCTGCTTGCTACAGGGACCATTCCCACTTGAAAAAGATTGATGTTGAATTTTATAATGAATAAGGAAAATTTTTTGTACTGAATGGATAATTTTTTAATGTTTATATATTTAATGAAGACTTGTAAAAATTCACTTACAGATTCGTTTATAGAAAAGTTATACAAAAAAGGCTTTTCCCAGTTTCCAGCTTTTATTTTTTATCTTTTTCTTTAATGGAAGATAGGGAAAAACTAAACTTTGAAATGTATTTTATAATGGATTGAGATGTATATTTTTGTTTGAAATATTTAAAAGTGTTAAATATTTGATATATAATATTTGATTTTCTTTCTACTTTAATTTATAATTATTCTAAACATTTAAATTATTTTCTTAATTTTACAATTTCTATTTTTTCCTGAAATGGATCCCAGAGTTTTATATTCTTCCATTTCCATGTTTGTACTCAACTGTTGCTTTTCAACATTGGGTACATTTCTTGCTCAGTAGGACTAAAATAATTTGTGTATGTTGTGTGTTTTTTGAGTGACTGTGATTGATTGAAATGTTCAGCTGTTATTTTTCAGTCTTGAGCAAGAGCCTAAAGTGCAATTTGAAGTTATGTAATTTTCTCAAAGTTTATTTTAAAATATAAGATAAGTTTACTCTGTAATATAAAATTTATAAATATATACTGTATATAATAAATATTGATAATAATTGCATGAATTTCACTAAGAATTATGTAAAACAATTGCTATTTAATAAGGGTTGGATAAAAAATAATGGGAATACTATGATGTTAAAAAGGCTTTATCATCGAGGAAACATCACTTAGACATTTCTTCCATGTATAGTAATTACTCCCTCCTCCCCCCATTTTTGAACAGTTCAGTGCAAGGCCATAAATCACGGCAAACTTTCTGCAATGTGCTCTCATTGCTACTGCGAGCCGCCACAGAGCTTTTTTGTCATTAATCATTTTTTAACAGTGGAGCTTTCAGACCATTGTATTTTAGACTGTTAGAAATTCTATTAACAATGTCTTTTTATGACTAACAATATATGAATTTTCAGTGTGCAGGCTTCCTTTCTAGGAAAGAGGTGTTGCTATAGCTGGGAAACTAGAGTCCAACAAGAAAGACAGGGCCTAGCACGGAAAAGTCACCTGACCATAGGAGTCTGACCAATAGTCCAACCTTCATTGTTTTCAACAAACGAAAAAATATTGAATGTTAAAATCCAACATGAAAACAATAAAGGTTACATTGTTACTTGGATGCTATGATCAGATCATGGTTATTAGAAGTTATAGTTAATCAAATCTGCTTTACCGTCGAAGTCAACCACCAGATGGTATTTACTGATAGTAGTCTATTTTCCATACCTTTTGAAGTAGAAGTAAATTTTTTGAAAGTAAAAAAATTAAATTTAGGGAATGTAAAAGACAGCCAAACAATTCAGAATGTTTTTAAAATTTAATTTTTTTTTTTTTAAACACATTAACCAACAATCTCATGAAAGATAAAAAATGAAAAATTCAATAAAAAATTATTTTATTAATAACTGGTGTTAAGTTGTACAGTGGTGGCCAAAAGTTTGGAACACTTGGAATTTCTATCATAATATCATCTTAGGGAAAAGATGTTTATTTGGAACTATTAATAAACTACAACCAAAATGAAAGCACAAAATTATTTGGTTTGCTTTATTAAAAAAAATGGAGGGTGGTCAAAAGTTTGCACTATTAACTTGTAATTAGGCTTGCCAACTCTCAGACTGGCAATTCCGGGAGGCTTATTCCAGTCGCACTTATTCCGTTTGTGATTGTTCCAGTTAGATGTTGTCAGTTTATGTAAATTTTCAAATGGTAATATGCCTGATTAACTATCGGCTTACAAATGTTCAACGTTCCGTCCTTCCGAAGTAGCATTTGCAGCGAGTGCTGCTCTTTTTATATAGTCTGAAAATTTCCATAAACTGATGGTTAATTACCGAACAATTCTAGCATGGACTTTTTTTTTTTTTTTTTCCCCTGGAAAAAAGTCTACATCATTTCAATTGTTTCTCTCCAAACAGAATATTTTTATCTACATTGTGTGCGAATTATTAAGTTTTAAAATTTTTTCTGACCTTTGGATCACCCTATATTTGTACAAACTCAAGAAACCTGCATCTAGAATTAATGTTTAATGACCAAATTGACTATAAAAAAGATTATTGTAGGCCTACAGTAATAGACAAATAGGTCATTAATTACGGTCATTTATAACAAACCTTAAAGTTTAGTGTTTTACCTTAGCTTGAAACATGAAATGTATTTTTAAGGGCTGATTGTGCTAATACGATAATACAGAGGTTGAGTCGCCGATCATCGTGCAAACTTTTATATGGGCACCAGATAGGAACCATTCAATGCTAATCTTCAAAGTAGGGTCCTTCGTGCTCGATGGTCTTCATCCAACGATCAGCCAGTTGGCGGATGCCCTCGCGAAACCACTCCTCCGGTTTCTGGGCGAAAAAGTCACTGACATTGGCGAAGCGCCGTCCACGCAGGAAGTGCGCCATGGACCGGAAGAGATGGTAGTCGGAAGGTGCCAGGTTGGGGATGTATGCTGAATGTGGCAGAACCTCGATTGTTTCCAGCAGTTGACGACACACCTTCACCCGTTGTTGTGCTTGCGCTGGCGTCAGTTCGTGGGGCACAACTCGGCAGCTCCTGTTGACCTTTCCCATGGCGTGCAGATGTCGAACCACACTCGATTGTGATGTCTCAATGTCCGCCGCTAGTCCACGGGTGGTGCAGCCTGTGTTGGCTTCCACTTGTTGCCGTAGAGCTGCGTCATCCACTTCTTTAGGTTTTCCGCTCCTTGGCGCATCTTCCAGGACCATGTCTCCAGACGAAAAGCAAGAGAACCACCGTCGTGCTGTCCGTTCATTGGTCACACCCTGATCTTCCACCCTGCAAATTTCGGCGGCTGCTGCACGCGCACTGGTCCCCTTTTTCCAATAGTGACGAAGGAGTGCGCGTATCACCAATTTTTCTGCTATATTTTTACACTGGCTGACGCAGGAGGCACAATATCTATGGTATTCAAATTCGTACTGACGTTTCTTCCCACTCTTTTCTCTTAATACTCTACCCCCCCCCCCCTCCCGAGTCGGCCACTACTTTTGACTCAACCTCTGTATGGGTATTAATGATGCTGTTTTAGAATATCATTAAACTTCTGTAATAATTAAACAAAATGTAATTTGAGCATTGTCATTTTGAACAACTTCAAGAAAATGATTGAGTAGATATATAAAAATGTTAATAAGTGATTGATGTTAACATATATGAATATAACTTCACTTTTCAGCAATCGAAATTTACAATCTATAATTTTTATTCTTTTTTATTTATCATAAGTGGAGTTCGATATAAGAAAAGTATTTATTTAAAAATAAACATACAAAAATTAATTTTATGAAAATCATGAACAGATTTTAATGTAAAACTTGCAATTAACCTGTTATTGTTGTTCTCGCTGAATACTTTTTTAAATTTGTACTTTGCTCCATTTCTGGCCATGTAAGAGCTGAACATTTTGTGGTACGAAGGCATGAAATTCGTTACATTTTAGATGATGATTGCACCTCAGCTCTTAAAAGAGCTGTCCTCATTCCTTTCCTTTCTTTTGTCCACAACTGTCCAACCAGTTATACGACGAAATGATCTTACTCTAAAGGATAAAACAGACATAATACGGAGGCTTGATAAACTTCCGAAAAATGAATCAACGAAATGCAACAGTTCAATTGAAAATTTCCTAACCTCTCCTTTTCAAAAGTCTCCTTTTGCATATGCGGTGAACAGAAGGAAGCAAATGTTTTCAGCTGCAGGAAATTGGTTAATTAACGAATGGCCACAAAGTTGTTCAGAGTTTTCTCCAGAGAATGTGTACAACGCAGATGAGACCGGACTTTATTGTCAATCGCTATCTGAACAGATTTATATGTTCCAATCTGATGGTGCAAAAGGTTGCAAAACGTCAAAGGATCGTGTGACAATTATGGCTGGTGATAAAGAAGGCTTTAGGGATTAGTGATAAAGAAGTTCTAAAAATACAGTCTGCAAGTTATCGTTTACAATTTCCAAAGATTCCATTAACATCTTTATCATTGTTATTTTTTAAGAAGTAGAATGGTTACCAGTCGACTACTGCGCAAACACCAATGCTTTATTGTAGAGTTTTACAATCAATATTATAAGTTTCACTGTCATCACCTTCGGAAAAGAAATACTGCACTGAAGGTAGAAAATGGTCACTCAATAAGCTCAGATACTCTGGAGACTTCATTTTATTGCTACACAATGTTACTGAGCCTAGTCCAGCCCAGCAGAAGCAACCCCAGATCATAACACTTCCTCCAGAGGCTTGGACAGTGGGTACGGTACATGACGGGTCCATTGCTTCATGCGCTTCCCTTCTAACTCTGATGCGACCATCATGTTGGACTAGAGTTAATCGGCTTTCATTGGACCACATAATCTTCCGCCATTGCTCAGGGGTGCAATTTTTATAATCCTTGCAAATTGCAATCTCTTTTTCGATTAGTCGCAGTAACTAAAGGCTTTCTTGTCGCTACACAACTGTTTAAACCCAGTCTTCGTAGTTCTCGTCTTATTGAATCCTGTATTGAAGCTTTCTGTAAGTTCTAGGCTGTTTTTTTTTACGATTACATTTTACCAATCGTTTTAATGATCTGCGATCACGATTGTTGAGGATCGTTTTAGACCACACCTTTTTCCGCGAGGATGTTTGTTCACCCATTTCTTTCCGCGATTTAGTAATACGTTGGACGGTTCGCAATCCGATGCCGGTGGTGCAGTCCAATAATTTGGACCTTCTTGAACTCCGAAGCGTCTTTTCCGCGACCGCGTGTTACATCGTCAGACATGGTTGATTTCAAATGAATAGTTGAACACTGCTTCTTCACTATTTGAAGGTTGTCGTGTACGCTAACATGCAACTTTTCTATCTATGTCAGCTTTCTTTCCCATTTCAGAATTTGTATGTGTAAATTGCCATCGTGACTTTTTTTTTTGGCCAGCCAGTGTAATTTATTTCACGCTTTTGTCAATTTTGAAACGCAATTCCCAAAGATCTCTACCGCCCGGGCATGGGTTGGCAAGCCTACTTGTAATCCTTGTTTATGTTAATTATGATGACAAATTTAAGAAAGTTTGTACTTTTGATTCATGAGCTCATATAGTTGTATTTGGCGAAAGAAACTACAGCATTTCACACGAATATAGGAGAGCAAAAAACAACTATGTTTATTCATTGAGTAGTATAACAATAAGAGGGACAAAAGAACAAGTAACGCCACCTAGTGACACGAACAGGAAATAAGCAAAATACGAAAATATCCTCAAGAGCCCCTGCCTTGAAAGGCTTGACTTTCAAAACGTGGCAAAAAGAAAGCAATAAAAACAGTTAAAGAATATTAACATTCGTTGGGTAATGGACAAATCTTGGCGAACGATCTTTTCAAAAGTCCGGTAGAAGTACGGATGGTGGCCACACGAGGGATGCCGTCTCTGCCGGGATGAAGTTGGGTGATGCGGCCGAGCTTCCAATGAATAGGTGGTTGGAGATCGTCCTTGATGAGCACAGCGTCAAGTTGAATTGCGGTGATGAAAGTAGTAGTTGCGGACCAGCATGCAGAAGGTGTAGATTTTCTGAGGTGACTAACAGTCTAGCTAGCGGATGTTTCCCAGAGATGAGGAGGGGAAATTTCTTATCAAACGAATAATCAGAATTAAGCAATCTACCTCCAACTCGCAGCAAGCCGTCGGAGTCTAAAAACAAGGACAAGGAGGGTAGCTTCGAACGTGATCGAGGATCGTGGATTGACAAATTTTAATCTCATCAGGGAAAGAGTGGTTTGAGGAAGTCTAACAAGAGTCAGGAAGGCATGCTCAACTTCAGAAGGTGTAAGAGGACCATACATTCGGGCATCCTTGGGACATAGACAAATCTTCTTGAAACGCAATATAAAGGCAATGATGCGATTCAAATGATCAAGATCTGAGAATCTTGAAAATGGGAATGAAGAACATGAAGCAGTGGCAGATATTACATCTAACCTTTTTACTTCCGGAAGATCAAGTGGTATGGAAGGCGTTTGGAGAGTTGGCCAGGACGATTCTTCTAGAGAGAGCCATGGTGGACCAAGAAGCCACAAGGCGGAATCTTTCAGCACAGTAGGAGAGACCCCTCTTGAGAGGATGTCGGCAGGATTATTTCCACTGGAGACATGATTCCACACAGCATTGTTGGAGAGTGTCTGGATTTCAGATATACGATTGGCGACAAACGTGTGTAGACGATTTGGATGCATTTTCAACCAACCAAGTACAATAGTGGAGTCAGTCCAGAAGAAGTACTGATCAAACGTTATTTGAAGCGCAGAAGTAACCTGCTGGACTAAGCGGGCGAGAGTGAGAGCACCACAAAGTTCTAGTTTGGGAATGGACATAGACTTGAGAGGAGCCACTTTGGCTTTTGAACACAATGCGTTTGAGAAAACAGCACCGTTTTGATCAACAGAGCATACATAGATGCAGGCGCTATAAGCCTTGAGCGACGCGTCGGAGAAGGCATGAAGCTGTATACTTTTCGGCTCATCGCAGATGATACGTCTGGGAAAGGCAACTTCGTTTAGGGTAGGAAGATCACCTTTCAAGTTCAACCATTGAGTGGACAAGGAGCGAGGAATATTATCGTCCCATGAAAGTTTCTCGGACCAAAGCGCTTGCAACATCATCTTGGCCATAAGAGTGCAAGGGCTTAGCAAGCCGAGACGGTCGAAAATCTGAGATATGTCGGACAGGATAGCACGCTTAGTTATTCTTTTTGGAGAGGTAAGAGAAATAGAGAATGTCAACTTATCATCGAGTGGCGACCAATGCAGTCCAAGAGTCTTTGTGCTATCATGCGAGCCAATATCAGCTAAGATAGGATGAATGTCGGAGTCCATGAAGTCTGAAAGAATTAGAGGCTCGTTCGAGATCCATTTTCGTAAGTTGAAGCAACCAGTTTGCAAAGTAGCAGATAGGTTTTTGCACAGTACCTTTGCTGTGGAAACGTCGTTCGCTCCACTCAACAAATCGTCAACGTAGAAGTCGTCTTTTATGATTCGAGAGACTTCAGGAAGGGATTGTGAGCATTCTACACCCAATTCGTACAAACATCGAATTGCTAAGAAGCTAGCAGAAGCAGTACCATAAGTAACAGTGTTCAGATTATAGGTTTTGATGACATCATGTGGATCAGGTCTCCATAAGATGCGCTGCAAGGGTCTTTGAGACTCATCAATCAAAACTTGGCGATACATCTTTTCTATATCGGCTGAGAAGGCATAGACATGTTTGCGAAATCGAATTAGAACACTGAACAGATCCTGTTGAATGGTAGGACCGACCAATTGTAAGGAGTTAAACGATTCACCAGATGCAGTGGGAGCAGAAGCGTTGAAAACAACACGAAGCTTTGTGGTCAGGCTATCTTCCTTGAGAACAGCATGATGAGGTAAGAAGCAGGAAATCTCAGAAGGTGCAGGATCACAAACGGACATGTGGCCCAAGTCTTCATAGTCTTGCATGAACTGTGCATAACGCTGATGCAAGACAGTGTTGGAAGCAAATTTTCTTTCGAGATTTAGAAGAGATTTTTCAGCTATTTCGTACGAGTCACCTAATACTTCTGGAGCTTTATTAAGAGGAATACTGACAATAAATCGACCACTAGAATCACGCTTTGTATAGCTCTTGAAGTGAGATTCACACTCGTCTCCTTCCAAGGTGCGAAGCTTAGAGGTACCAAGTAAATCCATTTTCCAGAAATTCTCCAATTGGTCTAGAATCGACGAATGTCTTAGGGGGTAGTGCAAAGAAGTGAACCAGCTACAATCCATTCAAAATGAGAAGCTTGCAGAATAGGCATTCTGGGTCCAAGTGGAATGCGCCGAGTGAGAACAATTTGCCAGAATAAATTTACTCCAAGGAGAATGTCGATTTCTCCAGGGACATTGAAGTGAGGATCAGCCATCTTCAGGCCGTGGGGAATGTTTATGCTGGCAAGATCAATTGGTGTGTTGGGCAGATGGCCAGTAATCTGAGGAACGACCAAACATTGGGATTTCAGAAGATAATTGGAGACGAGAGTGCAAAAGAATTTCACAATGACAATGGACACTGGTAGTAGAATTGGTGATGCCTGAACTTGGATGTTGACTGGAGTTTGAGGCAGCTGGAGCTTCTTACATTGAGAAGAAGTTACAAACGATGAAGTGCTACCACAATCAAGTAGGGCTCTTGCTTGATGAATTTGACCTTGATTATCAACAACATTCACAACAGCAGTGGAGAGAATAGCACACTGTTCGGAAGAGGACAACGCCGAAAGGGTGACTGTATCATTTTCAGCAACTGAGTTCTCGGGGGTGGTTATGGGATCAAGATGTAAAAGAGTATGATGTCTAGCTTTGCACGTATTGCAGCTGTGCTTAGAGCTACAGTTCACAGCGAAGTGACCCTTAGAAAGGCAATTTATGCAGCATTTTAAATGCTTTACTTTAGCAAAACGTTCTTTGATAGGCATAGATTTGAAAATGGAACAAGAGTATAAGTTATGATCTTTATTGTAGACCGGACAAGAGGACGACCTCGAGACGAAACTTCTTGACGTGGCGGATCGCTCATTTGTGGGTTTAGCATGTCTTTGTTGTAGAGTTTCCAATAAAGAGGCCTTGTTTTCTAGAAACTTAATGAGATCATCGAATGAAGTGGGATCAGAAGTAGCAGTCTTGTTTTCAAATTCCTTTAGAGTATTGTTATCTAATTTGGAGTTGATAAGATAGACAAGGAATGCATATCTCTGATGCTCTTTATTGTTCAAAGAATCCAGAGATCGAAGATTTTTCTTGGCTGAGTCAATCAAGATGCGTAGTCTAGCAGAGGATTCTTTGGAAATGGGCTCTAGATCGAAGATGGCCTTCATAATGTTATGAATTAGTACTTTTCGATTGCCATAGCGATCATGAAGACTGTTCCAAGCAATAGTGTAGTTGTCACCAGTGAAGGTGAGATTCTTAACAACCTCTGCCGCTTTGCCAGTCAGCGAGGCACGCAAATAATGAAATTTTTGTATATTGCTGAGTTCGCTATTTTCATGAATGAGACTCGTAAATAAGTCTTTAAAGTTCAGCCAGTCTTCAAACTTTCCACTAAATTCTAGTAGTTTAATGGTAGGCAACTTAATTAAATTAGATGAAAAATTATTTTATTGTATTCCAGGGTTATTGTGTCTCGTCCTTCTCTAAATATATATATCCGTTCATTAAATTAGATGATGAATGAGAGTGGCGTGAGCTGCCATGCGAACTTACAGAACTGGGGGGGGGGGGGGGGGGGGTTGGGTGGGCCAGGCATGCTTCTACTTAACAAATGCTCAGCATTAGCAATTATGTTAAAGTACTTAGCTTCAAACTCTGTGGATTCAGAGTCGTTGGTCGTTGTCGTTTGTTTCATCTGCGTCACTCTCTTGTTGATTCTCCTCAAACGAAGCGAGTAATGGTTCCACGTTGAGCAACCGTTTGCGTAATTGAGTAGTGTCTAAGGCATTCAATGGCGCAGAAGGATTTGCAGATGAAAGTTCTTGTACATAGGATTCGAAACGAGTCAGCGTAGCTTTGATGGTGGTACGTCTTTTAGGATCCATTGTATTTGACGGAGCCAGCAAATCGAAGCAGACTATTTCTGGAGGAAACTGGGTGATAGTAAATTTTTGTAGGGTAAAATATACTGTACATATTGTAGCGTCCGCTAACTCTATACCAGACTGTTTTTTAAAAAAAAAATTGTTTGATTCATTGACACAATAAATTGTTTGTAATTCTTGTTTTTATTACGACGCAAGAATGTGAATATGAATGATGTTTAGTATTGTTACAATAAGATTTAACAAGAAGAAGATGAAATCTCTCAACTGCGTGTTAAATTGACGTTATTACAATGATAAGTTAACAAAATATAAGATAAAACAATGAAAATGACGTAATATAAAAAAAACAAAAAAAATATATGGAAAAAGGAAGCCCTTCCCGAGGATACACGAAAACGGACGGGTGGAAGTTTTCCAGTAGCAAAAACCCGATATCGATCTTTACTATTGTTCGACGATTGAACTTTAGTTTTAGACTCTACCTCTATGTCTTAATAATTGTTTATGACCTTCCCTGAAAACAAACTATTTGATTAGACGACACTTAATTTTCCATCGAGAAAATACGGACAGTTAAGTAAAATTCTAATGTTTATTGATTGTTATTTTACCTATAGAGACATTGAAATTCGATATTAATCCTAGAAAATAAGTGGATTAATCTTGCTATAATATTACAAAGTTTGAACGATACTTATTATCCTTGCATATTGATTCATCGATACAACGAACATCGACCCGCCTGATCGTTCTTCCCGGCTGCTTAAAGAACCCGATTAGAAGACTTCACATCGGTGTCAACCTCCTGTGACAAACAAAAAAAAAAAAAAACAAGATAAAAATATCTTATTTATTCCTTGGTGGGCCCCGCAGTGGAAGTAAAGAAACATTCCGATCTAATTTAAAGAACTTACCCGACGTCATTTTGACTAGTGAACGATAACCTTTAAAAAAAGAAAAGAGAATTAATTTGGTTGACACTTATTTGATAAGAATTTCGACCTAAACACAAAAAAAAAAACAAAAAAAAAACAAAGAAAGATAACTTACCTGGAGTGTGTTATCCTCGACTACCACTTTCAAGAATGGAAGAGACCGTCTTGAAAATCTCGTTCGGTCTCTTCCATACCCTACTAATTTACCTCCCTGTCCTGTCCATACCCGTATGAATGATTGACGCGCAAGGTACACCCCCCCCCCCTCCCCGCGTAGTTCCTTGTCGCTCCTTCAATGGGAATCACAACGATGACGGAATAACTTAACTTGAGAAAACGTAAACTTTACCGATCGAATCGAGGTTACAATGAATTAGTTGTAGAACAATTATATCCCAACGACGTTGATTTCATCAACTCAATCCTCAATAGGACTCTATTGACGACCGAAAGATAGTGTTTCCCCAAACGTGTTAAGATATAAAGGATAATAGACAGTGAACAGTTGAATTTGACAATGAGATAAATATCGTTAATTGACAGAAATCTTTATTCAATTTAATTCGTTACTGAAATTTAATCATTCCTGCTGTTTATAATAATTTTTTCTTTTGTATTCACCCAGTTGGAATTTAATTTTCGAGCAATTAAACGACCCCATCGAACCTTAGGGGGACGAATCCACGATTGTGTCTTTGTTGTTAATTAAGATAATTTAAAGTGATTTTAGGAGACATTTCGTTCAATGTATCATCTTCGAATAGTGATATATAATATATTGTACTATTTAAGTTGGATCATCGGACAGATCGCTATAATATAGATAACATATTTAATTGCTACAAAAATTGTACACTTAAATTTTACTTTTGGACTTAATTTAACGCTATATGGAACCCGTCAAAATTTGACGGCAAACAACTCTGTGGTTTCATAAACAATCAAAAATCCTCTCCACATAGACATCAGTCAAGAACTTTGCTATACTCTGTCCAACGAAAGTTGGAGTGGGCGTGTCCAGTTGTACTTCCTATTTCAATTGTTAGAAATTGTTGATTCTATTTTCGCAACAATGTCTAACAATTGAAATAGGAAGTTTATCTGGACACGCCCACTCCAACTTTCGTTGGATAGAGTATATTATTGATGATCAAATTAACAGCAATTACAACAAATAACGACGATAATAATGATCAATGCGCATGTGCAGAAGTGCCGATTTTGCTCTTAAAAAAGTGCTTTTCGTTTAAATATATGTCACAATTACATATTATACACTAGTCAAAATAATTAAGGGTGTAAGATACACCGTACGTGAAATAAATACCCAGTAAGTAAGTTGTTGGTGCATATAGGGAAAGAAGGGAAAATTTTAGGGGTTCTTTTACGAGAGTACTATTTGCCGGGAGATTTTTACGATCCGCCAGGTGACCGGGTGAGATTGTCAAAATCCGGATGACACCAGAGGCGAATTCAGGAAGGTAGCCGGCTCGTTACGGCTAGGTGGGCTAGCCTAGCCTTTTCCATGAACGCGTTCGCTAGGTTTGGCTAGTTCCGCCCGTCCATAGCTGGCTAGGCTTTTAAGCGAGCTTCTCAAAAGTTGGCTTCGTTGGTCATTTTCAAGATGGCTGCGCCCACTGACGCAAACGTTCATGAAACTATGATCGAAACACGATTCATTACGATTGGACATGAATTCATTTTACACAACAGCGACGAGATATTTGCAGCCAAGTCAAGGAGAGATTGTAGTATTGAATATTTTCTTCTGTATGACTAATAAAATGTTTAACTTTGATTTTGAGATATTTAACTTGTTGATTTTTTATTGATGAACAGAAATTTTTATTTTTATTAAAGCTTGCAACAGAAATTAATCAAAATAAAGCAGAATTTTTTTATTCTTTCCCATTTTTTTCACCCTTTTTTTCATCCCTTCATAGTTTCTCTTCGATTTCGATCTTTGATGGCTAGGCCCTAGTCTAGCAGTGGGCCTAGATCGTTCAAATACGCTACGGCTAGATCGCCGTGTATCACTTGACGGCTAGGAGGCGATACCTCTAGCCATAGCGAACCGGCTACCTTCCTGAATTCACCTCGGGTGAGTCCGGGTGAGTTACAGATCTGGGAGAATGCGTAGAAACAAGATGTCGGAATGGCGGGAAGACAAAACGATGTCGGGAAACACAAATCAGTGTTGAGCAATGACAGCATGGAACGGCGAGAAACAGTCACAAACCACGAAGAACAATCAGTACACTGAAGTGGAGGAAAAAAACATCGATGTCTTCTCAGTAAAAAACACACATTCAACAGTTCGAAGGACCAGGAACATTCATCAACTGAGCTCATGAAAGCAAAGCACTCGAGAGAAATAACTTCGATAGTTGCAAATATTATCCGGCTCGAAGGACCAAAATGTTTATGTTAATTATGATGACAAATTTAAGAAAGTTTATACTTGCGATTCATGAGCTCATATAGTTGTATTTGGCGAAAGAAACGACAGAATTTCACACGAATATTGGAGAGATAAAAACAACGATGTTTATTCTGAGTAGTACAACAAAAGAACAAGTAACTCCACCTAGTGACAAGAACAGGAAATAAGCAAAATACGAAAATATCAATAATTATTAACTGGAGATGCGTCTCCAAGCATAGGTAATGATTTTTCAATTGAAAAATGGAAGGAAAAATTCTGCGACCCGGATTCGAACCATTATTGGAGACGCATCTCCAGTTAATAATTATTATTATTTACTTGTGAGTTCATCAACTTTCTGATGGTTTGGAGTGGAGAAATTCTCGATCTGCGGGCCAGGTTCCTGTCTCCCATTGGGCTTTCAACCGTGACAACTTGGTTGTCTTTAAGACACCTTGAGGCAGCTTGGCTGTCCGTGGTGTCTGCGATAGCTCAATTGGTAGAGGCATCTGCCATGATAGTCGAGGTTCCTGGTTCGAATCCGGGTCGCAGAATTTTTCCTTCCATTTTTCAATTGAAAAATCATTACGAAAATATCCTTAACAATCCTTAAAAAAAAAGTTACTCAACATCACAAAGTTGTTTACTTTGCAATTTGTCCACCTTTTGCCTTTACAACATCTAGTAAACGACCAGAAATAGAATTAAATTTTTGATGATGCTTGGTTGAATGTTGTTGGCTGATTTAACAATAGCATGAATGAGCTCCTCACGTGGTGTATATTGTTTGTCCTGATAAATTTTGAGTTCCATTAGATGCCAGGCGTTCTCGATCATGTTCAAATCAGGACTGCGAGCTGGCCAAGAGTATAGTGATGTTACTTGCAAAGTACTTCTTTACAAGTGTTCCAGAATGGATGGAAGCATTGTCTTGTTGCCAAATCCAGACTTTTGTGCATTGTCTTGTTTCCTGAAGATCGTCTTTGTATTTAGCGGATGTGTACTTTCCATTTAAGATATGAATTTTCATTTTGCCATTGATGGCGATTGCACTTAAAATCGTTACACCTCCTATGCTCATTTGCCGTTTTATTCGCCAAGGAAAGACTGCTCCTTTGTCGCAGTGCTCCACTTAAGATGACAAGTTATCAGAACCATCGAAATTGAAGCGCTTTTCATTCGAAAAAACAACCAATTTGAAGTTGGTATTTTCACGCAAATGTTTTTCAGCAAATTTAAGTCGAGCTTGCATATGGTTTGGTGTCAGTGGGATTTTTTAATTACTGTTCATAGGTGAAGTTCTGCAGTTTCAACTCTCTTCGTATTGTTCGCCTGGAAGCACCCAGTTGCAGATTTACTTTAATTCCTGTGCTATTCACCAGATAACCGCGAGAGATTTCTTGTCTCACATGTCTCTTAATCCTTGATTTTTCTCTTCTACTTAGCACAGATGGACGTTCCAATTTCATTCCTGTCTTTCTGTTATTATTGTTAACAATTTTACGAACTGAGCTATAGCTAACTCGGGCAACTTGAGACACCTTTCTGAAGTTCCCAAGATCTTCATAAAGACGTTTGATTTCCTCCTTCTTTGCTGTGGGTAACATTGTGGAATTGACTTCACCTCTTGTTATCAAGGTATCACCAGAAAGCTCTAAAAATGTGCATCTAATTTATATTTCTATGACATGATCCAAACTTTTGACCAGACTCATTTCCATTATTGGGGGGTGTAAAGAACAATAAAGACCAAATCGAATAATTTTGTGCTTTCATTTTAGTTGTCATTTATTAATAGTTCCAGATAAAAAATATCTTTTCCCTAAGATGATATTAAGATAGAAATTCCAAGTGTTCCAAACTTTAGCCACCACTGTAATAAGCTGGCCTAGTGGCCGAGAGCGCTAAGGCGCAGGACTTGCTACTCTCCAGATCAGCGAGTCGCAACCTCGAATCCTGCTCAAGGCATGGGTGTTTGTTCTTGTCCCTTTACTAAGAAACTTGGAGGACCAAGCACTCAAGAGGGCTGATCCTCAGTTAGGTTGAATTTCAAATAGATCCAAAGATTATTTAAAATCCTCCATACCAATAAGGTAAGGACGAAAAGAAGTTATAATAAATCGTTTGTCTAAATGCAAACACATAATCATGACGTGATCCCTTTTAAGTTTGCTACAATCATAGCCTGACTTGCATCCAATTACTACAACACCTGAAAAGCATTTTAAGATAATATTTGAAAAACATAATATTAGAATTATCAAGAGGAACGTTCTTAATAACTGACGAAGGTCTCCATTACAAATAAGCTTAATTCTTAGTGGTAAATGGACTACTTTGACATCGAGGTCATCTAATGAGCAGTTTTCCCAAATTACGTTTTTAACACTGGACTTGACCGACCTCTAACTAATAATAACCATTGTCAGATGAATTTTCTGCGTCAAGGTTTGTTTTGCTCGTTGGGTATAAAGCTGACCGTAGACGACGAAAAAGACGGGCCCCGGCAATGAAAAATCACCTGACTATCTTAGCCCAAGTAACAATGTAACCATCATTGTTTCCAACTAGCGAAAATATATTTATTTGCTTGGAAACGTCCGTAGCCGACGAAAAAGATAGGCCACGGCGCGGAAAAGTCACCTGATCATCCTAGGCTGAATAACAATGTAACCCTCATTGTTTCCATCTTGGATTTTAAGAATCGGTATTTTTTCGTTTGTTGAAAACAATGAAGGTTGGATTGTTGATCAGCCTACCATGGTCAGGTGACTTTTCCGCGCCGGGGCCTGTCTTTTTCCTAGGCTACGGGAAACGTCAAATTGACGTCACAGTTCAAAAGGAAAAAAAAAAAAACTGTTTTCTAGGCTTTCCAGGAATCTGAAAATACTTCGCAGCCTGCATCATTGTTGCTGTTATTCACACGAGCTATTTTGAAATAAAAATATATTGTCCCCTTCCCCTCATATCAGTTCTTTTTCAGAATCCCGGTGAAGCGAAAGATCGTGTACATTTAATTCATGGTAGCATCTTGATGTGCAGTTAACGTCACTCGCTCAGATGGTCGGTCGCAAAAGTCTGGGCGAATCAGAAAGGTAGGTGTGTCTTAGTTTGAGCCAAAAAGAAACGCTAAGCTTGGCGCTCAGGTGTTAAAAAGAATAACGTTCTAGATAGACAAAGTATGGACACTCCTGCTATTTCTATGCAAAATTCCATCTACAGGAATGCCAAAAACGTTCGATCGCGGGTTATTATGCAACAGCATTGCAAGAATCGGAAAAATTATAATTAATACTAATATAATAAAGTTATTATAAAAATTACTTGCATTCCTGTAGATGTATCTACGAAGGAATTTTGCACAGAAATGGCGGAGTGTCCATACTTTATATATTTAGAACTTTAAAAAAGAAACGGCTCGAGCACCGCTCCCGGCTGTAGCCAAAGTCTTGAAAAAGAGGGGACAAAAATCGACTCTTCAGTAAATGTAGCAGACAACAATGGAGTTCGCACGTGTGCACAGACCAGAGGATTAAAAGACCATCCTTTAACCAAAAGACGTTTGCGGGTTTTTTAAAACTTCTCAGATTTTAACAAACAACGTTGCTTTAAAGGACAAATGACACCAAACCGGAAGTTGATTTCATATAGTTTTGAATATTTTCCTGATACTAAATATCAATTTTATTTATTATTTGTTTTTATTTTCATTTTTAATAAAGAAATCATAATTTAAAGGCCACTTCCGGTAATATCAATTCATTCTTTTTTTTTATGTTACATTCTTTCTGATTCTTTATTATCTCGATAACGATATGTTTGGTGTCATTTGCCCTTTAAGACTTCTTCATTATTGTAGCTTCACATCGTTTATAACTATATACCGTTCATTTGAATGATTGTAAACTCTTTGTGGAAAGTGATATGAAAATTAAGAGGTAAACTAAGCTAACAAAACAAGTTGAAAGCAATATAGTGAAAGCGAATGATAACTAGTTAAAAGTCGCAAATATAAGCTAAATAGGAAAAACTGAGAGCTTCGCAACAACAACAACTCCTTGTGGATAGTTAAATAATATAATAATTAAATAAAATAAATTAAATGAAATAAAGATTATCGCAAAAACACACAAAATCAACAAATAAACACAACCAACAACCAAACTCAATAGTTTATTTCTTCGTTTTAATTTAAATACTCCAATTGTTTTATGATCCGTTCTGTTTCACACACACATTTCAAAAAACTCAAACTGATGATGAAAATGGTAATTCTCGAAAACGTTATATAAATCAAAATTACACCACCCCAACTAAAAGATTCTTCCAATTTCCATCTACCAGTAATCGCATTCAACTGTTCTTCTGGATAACATTTCCTTAAACTTTAACTTAATCTTCCAGGCTCCATCTACCTGTCAACACATTCAACCAAGAGCACATAAAGATTTGTGTGTTCTTGATTCAACTCAGTTCTTCTAGATAACATGTTCTCTAAAATTGCTTCCATTTTCAACTTACCACATCAGTTCTTCCTTTCAAAGCATCAAAAGCTCTTTCATCAGGATATCTCTACATTTGTTCCATTACAAGCCTTCAATCCCTCAAACCCTATCAACATTGGTGAACTTTATTTCGTTTTATTTAAGTACTATATCATCTAATTATCCACAAGGTGTTTTACATCATTTAAATAAACAAACATATTATTTTACTCCCATTAATAAAGCATTAATATCGTGCTTTATAATAAAGATCTTTAACTTAAGCGTTAATTATTTTCTATTTTCCATTTCACAAATTTATTCAAACTCCCCTATTTTCTCCTTCTCTTTTTTATATTTTTTGAAATCTGCACTAAAATCCATTACATAATGAACTGCTTTTTTGTACCTTTGTTTTATTGACATGGCTATTTTTTTTTTAGGCCAAGAAAATATTGTTTTTGGGGGGCCCCCCCCCCCCCCCTGGTATTACTACTCGTAGAGAAAATCGACAGACGAACGGAACTGAAATCTAACATAATGCAGTATATCTAATTTTTGAACGACACCAAAAAGGGCGTTACAATTCTTAATATTGATAAGCGCCAAGCTGCAAGACGACATCTAGCGGAATTATTTCGCAATCTGTAAAAGGGTGAACAACAATTGAGTGGCGCCTGCGACTTAAATGAAAAAGCACGTGAAGAAACACGTGAGAATGAAATGAATGTTTGTTGATCACCCTTTCAGCGGCCATTAACTTGCCATGGTGGCGACATCTATAGGCCGTGGCGCTTGTCAATAGAAAGAAGAAATAGTCCTAGAAACTGTGGAGACAAGGGGTAACAAAGCGAATAAAACTGGAAACGACAAATTTATACAGCCTCGATAGCAACAAGCAGATTCGCGAAAAAGTTGTGGTGTTAAATACCCTTCCAGTAATTCTGAATATTTAACCCTTTACTGCCCATTGTAACTTTGGAAGGATGACGAAAATTTTATATATGCTTTTCCTATATCTTATGTCAGCGATCGCCTAACTGTAAATCCTCAACTGCTCATGCGTGGTCCTCGATACGAAAAATTAAACTTACAAGATTGAAATTATCATATAGTAAATCACTCAGAACGGCCCTAATCATACACAGTATAAAGCCTTCGGAGAGACGTGAATTTTTTTTTAATATATAAACTATATACGAGGGTAGCCCAGAAAGTAATGCACCACAAATTTTTTCTCCGTCCCCAACAATGGTACGAATGCGAAACTTGAGGTATGCATTCATTGAAGTTTTCGGAGTGCGCGCGCAAAGTTTCCGTTTCTTCCGACAGATAGCGTAAGTGCAACAATGGAGCAACATGGCGTCTGTAAGTGATGTACGTTACAAGCAGCGTGTCATCATTGAATTTCTCACTGCAGAGCAAGAAACGGTTGGAAACATTCACAAGCGTTTATGTACAGTTTATGGAGCATCAGCAGTCGACAGAAGTACGGTTAGTCGCTGGGCACAGCGGGTGAGGCCATCAGAAAGGTGTTAGGCGGAGCTCCAAGATTTGCCGCGGTCGGGGCAGCCATCCTCGGCTGTCACACTTGACAAGATGCAGCGTGCTGATGCGCTCATTCGTCAGTTGGCGCTGGAGCTGTCAATCAGCAAAAGAAGTGTGGGTGAAATCATCCGTGCTCTTGATTACACAAAAACGTGTTCACGATGGGTTCCGCGCTGTTTTACGGAGGAACAGAAAGCTCAGAAAAAACAATTCTTCCGAGTTGCTGCAACGTTTTGAAGCTGAGGGGGAAGCCTTCTTGTCCCGGATTGTGACAACTGATGAAACCTGGGTGCACCATTTTGAGCCCGAAAAAAAAACCGCAATGGATGAAATGGCGTCTCCTCACTCTCCACAGAAGAAAAAAATTCAAAGCAACTGCTTATGCTGGTAAATCATGATCACTGTGTTTTGGGATTGTGATGGTGTCATACTCATTGATGTGATGCCGAGAGGCAGCACCATTAATTCTGAGGCATATGTGAACACATTAACCAAACTCAAGATGCGCTTCCAGCGACTTGGACGCCATAACAACCCGCTGATTGTTTGCTTCAACACGATAATGCTCGCCCACACACCAATTTGAGGACATTGGAACACATCACGAAACAAGGTTGGACAGTGTTATCCCATCCATCCTACAGCCCTGAACTAGCGCCCTCAGACGTTTACTTGTTTGGGCCATTGAAGAATGCCATTCGTGGAAGACATTTTGAGGATGACGAAGAGGTGATTCTCACAGTGAAGACATGGCTGCGTGAACTGGTACCAACAGGACATACATGTCCTTGTGTCTCGCTGGAGTAAGGCCATAGAACGGGACGGAGATTATGTGGAAAAACAAGGAGTGTAGAAGAAACATCATTCTTTCGTGTGTATAAGTTTCATTGTGTTCAATAAATAATTGTTGAAGAAAAAAATTGTGGTGCATTACTTTCTGGGCTACCCTCGTATTTTAATACAGGGTGATCCAAAAGTCAGTAGTTTGCACAGAAATTAAATTATTTTAAACTATTTACAATAAAACGATGCGGTTTGCACAGAAATGCTCAGAAACACGGGGAATTTTTGTTTATAATGAAAAATATTCTTTTTTGATATTAGTTACATTTTTGACCAAAAGGTGGCGATGGAGTTTTAAATTCGTCTTAAATTCAGTTTCTTGAATCTTCGAAAATCGCTTGTGTCGAAGCGTTTCTTAAAGCAAAATCAAAATAACATCCTTAGAGCCAAGATAATGTTGAGATTGATGAGATTTCACGTATGATGAGATTGTATTCTACATTAAGGCTCTGGATCGGGAGCTTTATTCTACATTAATTCTTTATACAGGAACTCTCTTCTACATGAAACTCCAGCGCCATCTTTTGGTCAAAAATGTAACTAATAAAAAAAAATTTTTTTTTTTTTCATTATAAACAAAAAAAACCCGTGTTTCTGAGCATTTCTGTGCAAACCGCATCGTTTTATTGTAAATAGTTTAATAATTATAAGGTTTTAAAAAGTCTACTGACTTGTGGATCACCCGGTACTAAAGCATTGCCTATTAGTGAACTTGGGCGACAGATGGTGATTTTCCCTGTTTTCAGTTGGAGTTAAAAAAAAAATCGTTAATTATTGACGGACTGAAGGACGTTTGTTTTAAGTGGACCTCTTAATTGATTCCCATAATTCCATCTTCGCAGAAATGAATGTTATTCTGTATTGACTTTACCTTTCATTGACCTTGTCTGAACGTTTTTTAGAATTTGTTGTATAGTTTACAGAAGATTTACTAATTTTTTATATTTTTTTTGTTAATTTCGTCGATGAGTTTACAAACTTTATTAAAGAGATGAATTGTTTGATTGTTTAAAACGTTATGAAGTGAACAATCCAGCCTGTGGAATCACGCCCTTCTAGAAACTACCAGGCCTGAACATGATGTCAGTAATATATTGTTGAAGCACTAAAGGCTGAAGGCTGATTCCCACTGGACGGCAAGCACGGTAAAATCAGCCGGTACCGGTGGAGTTGCTATGGAAACGTAGCTCAAGGGCAACCGGTTTTGCCGTCTTGTGCCAGTCTCTACCGTGCCGTTGATGAAACCAGCCAATCACAGCAGAGCACATGAAACAAGAATGCTGGGATTGCTTTGGCCATGATCACGCTTCTTATCTGAGAAGTTATGAGAGCTGTTATTCAATTGGTTTTTCGACTGCGAAGAATAACAGACCCGTAGCCAGGGGGGGGGGGGGGGGGGGGACACGCCACAAAAAATATAAAAAAAACCCCACACCCAAAAATAGAAAAAGGTCCGACTCAGTGGATTTTTGTAAAAAAAGGTCGGCAGTTTTTGAAAATCGACCCCCCCAAGATAACATCCTGGCTACGGTCCTGAATAAACACTCCTGATTGGTTGAATGTTTAACTTTTACCGTTCAGTGAGAATGGCCATACTTTGTTGCCGTGAACGGTCTTAACGGTTGTTTGGAATACCGGCTGATTTTTACCGTCCTTACCGTTCAGTGGGAATCAGCCTTAAGATTGTGACGATGAACTTACTTCTGTAATAGAGCACCATCCGAGGCTAACGACGACAACATCGGAGAACAAGAAGAGATGATATGATGGAATTCTACAAGAGATAGTCGAAAAAGAAGACGGCTGTTTTTCACGATAGATGACAAGTTTCCCTTGAACTATAATGGAAAGAAAAGGGAAATTAAAGTTTCCGTGGTGGGAAAGAGTATTTCCTTGGTCAATTTCAAAACAAAAACTTCTTTGGAAGAGATTGGAATGATTTGAAGTATCGTCGATCGTCGGGCAATAAAAGACAATGCATAAAAATTCTCTTCAGATCTGGTAATAGTATCGATTCTTGAAATCATTTTATTAATCGTTTGGTACAGAAAAGTTGTTTTCTTTTTTTTTTTTCTTTTTAATTATGTCCGCCCGGAGGAGCGCCTATTTTTTCTTGAACCCGCCGAGCCATGATGGAAAGCTCGCCGATTTACTGAAGGCATACGAAATCGATGTTTAAATGAAGTGAATGGCTAAGTGTTTCATATCAAGATCAGTTGGTTATGGATGACCCACTACAAAGATATAAGATGAAAAGGAAGAGTATATCTGGAGATGTAGGGTATTTTAGCTTTAAGAACAGCACGTCTCAATAAATCGATTAACCTTCCCTTTATTAGAACTTCTGTTCTTTCCCGTCCAGTCTTTCTCCTCCCCCCGCTGTTCTTGAAATACCATGTATACGGTTAATTTCATGAAGGCCTACAAAGGACTGTATTTATTCAAAGAAGCTAGACTAACTTCTTGAACTTATGGATAGAGGTGGTATAAAATATTAATGATGAACTGTTTAATTAAAGAGCCATATCGATCAAGAAACTAAATTTCACGAAAGGAAATAATGATAAAACAAGAATAATTAAGGATAAAAATAAAGGTGGGGTGGGGGGGGGGGGGGAGAAAGATAAACTTGTCTGAAATGCGTTAGTTGAATTGTTTTAAATTTTTTTTTAGTTTAACTGGAAAGAACGGTGAAAAACCATGATTAACTTTCCAAAAAGAACGGCTAAAAGCTAGCTAAATTTTGATTGACTTTTCAAAGAATATTAACTTGTGATTTATTGTATGGTCGAGCTTCGCACTCGAACTTTAGAAGGAAACTGAAACGGTTTTCCCGGATACGATGTTAATTACGAAGATGTTAAGTTTTTTTTTCCTTTTCTGAAGCATCGGCGTGAAAAGGCTTGAAAGCCTATGAGAATAAGCATATCTGAGGTTTCGTTGTTAAAAGGAAGTCCAAAGTGACTTATGATTATAAAGAAAAAAACATTAGAATTTAAATATTGCTGGAGGAAAGATTTGATTTTGATGAAACTTAATATAAACTCAAGCGTTTGAATAGTTTTGTTTGATTAATTTATTATTGTTCTATGTTTGATCCTCTTTACCTTTAGTGGAGGTATTCTTGTTTATTGAAACTGTTAGAATTCATGTAAAAGTTCTAAGATGTTTAAAAGCACCGGTGATATTTTTCTTCAGAACTCTAATAGTCTGAATTTATTTGAAAACAAATATTTACCAAATCAATTATGAAATGCAGAGAGTAAGTTATATCTTCTTATTATTATATGATCTCTTAAGGTCAATATAAGAGGTAGTATATTTTGACTGTTATTCTTCATTGACGAAGACACTAGGCGCCTATCCCTTATTGTAAAGGAATGTAACAAATATAATCTTTCCACGACACAAGTCAAAAAATAAGACAGATCAAAGAAATCCACGGAGCGCTCATCAACGGATTGGACCCACTACATTTCCTCATCAACTGATGCTCATTACCACTGGACCGCAGAAATCTTAGGAAATACTAAATCCACCCCCAGCCATTGTCTTATTGCTTCGTCAATTCACCTTCCCCTCAGATAACTTGGGCAGTGGAATGATGTCCGTAGAAACCAGAAAAGTGATCATTGAATCCAACCTGCCCTTCCTGCAAAAACCATTGAAGACTACACCCTTACATCCCAGTTTACCAGTGAAATTGATACTTACCCTTAAAACATCATTACACCATGTAACGTCCCTCTTGGGACTCCACCTATATAAATAAATAAATACATAAATAAAATAAATAAAAATTAATGAAGTTATTAGTTTAAATTATGAAATTATAGAAAGATCAAAATACTGCAATCCAAAGTATTGTGCAGGTATGGACTATAACGGACCGGGAAAAGGGGACGGTCTCCTCGATTACACAACTTACAAGGTGACATTACTACCTCGGAATTTTAGTTTAATACGAGACTTCGTGTAGTTGTAGTGTACCTTTAGGATGTTAATATACTTAAATATTAAGGCGCACTATTCAGCCAATTTTGAAAAAAGACGGTTTAAAGTTTCGAGCACCATACATAAGGGAAAGTTTTCCTCCTTGATTGTAAGTGATCGATAGCTCAGACGGCAGCGTGGTTACTACTCACAAATCAAAGTGTGAGGTGGCGGGTGCGAATTCCAGTTGTAACAATTTTTTTATTTTTTTTACCCAAATAATTATTCAATATATTATATTTACAAATTTATTTGTGACAACCAACTTTTTCACAAAATTTTCCTTTCCTCAAAATTATTATGCTTATTTTTATTGTTACAAGTGTCTACGGAGTAATAAAGTAACACAAGTATATTCAGCAAAATAGCCTATTATGTATGGAAAGGGTAAAAAATTCATGTCATGCAAATAGCAATATAACACAGAAGTAATAATGTTAATCAGTTAAATTAAAATGATATACATGAACCAGAATGATAATTGTCATAGAAGCATGGAAAATAAAAGATACCACGACAATTCGCACAACAAATAAATGAGGACTTTTTACAAGAACAAGGGGTTTTAAGAAAATCCATTGAAAAGCACACCTCGTTTACATTCACAAAGATTTCCCTTTCGAACCCGCCACCTCGAAAAAAAAAATAAAACAGTTATTGCTTTTAAAATGTTATTCTATACAAAATATTTTGCAGAAAATACTTTATTACTCCGTAGACACTTATAACAATAAAAATAAATATAATAATTTTGAGAAAAGGAAAATTTTGTGAAAAAGTTGGTTGTTACAAATAAATTTGTAAGTATAATATATTGAATAATTATTTGGGTAAAGAAAAAAAAAATTGTTACAACTGGAATTCGAACCCACCACCTCACACTTTGACTTGCAACCACGCTGCCGTCTGAGCTATCGGATCACTTACAATGAAAGAGGAAAACTTTCCCTTATGTATGGTGCTCGAAACTTTAAACCGTCTTTTTTCAAAATTGGCTTAATAGTGCGCCTTAATATTTAAGTATATTAACATTACACGAAGTCTCGTATTAAACTAAAATTCCGAGGACGTGCTTGTTAGTCATAGAGCTGTGCTTGTTTAGTTTTAGCAGCAAGCCACAGCCCACTAGATAAAGGCCTGAGTGCTGTTTTCAAAATGGCGGCGCTCGCAGACGGACTGTCTGTGTGAAATAAGCTGAAATAAAAGAATTATTTCATAAATTTGCTTTAATTTTCTTACAAAATCTAACCAAAATAATTAATCTATTACAGGAACTAATTTTTGCAGATTTCTAAAACCATCATATATGGTTTCGAAATTTTTTATAGAAAAGATGCTTTTTCTCTTCCTCCATAGATGGCTCTACTTTGAAAAAAAATGAAGCTATATTTATTTGCACGTATGTTGCCATTGTTTTGATTGAAACATAAAACCATTTAAATAACAAGTTCAAAAACTTAGATTTCGTTAGAAGATTAAAGCAAATTTGTGAAATAATTCTTTATTCCATCTTATTTCACACAGACAGTCCACCTGCGAGCGCCGCCATTTTAAAAATTGCACTCAGGCCTTTATCTAGTGGGCTGTGAGCAAGCATTGCCCTCTCACACAATCAGTTTATAATTTTCTAATATATTTAGAAAAACGTAATTTCTTTAAAGGAAGTTACTACATTAGAAACACCATATGAAATACAAATTTTCTCCAGTTATCGGCTCTTTGGGGAAAGTACCTTACCCTTTTCAGCAAAAGCTTGAGCAGCTTGTATTCTCTTATTTGTTTAAGAATAATTTCTTATATCTCTCCAAAGATATAAAAGAAAAAAGAAATAGTGATTTTTATTTAATTATTTATTTATTTATATAATATTTTTTATAATTATCCCCCTTAAAACGTGAACCATTAAGCAAGCATCGTAGCCGACGAAAAAGATGATCAGGTCACTTTTCTGTGTCCGGGCCTGTCTTTTTCGTCGGCTATGATGATGTAACAATGTATGACGGTTCAGATGGAAGGTTTTCTTTCTAGGAAGTGTTGATTCCAATGACGTATATTAAAGATAGACACCGAATCCTATTGTTAACAGCGGCAAAAAGTGAAGCAAATTGAGCCATGACAGTTCTGGGCAGGAGTGAGCCGTGGAGTAAATAGCTGTCTGGCTGCTTTGTTTTTGAAGATTTTGGGCTCGAGGAATAATTAATTCAAAACCATTATTCAAAGTTATTCTGCGTACAACTGTACAAACAGACAAGAAAAAGGATCAGGAATCATTTTCCACAAAAATAAATCAAAAATACATAATTAAAATGAAAATACGTTACTGAAAGACAATCGAAACGAAATTGAAACCATGATCGAAAAATTATTTATAAAATATAATAAAATACTTCAAATACAAAGTCAAAGAAAAGATAAACTTATCAGTCCGTGATCGGCGTGTGAAAGAATTATTAATCAGCTACTCTCGTGTTCAGCCATGTGTTTTGCATCTTCTTCACTCACTTTCAGCCATGACAGTTCTGGGCATGGAGCTTCCCAATTTGCTTCAAGTTACAACAATAGGATTAATATCTTCTATCTTTAATATACGTCATTGGTTGATTCAAACACGACCAACCGATTGTTCGCACATGCAAGCAAACAAACATAAAACAATTCTATTTCATATACCGGGTGATCCAAAAGTGTATTACATTTTTTTACATTGTTAACGACATTTTCCGTGTTTGCTTTCCAGCAATTCATTGCTTTCATAAGAATCACGAGGCACGCGCAACTTTGTTTTGCTAAAGGAATTCGTCACGGCAAAACAATTATTAGTTTCATGAAATTACTTTCAAAGATCTTTGTATTGTAATTAGAACTCGTACTATATGCACTTATTATGAACAATTCAGCTTAATAAATACATGAATATCCTTGGAATATGAGCTATAAATATAAAAATTTACCTTCGCTATCCAAAAATATGGTACACATTTCAACATTATTTTTGTATTGTAAATTTATATCATATTTTCGGACAAATGAGTATTATGCTTTTAAGTGCAACTATTTACTATTATTTTATGAATTATTTATTATAAATATATCGATTAAAAGTTTAATATCATTTCGTAATTATATACGTATATTATGTATTGTATCAGTTTCGGAAAAAGTTTAGGTTGACACGGGCAACTGCATCAGAGCTGATAAATCGTTTTGCAACTAGCATTTACGAACATGGAGGAAACCTATCATCAATTAGGGAAATTGCAGGAAGGTTTGGAGTTGCAGAAAGTTCATTACACATCATGATTCGCAGAGTAATGGACTTTTTGATGAATTTAGCTCCTGAATTAATTAAATTTCCTGTAACGGAGCAAGAGCAAAACACAATAGAAGGGGTTTGAGGAGGTATGTTTATAAAACCATTTACCTATCATTCTTTAAAAATGCCCGATTGTCTTCCATGTATCTGTTCTGTTGAAAATTATCATTGAATGCAAACAATATAATTATGTGCATTTTATTCAGATTTCAGGATTCCCTGATACCATTGGAGCTATTGATGGTAGCTACATCAGTATTAGACTTCCTGTTAAAAAGATACGGCAGACTTAAATAAATCGACATGACGACGTTGCACTGACCCTCCAAGCAATCTGTGATCATAACAGAAAATTTTTAGATGTTTTCACAGGCATGTCTGCCAAATGCCATGATGCAACAGTCTTTCGGTCATCATTCATAGCTGAAAAATTAAAAGACCATTTGCAGACATATTATAGGGGATGCAGCCTACCCAATCCAAACATATGTGTTAGTGCCTTACAAAGATTATGGGACCCTTACAAATCAACAACGACATTTTAACACAAGGTTAAGTTCAGCACGTGTTTTAATTGAAAATGCGTTTGGAATTCTGAAAAATCAATTTAGGCTACGTTATTTGGAAATGAAAACAGTGTTGGGCATGTCTTTTTTCATGATGAGTTGTTGTGTTTTGCATAACTTATGCATTGAAAACAATGAGGTGGATTTTGATGATGAAAATGATGAAACTCTGTATCTTGCAAAAGTTGAAGATTATAATGAAAATGAACTGAAAAGAAAAAGGGAGAAACGAAGCGCAGATACATAACAGATGTTACTGAATCAATAATAGAAATTTATTTTTATTTGTAATTTTAATTCATAACTCCATATTTTTTGGGGGGGGGGGGTTCCATAACATGCTATTTTAGTAATGATATAATTAAATATGATATAATTTGTATAATTAAAAATCCATTTAATGTAATTAATTTTTCCATATAAAAATTTCATATAATATTTGTATGATTAAAATTCATTTAATTAATTCTTTGGTAAATTTTATTATAAAGTTATTTAATTTTTTAGTTGAAAGAACTTCTTAATTAAATCTAAAACTACATATACTGTATTTTGATAATGTACTTTTAAACGTTTTTGATTCTAATCTCCTCAATTAAATGTAATAACTTAATAAAAGAACGATAATAAAATTATAAGTTACGAATGATTACTGAGTTATTGTCTGATCTTGAAGCTGTCGGCTGAATTGAGAGATATTGAGGATGATTTGTAAAGATGCATAGTTGATGTGGTGGTAAGCTTATGAAGAATGACTAGTGATTGGATGGTTTTGACTGATTATAAATAAAATAAATAAAAACCTTTTCAAAGATTCTCATTTCAAAAAGAAAGCAACTGATGCTGAGATAAGAATCTTAAGCTTACCACCACATCAACTCTTCACATCTCTCCCTTCATAACTCTTTACTATACATCTTTCAAATCCTCCTCAACATCTGTCAATCCAACCGACAACTTCAAAATCAGACAATAATTGTCATCATTCGTAACTATTAATTTTATTATCATTCATTTATTAATTTATTTCAGATGTTTTATTGAGAATTTTTTTTTCTAATATCGCTTTTAAAATGTTCATTTTTTCTTTGTGTCGTTGTTGCCTTGCTTTTTCCAGTTTCTCTTTCGATTCCAACAGTCTCTCCAGATACAGTCTCTCCAGAAATTTCAACTACAGACGGCTTGGGTTTCGCACGTCTCGAACTTTTTGGACGAAAACCACCACTGGTGCTTGGGATGTTTTCAGGGGTGGTTCTAACACTGGAACCTGGATTGCTTGCCGATTCCTTTGGCAGGTCACATTGCCCAACACCTAGCCTTATTTCAGGTTGGATGCTGTCATCGTCGTTTGCGATTTTGTCCCATTCTTCCTGATAATTTAGTGGATGGGCTGCAGCACCTGATGTTGCCTTCAATTGGCTGTCCTTAAATTTTCTTCTTTTAATAGTTTTGAATCTGTTACAACACTGTTGTCCTGTTATTGTGCTCTCTGTTTATAATACCTGCTATGTCTGCCCACATAGCCTTATTGTTGGGGTATTTTTTGGGCCCAACTTCTGGAATAAAGTTGGCATACAAATCCAGAAGTTGTCTGGTCCAACCCTCTGTCCATACTACAAAAAACAAAAGAAAATTAGTACAGTTACAAGCTTCAACAAGCTATCTATTTAGCAAGCTTACCAATCGCAGAAGTCTGGAATTTCATCCTGAGTTTCAGGGCTATCTGCAGAAGATTGCTGAAATTTATCCGGACTCTCAGTCATATTTACAGGAGTCTGTTCTAAGTCTGGACTCTCCGCAGAAGTCTGTTCATTTGTAGCTGCACTTGGTTGGATATTTGAGCCTTCATTGCTTTGACCAAGTAAATATTGAGCAAAAGCTGAATTTGTTAAGAATTGTAATACTATTTAATTCCATGAATAATGTAATTTCGTGTTTATATTAAAAAGCAAGTTTAAAAAAAATGTTGTTTACCTTCCTTCGCGGCTTGTGCATAGATTTTCGAAACATTGATTGTCATCGTTTTTATTCCATTCGAAAGCGTCAGGGATTCCAATTCATCCAGGATTTATTACACTGCGTTCGTTAAAAATTTACACTCCATGAATAAAAATTTTTCAACTGATTTGTACAGCACAACGGTAATTTAATAATTATAATAAATAGTTACGTGGATATTTTTCCTTTACAAATTAATAGAAAACATAAAATTAAATTAAATTAAATTAAATATATATTAAAGAAATACTCCTGAATTTATTCAACTCCATCAGGATCTTAAACTCAAGCATCTCATATAATATTGGCCTTTATATATTTTTTATTTTATTTAAATTAATTTAATTTTATTTTATCTTTTCTACGAAATTTATAAAGGAAAAATATCCACATAACTATTACTTAAACTATTTAATTTAATAATTAATTTACATTGCTGCCTGTGGATAAAAAGTGTTGCTAGCAGAGTGAGTTGCCTCTAGATGGTTTGGAGCACTGCTGAAACAATGTTCGTCTGCTCCAAGTATTGTTGATGCTCTCGGCCAGATTGATCACGTGACTCGAGCAATCCCTTTGCACTCTGGGAGCAGTCAGCCGAATTCGCCATTATTGAGTTTTAATACAAGCACTAATCTGTTGGGAGAAAATCTAGATAACAATTTACATACAAGAATTCCAAGGGGTTCGATCGGTCTTGAGTGATTATCCTCAGCAAGGTTCTGCTCTTTAGAAGATTGATAGATACGGTAGAGAAACAAAACAATCCTTCTCGTCCAAGACTATTCTGGTAACGCTAAACTGTAACATATTGAGCATTCTTCATCTTCCATCAAAAACTCCAGTAAACGGGGAAATTCATGTTCAAAATCCAACAACTATTCCCATCGTTAATAAATAAAGCCGACTTTCCTGCAGTGATAAACGTAATGGTCAACCCTAAATATCCAAGACTTCTTTAGACTACCCAGCAAAGGCAACCGGCGCACTAACGAGCATTTTGCTTTCAAAATCGGACAAAAGTAAAAAAATCCAAATGTAGCTAATGACACCAAGACCATAGTTATTTTGTACCTGAGTTAACGTACTATCCGGGAAAGGGTTTGAAGTAGACCCTTTCCGCACCCCCCCCCCCCGCTGCACGGGTAGTCGGAATCTAGACATCGCGATGTATCGTTCAGAACGCACGCCTACATTTTCGATACGCTCTATTTTTGTTTTGTAGATAAAGTATATTTTTTTGGAGTTAAAGTGACAAGTTTGAGTTATGGATCCTTTGGAACAAGGGGGTCTAGGCTGAACTCTCGACAAAATCTAACCGTCAATAAGTGGCATATTACACATTTATACACAAATTTACACACGTATGGCTAGATGATATACACTGATATACACAAGTTTACACACATTTACACATAATTTCAAACATTTATCCATGTATACACATAAATACATACATAAACACATAACTGTAGACACACTATATTATCATTTTCACAGTTCAAGTTTCGTAGCACAAGAGAGTACTTCATGTATGTAAATATTTTTAAACAAGTTTTTGTTAATATTTTTAGAAAATGTGAGCTGTGTGTATTTAGCCTGCAGGCCGGAAACGAAGGAAAAAAGATTTTAATAAGAAATCTATTGCGAAATTCTGAAATAACGATCGTCAAGTGCATAGTCGACTGCTCTTGAATTGTAGACAAGAATGGCAGAATTGTAGGCAGTTGTCGATGGTCAAAGTCTACACTCGAAAATCGACGGTGTAGAGTCTGTACACTGTAGACTCTGTAGACAAGTAGACAAGTGTACACTGTAGACACTGTAGACAAGTCGTGTTCATGCTAGCTCGAATCGACAAATGCGTCATTAACCACGTGACCATCGAAACTTGTCGACAGTCGACTGCTTGTCGATGAGCTCAGCCTAGACCCCAAGGTATGTACTTAATTTAAAAGAGAATCGACCTCACGGAAACCTCACGGAATTTAAAAGGTGTTTATGTTATAGTGTCGAGGAAGATCGAGTAAAATTTTATTTTTTATAGTATTCTATAGGATATTACCCTGCTATAACAGTAAAAACATTTTCCACATCTTTCCACGACTTTGAATTAAAGGACTTTAACCCTTTAAGGTCGGGAAAATTTTGATCAGAAACAGGAATTTTTTTTGCGGTTTTGAAGGAAGTTTTCGCGGTTACGATATAACGAAGACGTCTTAAATAGGCTTCTTCTCACATCAGATCCATTGATCAGCTGTGGAAGAAAAAGGAAACCCAGCAAAAGCTAGCCGTTTTTAAAAGAAACAATAGACCTTTTCAAGCCCGAACCAAATAACGATGATTCATTAATGGATGAAGATGAAGAAGAATAAATGTATATTTTTTTTAAATATGTACTTATTTTCACTAAAATATACTTTTAATAAGCTTTTCCATGCATTTTCATTTATTTCCAATTTGAAAATTACTCAAAATATTTTTGTCCGATTTTGAAAGCGAAATGCTCGTTAGTGCGGCGCCTTCACTCATAGGCCTCACGTTCCAATCCCAGGATATTGTAAAGATGTCCACGATCATCGTTTAATCGACCCGAGCATCGCCGAATCGTCTTGATTTCTGCTCTTTCGTTTTTGCGCCTCTGTTCACAACAACTTTCTAACAATGTCAAAATGCAGAGGATCGCGCCGTGAATCAAGGCGAAACGCTCGGTTAATTTCACGCAAGACTTAGCGAACTCGATTGTTACGGGTGGTAATCATAAAAAAAACCCATATAAACATGCAAGCTGTTAACAAAAATGCAGTATAGAGCCATGGTCTTTTAATCCTCTGGCAAATTCCATTGTTAGAGTCAACAAT
>JAHWFO010102489.1:911956-925669 GCA_023313115.1 Rhysida immarginata
CCTGAGCGGACATCACTACCAAAACCCTTCGAGACCGGTGTGGGGAGTTTTCTCCCTTCTTAATCCAAAAGGGGAAAATCTGTAAGTAGCTCGTAGGATAGACCATGGCATGGGTACCTCAACGAGTTGAGTAAGCGTCGTCCATCGCGAGAAATAGTAGAGAGGGCAAGGCAACGTCTTACCTACTAAAGAGCCTTTTGCATTGTAGCGCAAATCTCAAGCGCATCATCAGAGGGAGCGAGGAACAATTTTTTCTTCAAGCTTTAACCCGCGGTGGCTGAGTTCCAGGAGTCAAGTACACTACAATACATACAAACATTGTGCTTTATAAGTATAAATACAGTCCGAAAAAATTATGGTTTCCTTTTTTTAATTGAACGAATGAATGATTGGTTAATATATTTCAGATGCGCGAGATTCACGCTCTCAAGTCTCTGTAATGTTTTTCGTTTACAGTTAAGAGAAAGCACTATTTTTGATTTTTTTTCATGACTTTTATTACTTTCGGGAGGCATATTTTTCTTAACCGTCCGCAATCGAATAGAAACTGAAACTAGATAATGTGATTTGAGGAATGGGGCCATCAGGGGAGGTTTCGAATAGCTTCCTGTGATTCATCATATATCCTTAATTAAAATAGGGATAAATAGTCAGCCTGTCTCGGTCTACTGCAGGACATATGCCTCTCCCACCACGAGAGAGGGGGGGGGGGGTATTTAGTCTAATCTCCCACGCTGACCAGACGGGTTGGAAGATGATATTCCTTAATTATGCTTACATAAATACGTACCTGAAGATTTTTGGTTAGAAATTATGCATACTTAAACTCCATTTTTACATGTTAAACACATTAAAAATGCATAATAGTAAATATCTATATATTTAAGTTACAAGGGCGATTCTTTCGACAGTTCGTTGGTGAAAACTACTTCATCTATAAACTTCATTTTGGTCTTAAATGAAAGGTCTTGGACTGTAGCTTTGTCAAATTTAGTTTTCCTGTGCATTATTATCATAAATAAACGCTAATTTGCAATTCAAAATTCCTTTAAGCGCATTCGTAGTAATAGGATAAAAACTGACAATTTTGCATTATTGTTGCACGTTTAACCATTGTTGGCGACGGATTAAAACGTCACCTGACTATTGTCGTCTGAGCATCATCTATTCTTTCGGCAGTTCGTTGATGAAAATAATTCACCTCTAATATTCATTTTGGTCTTAAATGAAAGGTCTTAGTCTGTAGATTTGTCAAATTTACTTTTCGTCTTCAATATTACTATGATTATTAATTATTAGCGCTTATTTACAATTGGAAATGCTTACGCTGGCAAACCAAACAATCTTCTCCACAATAGCGTTACAATCAACAGCTTTGCACCATTGATGATCAAATCAACAACAATTACGTAAACAATTAACGACGATAACAATAAACAACATTATAGGGGAAATAAAATGGAGATGGGTTGTTTACCTTCAAGTTTTGACGGGATCTCTCTAGTATATATTTAATTTCCAAGGGTGATTCTTTCGACAGTTCGTTGGAGAAAACTATTGTATCTATAAACTTCATTTTGGTCTTAAATGAAAGGTCTTAGGCTGTAGATGTCTCAAATACAGTTTTAGTGTCCATAATTACTATTAATTAGCAGTAATATACATTTAAAAATTGCTCTAAGCGTATGCGTAGTGATACGATGAAAACTGTCTTAACGTATAGAACATAATGTACTATTAATTACTTACGTACAATTATTTCATTTATTTATTTATTTATTAATTTTTTTATTAAAGAGATGGAGATTAATAATAAGATGGGTTGTTTACCGTCAAATTTTGACGGGATTCATCTAGTATATTTTTAAGATGAAAAAAAACAACAAAAACATTCCGCGGCAAGGATTTTCTCCGAGTATCTAACTCATAGTCCTTGGTTCGAATCCAGGTCGCGAGATTTTTCCTTTCGATGTTCATCTTAACAAGTTGAAACATTGTCTCCAGTATTTATTTATTATTATTATGCATATTTAATAAAAAAAAAAGGAAAAGAAAATGGAAAACCTTTCGAAATCTGCGAATAAAGAAACTGGGTACATGGGATGATTAAGACACAGCAATGATTAAGACACATTACTATTCATTTTCTTTTGCTATAATGGATATTGAATTTAAATTTTTATCTTTTACCATTACTTCAAATAAAATTTTACTAGCAAGAATAATGATTTTTGTTCTTAAATGCATATTAGTTTTTCCGAAGGAAGAGACGCCAATGAAAGCCTTTGCCAGCTAGACATTCTTTTGCTATTTCTTACTGTTTATCATGTACAGTTATTATTTCTAAACATTTGGAAGTAAATATTTTCTGCTATTCTAAACTGAAAATTAGCCGGCTACCCCTTTCCTGAAATAATAATTTTTTTAGCGACATTTTTTTTTTCAAGTAACCAACAGTAAACGTTTTTCGTAAATCTCTGTAAATTAAATGTTACTTTGTTCTTCAAAAATTTTAACTTAAAATAATATTTGTGTAAATGTAAATAATATTTAAAGTGTCTTCATCGGTTTTTGTCAGAAAGGACCAGTTCTATTGAGTTATGGTAAAATCAGATAGAATAGAATAGGCAGTTCAATATAACAGACAATACAAGGAAATAATGTACACGACGAAAACGGATAACCGAATTCTGTTTTTATTATATTGAAAATGATAACGAAAAACTTTTTAATAAAACTTAGCTGATTGCCATTACAAAAAAAATATTATATACATTCAAAGAATATTTATAAAGTTTCTTTTTATAAATTAGCAATAGCAGTTTTTCCAATGATATCGTGGGAGGATATTGCGAGTTTGTTTCTTTGTCATTTCAGATGATGATGTCGTTCTCTTTTAATGGGAGTGGCCGTGGTGGCTGTGGTGGCTATGGCCATGGTGGCTGTGGCCATGGTGGCTATGGCCATGATGACTGTGGCCGTGGTGGCTGTGGCCATGATGGCCGTGGCCTAAAGGAAAATAAAAGCGGAGAAGATTATATTTGAAAGAACAATTCTTCTGTATCTTATCTATATTAAATTTAACTTAAGAACTGAAAATCAATAATATTGCAGGAGGGCAAAATAAAGAATCAACTGGTATGTAAAAGAAACGGTCAAAATTCATCAAGACCCCAACTGATTTCATAATAGTGTGAAAACGCTATTACATAAAAACGTTATCACCACTTTTACTTTTAAATGTATATTAAAAAGAAAACAATAACAACATAAAAATCTAAAGACTGAAATTATTATGATTAAATCTTGCTATTAAAAAAAATCTGGCTAAACAAGTCCTGCTTGTATTTATTTCCGAATATTTTACTTCTATTTGAAGTTTCTTCTTAATTTATTTATCTAGTCGCTATCTCTTTTGAAATTTCACTGCGAATCAAAATCGAATGTTTATTAGCTTATTTATATAAACCCAAAGAGCTTTATTACCAAAGTATTCACAAAAGCAATAAACTAGACAAAACTACAAATGACATACTTAGGTTTGTCTTTTTCTGATATTGAATGCGCTCCGTTAAAAATATAGTGAACTCTCATTTTTACTTTAATATCATTTTTATGATTTCTAAGTGATGTATGACTCGTATGAATATTACTCAAAATTTATTAGTTGGCCCCGTTTCTAGTTAAGCTGCAGCATAGCTTTTTCATTTCTCGAGTCCAACTGGAAATCGAATACTGTAATTCCATTTATCCCAGGAATGTTCGTGTGAATCGCTCAAATAACCTAAAAATTGACGTACCAAAAAAACCAAAAAACTTACAAAACCTAAAATCTACTAAGAAACCATCCCATTTATTCCTAACCATGTTTCAGAAATGATAGTTTTAAAAAGAAATATTAAGAGATTAACCTAAGGTTTTATTTATTAATGAAGGAGTTTATTTTTTAACGACCTGCAACATTTCAAACATGCATCTTCATTTTTGGTTTATCAGATCGTTTAGGGAGAGTTGCTGTTATAGCAGAACAATTAGACCGGATGCCATAACGAAATAAAATCACATACGCATAAAAATTCTGCATATGTATTTACAATCTTCTATTTTAATAAAATGCCTTAATAAACTTAAGCTTAAACAATGGGATAATGCTTAAGTTTAAAATCTGATTTCACTGAATCTGAAATACCCATTATTATATGTAGCGCTTCTGAGAAACTTCTAAAGAAGCGGGATGCTTGCTTTTAAAATCAAACATTTTTCATTCTTGTAGTTCTCTTAATGAATTGATAGAATACTTATTAAGAATATTTGAAGAAAACTTTATAAAAATTATTGAAGACAAAATTACCATGGCCGGAAGGAACAAGGAAAGGATTGCATTCACGGTCCATAATGAAAAGATAGAAGAAAAACTACGGGCAAAAAAAATATATAAATAAAATCAATCATTTGAGCAAATGATTCAAAATAAATGAAATAGCTACCGCTTCTAAGAGCCTTACCTTTAAAGCTAATCAGGAAACAGCGATTCCTCGGATATCTACGGGATGCCTGCTCAGTCTTTGACATTTATACATTTTGGGAAATCATTTTTTTCGGTCTCCTCGACCAATAAGACGACTAGGTGACGAATCTCCAATAAGAAGATGCCAATGCAGGGCTTCATTAATTAAATTTTTTAAAAGAACGATAAAAAAAACTTGATGATCCTGCGTTTTAAATTGAATTTTTTTCTTATAAGAAATATTTACCGTTTTCTCCGAAGTATTAATATGTTGCTAGCGGTTTTAATTAACTTCCAATTAAATAAAGCTTAAAAGATGGAAAATAAAAAAAAGCAATACATATAATTTCATACTGCTACAATTCCATGATTTCTAAAATGGTAAAATAGCAAAGGATTTTGTTTATTTCCTTCAAGCTAAAATCAAATAAAGAGAGAAATCAGGATTGATTATCTGAACGGGGCATAATGTTTCTGAAAAAAAAAAATAAAGCATATGCAATTAAAAGTATGCTTTGATGTTTTCGCTGATTTTAATTATATTAGAACATACGGATTCCATAGGAAACAAAAGGCTGGCTTTATTATTATTAAACATTAGCTTTCAATATTAATTACAGACTATATAAATTTGGAATTGATTTTATAATTTTTATGATAATATAGTTCTTCCATAATTTTCGAGGTTATATTATACATAAGTTTATATCTAGTCAATTACAGGCTAGTTACACAATTAAAAAAAAAGACTAAAAAAATAGCTTATTCATTTAAATAAGAAAGTGTTATTATCATTAGGGACGATGTTCTCTTTAACTGGACAGATAATGAAAAATTAAAGTTTAATTATGAAAAAAATAAATGTTGCTTCCTTCATTCGATGAAACTGGGTAAATCCGGATGAATCGAACTTTCTGATAGCCTATTTAAAATAACCAGATACCGTAGAGATGTTTTTTTTTTTAACATTATATCTGATGGAATATTTAGCAATATTGATGCTGTGGCATTGACACTCCACAAAAAAGTATATATTTTTTATCCTCACAAAAATTATTCTAAAAAATACAATTTCGAACGTGACTTTCATGGAATTTGAAATTTTAAAAAATCTCAGAGGCTGCACGTGTAGCTTTTTAACATAAAATTATTTTTATTTTTAGTTGATGATTTATTCTCATTCATTTGTGATTGGCTCCTCCGTTATCGATGCCCTCTCCGACAACTCTCTGTTCTCTTCTTACTTTGTATCGAATCCCAGTCGTATTAGGTTACTTGAAATTCCTGTTCCCATGCAATGTTTATATCCTCCCCTGACTTCCACCTTTTCCGTTCCCACCAGATTATAATACAAGGTTTATGAAAATGAATTTCTTTTTAATAAAAAAGCCTTCACAATGAATCACATAATGATGTATCTTATGAGTTTTTCTTTATAAGTAAATTTCAAAAAAGTACATTTCCGAATAAGTATTTCTTTCAAAATTAAATACGATTATTGGAATTAGTAAAGTTAATAATGCGAATTAATTTAATTTTTAATTTATAGAATCCTTTTTTATCACCTAAAATAAAAATGTAATTTATTCGATGGCTCCATAACATAAAAATAGGCTGCTAAATTAAAAATCTTTTTTTGCTGTTTCTGATTCTTGAATCTTATCTACGAAAACTGAATTTTCAGTTGAAGATTTTTTCTTGAGTATCTTCCCCAGTCTATGCAATTCCTGCACTTCAGATAAGATGGCAGTGCTGAAGTCTCACATTCTAAGCCCTGGTTTCTGTTTTTTTTTAATATTTATCTGTTGTCCATTAGTTATTCTAATCCTTTTAATATTAAAAATACATTGCTTCTAATGCTCTTTGTCACTCAAATAGGTTAGCACTTACAAATTTATGGTATTTTAATTTGACGTCTACGAAAATGTGTCGATATTTACTGAAGTGGATTTAATCATATTTTGAAACCACTCAATATTGGAAATAAAAATTGTTGAATTTAAACAAAAAATTGTTTTGCCTAACTATCTAATGAAATTAATGCTTTTGATAATGAAAAAAATCCTGATATAACTCACAGTGAACTTCTGCTTTTATTTTCCAAGAGGGAGAGAAACTTTGGAATCACTAATTAAGTGGGGAAATGTCTAACAAACTAAAAGAACATACAATGGCCAATTAATCTATCGCAATAGGGAATTTATTAAAAATATTCAATCATTTAAACTTATAAAAAATGGGATAAATCAACTCAATATAGTAACTAGAACTTGGAAAAATTAATGGATGTAGTTTTTGGAATATAATGTTACCACGATTAGCAAAGTGTATGTACTGGATATAATGAAACGTGTAAGTACAATACGGAAGTTGGTAGAATCGACAGTTTTATAACCTCAAAGATCGCAAATCATTTTGATAATAAGTATGAATACGACTAGGATTGTTGATAACAGACGAACATCCCATTTCTTCTCAAATTTCCAGCATCTAATTTTGCGAAATTATCTATAGTTTCTATGAAAGCTGAATAGTTGCTATTTGGGACAGAACAAGAAACTTAATTATTTAGGTGGCAACCACGTTGTCGACTGTTTCATATTCATGTGAGGTTTTTCTTCATATTTTTCTTGATGCTTAAACGGCGAATCGCTTCTAAAGTCTGAAATCTCTTTTATTTTATTTGCTTCAAAAGCCTCATTTCTACAGATCAGACATAAGGAAAATGTTTATTTCAATTTCTGTAAGATAATACCAATGAGACATATTTATAACGATTAAAATGACCGATTGTTTAATAGTCGATAAATAATTATGCAACGGGTTTTCGATAAGATTGATAGGTTAAGGTTAAAACTTAATGTGACCTTTTACGTAAGAAACCTCGATGATGAGACTTCATCATCCAATTTGCTTTACCGTTCACTGACGAGCTAAGCAATCAATGTTGTCACTCTATGTATTCAGGAAAAGTTTATAAGCTAGTTAAAAACTTCATCCCTTTTTGCTTAGAAGGCAATTAATTCAAAGTTCATCCCTTCGCTTATTAAAACGTTTTAATGCACCTTCTAGAGAATGAATGCACCCAAGATTCTAGAAAACTAAAACTTCATTTTATTTCATTACCTTCTTGAATTATTTCTTGAATGGAAAATAATCAATAATTTTTAATTTAAAAAAAAAATCATTAAATTTTAATTTAAAAAAAAAATCATTAAATTTTAGTAACTAAAACTTAAGGATTTTTCTAACAAAAAATATAAATTATTTTTTGAATAGTTTTAAGTCGGGCTGAAAAATTTTTCTTCGCCTTTTTAGAAATACTTTCAAATACTTGTTCTTTTATTCATCGCAAACCAAATTTTTATATTTATTTAATCCTGAGCTTCTCTATATTGCCTGGACCAAAATGTAAATATAAGCGTCGATATATTAAATTTAATTGCAAATAAATTTTCAAACTCGACACATTCAAAAAGTTACTGGAATTTTTTTTTTTTTTTTTTTTTTTTTTTTTTTTTTTTTTTTTTTTTTTTATAAAATTAAAGTATCCCTGTAATTGAGACGAGTAATGACACTTCATTCTTTTTTATGGAAAGCGAATTCCATTAGTTAATTATGGAAAGTCAATTAGAGCCAGATACGTACGCAAGGGGGGGGGTCGGGGGGTCGAACGACCACCCCAAAAATGCTGAAGGTCCATGATTTTGATTTCTGTGAATTTAAATCTATTGTGTAAATTCTATTAAAAACTCTGAGTGAACAAGGAGTAGTGGAGTGGATGGCGAGGGGTTGTTTTTAATTTCAGTTTTTTAATTTTCCCCTTTTTTTCCTCATTTGGCCTGTTCCAGTGCCATTTCCCCTCCCCCACCAATCATCCCACTCCTTGCTCATTCCAGTTAAACAAAAAGATTTTTTCCCCTTTGACCTACACTGAACCGGACTCATTCACATCTTTCATTGCCAGAAGATGACTTAAAAGTGCTTGCGATTTTAATTTTATTTCTTTTCACGGTTTTTTTAATTTTTATTACAAAATTTTTTTTTCACAAAAATGAAATCCGAATTTTGTAATTTTGTAAGCAGATTGATTTTTTTTTTATATCAACAATGTATAATAGCATAAACTTCACAAGCAACTTGACAAAAATATCACTGAAATATGTTCATTTTTAATTAGTATTACTGTAATTAAAACATAATAAAAAGAATGGATTATTCGAACAAAAGGTCCAATAAATCGAGAGTTCGACCTCCCCTGGAAAAATTCTTGGATACTTGCCTGAGAGCCTTTTATCAAATCATTTGACAACCCTCAAAATGGATGCTCGCAATATTTGCACGTATTCATGAACGTCGTTAAGAATAAATTTTTAAGTTGTTACAATTTTTTTATGTTCTGAATTAATAAAAATGGTGATGTTAAAAATATTAAATTTCTTACTTTCTTATTGATATACTGTATATCACTTTTTCACAAGTTCTTAATTTTTAATTGAAATGAATTGTTAAAAGAAATTTATAATAAAAATTTAACAGAAATGCAAACTTAACAACTTGTAATAACTATAACTTTCTAAAATCAAAAAATGACAGACTAAGCATTCGTATGGAATTATTGAATTATGTAACTGAATAAAATGATGTACAGAAAAGAGCAGTGCCGCTTGAGTTTCAGTTTCGTCATGAGTCAGCGATGACAGGAAGGACAAGCAGCTCACGTGAACAGTGTCATATTCGTTATCCGAAGATAGGAAGGGCGAGCATGATGATGAAATAAAGTCCAGAGACGGAGCTCTTCCCGCCGCAAAGCATCATGGGAGGGCTAAGGCGGGAAATTCGGTTTTATTAAAATGTACACTGACTGCTCAATTGAAAGTGGACACTTTCGATTTTGGACGTTTTGTCAAAGATCTAAAAAAAATACTTGACGAATTATCCTGAAACTTCAGGGATGTTACACTTCATATACAAGGTGTCCCAAATTCTTGTATACTCTTTGAAACGTTAAAATTCAGCAACGAAATAAGTTAGAAATATAAGGTTTATTGTATTTTATTCCTTAAACTTCCTTAAGTCCGTACATGTTGAAAATGTTCACCTTCTGCCACAGTACACTCCCAACATCGACGTCGAACAGAGCGATATACCGACTGGATTGTAGCTAATGGAATATCATTGATGGAATGTTCAATCTGATCTCTTAATTCCGTCAGTGTTTGTAGGTTTGTGGCGTACATCGTGTTCTTTAAAGTTCCCCAAAGGTAGAACGGCATCAACACTCTCGTTATCAGTGGAATTTCTCTTTCTTCCGCACCGACCTTTCAACACATTTTTCACCGTTCCTTCGGCTTCAAATTTGTCTCGGAGTTTTGTTATTGTTACCCTTGTTGGCGGTGGTGTACCAAATTCAACCCTCCAACGTCGTTGAACCTCAACAATATTCTCCACTTTCCAATAACACTTCAGTATCCACTTACGTTCATCGAATGAAAGTCTCACCGCAATTTTGGTTTATAAACAAATGAACAACAATGAACGTGTTGCTATGCCTTTCCAGTGCCGTCTGGATCATACACAACAAACCTTATATTTCTATCTCATTTCGTTGCTGAGCTATAACGTTTCCAAGCGTGTATACATCAATTTGGGACACTGTATTTCAGCAAAGGTTTAGTCCTGAAGGCAAATAGGGGATCAGCAGCAAATTGAACCAAAGAAAAAGGTTTGGGATCACCTTGTAAAAAATAATGCTTGAAATGCGTTGTATCTGTAGCATATGCTTATGAGGCTTCTTTTACTTATCTGTGTTCATTTTTATGGGAATTGTACGTATATTCTTGGAGATGTAAACGTTTCTTTAAAAAAAATGAATTTTTTTCGTAAGTTTTTTGTTTATAACATGCAGGATTTTCAAACCAATGCAATACCATTTTCAGGAAACTTGACAAACTACAGTGGAATATAAAATCAGAATATAATAATAATGTTTACTAAATATTTACTAAATAATGTTTAACTGCGCATGCATAATTTAATAATGTCTTTTGCATAATTTATAAGCCTAATGTATAGAGCTACTATTATAAAAAGTCCAAGCAAAAAATATCCTGAAAATCCAGAAAGATATCATCGATAGAATGAGTTGAATTTCAGTTGCTCTCAAAAATAAATAAAACGATAAGGAGTTGTCTCCAAATTTTTATTTTTGGACCGGACACCAGTACCAACTACTTCTCCCTACGCTGGCATATTGACATAATACCAATTCAGGATTCATTAATACCTACGGAAAATAAAGATAACACATTATGAAATGTTAACGCACTAGCAGCATATACAGGGTGCTTTTGAAAAGGATGTCATGAGATACATAGCGATGTTCTGTACCTTAAAATAAACACAAGTTTTCTCATAAGTTTTGTCGAAATTGCATTCCTTAAAGGAGTAAACAGCTCGTGAAGTTTGGTTAAACTCCGCCCATAATGTAAAAAGAAGCGCATGAAAAAAGTAAACACCACCGCGTGTTCCATTAATAGGTTTCTGCGAACTACCTGTGCACTAATGTGTTGGCCCTAAACACAACCACTCTCACAGAACACTGAAAGATTCGTAATAACTAGACCCAACAAGCAGCAGTTGAGGTAGACACATGTAAGTTATCACTGCTTCATAGTGGTGACGCTTATGTTCAGTTATTTTCCACTCTAATAATATTAATCTCGTTGACTAGACCTCAGAAATGATTGATAAGATGGTAAACAAGTAATGGGGGAAAACGCGGAGCGTTTCTGACTCAGCTCACCAGGGCGGCGTCATGGTAGCAAGCATTCTACTTCTTCCATGTTTCTACGATGACACTGTATACCCCTGCGTTGTTGAAAGTGCTCGCTGCAGTCGTGAATGCGTCCACAGCACTGCGGGGGGGGGGGCCACCTTAACCACGTGCAAGTTAACAGCAGGCTCCAGATGCTGCTTTCCCTGTCTACCCTCCATGCATTTTCGTATTTGTGTTCTCCATCAGTGCTGTGGACGCATCCACGACTGCAGTGCGCGCAGTGAGCACTTTCAACAACGCAGGGGCATTTTCATGGGAAGCGAACAGTAGTGTTGTGTTCCATTATGTAAAAACAGAACTGGAGGACATAAATTTCCGAAGGATAAAGGACTAGCTTTAAAATGGAGAGTAGCTATTCAACATGATTATCTGATAAGCTAAATTTTCTTACTTTTTTTTCATAGCTGCTGCAACTATGCCACTAAAGTAGATATCTGGTGGGTTTGCTGTGTTAATGCTGCATGCTTCTATTTTGTTAGCTGCATAAAGTTGCTTTCCTTTTTCAATAGCTTTAATGTCATTACTATGTTGATTGACTGCTGCCATTCTAAATTGCATGTAATGTACTACATTACTGTACATTTTTAGATGTGTCATGTGTTCATTAGAAAATGTTTTGAACCCAGTCAAAGGCTATGTGGGAATAATAGGTTCAGGAAGAGTTAGAATTGTTTTGAAATTGTTGTTTCGATCATAACTTTCTAAACTAAAACAGAAACAGAAAAGAGTACCAAAGTGCCATGTGCAAAATGAGTGTGTGGATTGTAGAAATACTGTATAATAATAATAAAAAATCATCGAGCCCGGAAAACAGTCGGGAGTGTGTGAACGCTAGGCCTTAGCCCAAATATCAAACAATACCTCTCAATCAAATCAATTTTTCGCCCCCTTGTTGAAATTTCACGCCTTGAAAGTTCAAATTTTAGTTTGTTTACTGTCCAGCTTCGATAAGCTGCCATGTTTTTGCCCTAGGAATAGAATGCTCGGTACACTGGCGCCATCTACTGGAGCAATTTTTCGACAATTGCCTCGACAATCAAGAAACGTATCAGTGGTAAAATGCATGTTCTGTCCGAATCTCATTTAGGCCTACGTAAAGTGGTCATTGAAGCGATTTTGTTAACGCATGATTTCATCGTTTTAAAATCGAGTGACAATTTTAAAAAGCATGTTTAATTGAAGTATGTTTTCGATCACGCAGTTTGCATTAGCCTAATTTGGCTTGAGAGTGGTTGAGTTTAGGTACATTAGTGCACAGGGTGTTCGCAGAAACCTATAGGGAGTGCAAGTGACTACGTCACAGCTGACGTCATTTGCGCGATGAACGGGCCGAGAGCCTAGGAAATGGGATCGCTGGTTCCAAACATTGGAACCACGCAATATACGTACTAGTAACGTTGAAACGGGCGGCCAGTAAAAATGACATCTCTTAAATTATTAAGATAATTTGTGTAATTTATATTATTATTAAGACATTTTATACCATTATTTAATTTATACATTAATATTAGAACGCTTTTTAATCATTTTTAATCACTTAACAAAAGAATGCCATCGTTCGCGGATCTTTCTTTCTTTGGGAAAAGGATAGATGTCTAAATCGCTGTTTTGGCTCCTTCTTGAGCTGTGAGGAACTAAACAATTTCACATCTTAAATGTGTTATAAACAGTGGGCTTATACAAAACGATTTTATTCCATCCCTACGTTGGAACCATGTTAAATCCCGAAGCGAGAAGAGTTGTTTGGAACCAAATCGGGTCACGTGACTGAAGAATTCCAAGGACTGACGTCACACTTGCACTCCCTATTAATGGAACACGTGGTGGTGTTTACTTTTTTTCATGCTCTTTTGTTTACGTTATGGGCGGAGTTTAACCAAACTTTACGAGCTGTTTACTCCTTTAAGGAATGCAATTTCGACAAAACGTATGAGGAAACTTGTGTTTATTTTAAGGTGCAGAACATTGCTAGGTATCTCGCGACATCCTTTTCAAAAGCACCCTGTATTTTCAATATAATTTCTTATCCAAATTCAATTCCGATTTATCCGTCGCTAAAAATTTGGTTATCCAGTCTGTTACACTGTAAGCTTACATCTTAAGCCAAGTCAAAGAACGTAAAACAGGAAGAAGTGACCGTGGCGTCGGAACCTTTGATCTTAATGTAACGCCTGCAAGACGATCAGACTTGTGGCGCCATCGCACGCGTAGTAGGTGTCATTAAAAAATATTACATTGCAATGAAAGCAAAATGTAACAATAAAAATTTATTCTCAGAATATTTATTGGAATTAAAAAGTAAATTTTGGAATTTATTTTTATCTAAGCTGTAGTAAAAATGTAGCATATTTTCCAGGCGACAAAAAAA
>JAHWFO010102489.1:925769-948324 GCA_023313115.1 Rhysida immarginata
TTTTTTTTTTTGTCCGGATAATACAAAAAAATGAAGAAATTCATTCTCAAAACGTTACACAATTTGAGATTTTTATTGTAAAAAGAAAAAAAAATGGTAGAAAAAATATCCAGCGAAGGGACTATCCAGCAATAATAATCTTTAAAAAGTGAAAAGGAAGTTCATCTTAGGCAGCATTAGAACAAATAAAAATATTACAAATTTAAACTTCCTTTTGGTGATTCATTATTTCTTTGAATATAATAAATAAATGTATATAAAATTAAATATTTTTATAATTTAATTTCATCTATGTGTATTAACTTTTTCTATTAAGTTTTTATGAAATTTAAAAAATAACAATCATAAATTGTTAAAAAATTATTATTTATTATTATAATAAATTAATACAATATTACGTAAAAGTATATGCACAGTTTATCCTAAGCAAATATGTATTAATTATTTTATTTCAAATATTTTTATGATGAAGTTATCCAGTGAACAAAATAAAAATTAAAAAGCACAATAAAATGATTTTTTAATACATATTTTATTTTTCCCAGGTTAAACGAGAATTTTTACAATAAGAGGTTGAATATCAAACAATTTAAATACGATTTTATCACATTTTTAAAAAATTTGTTTAATTCTAAAAAAATTATCAAAATATAACTTTTTATCATTGAGAATGCATGGAGGAATTTATTGATACGCACTAGCCGTTAGAGTCCGCCACTGATTTATGACGTGAACATGACGTCACATGCGTTACATGTTTTCCCCCGAACGGTCACTTCTTCCTGTTTTACGTTCTTTGGCCAAGTCTTACCGTGTAGCGGTCCGGATAACCAACTTTTTAGCGACGGACAAATTGGAATTTTCAAAAGAATTTTGTCTTTATTTTCCGTAAGTATTACCAAATCTTGAATTAGTAGGAGCTTTGGTATACTATAATACACATTTACCGAAGATTGCTAAATTAATTAATGCAGAACGTAATATTGAAACTCCCTCTGAACTTAACCAATCTCGAATTCATTGTTTACGTTTCGTTAACGCTTCTTAATCTTCTATTGCGTTAGACTTTAATAGTGATAATATTGATCCCCATATTTGTGTAAGGATATTGATTCTTATTTTTATTTTTTGGTAAATGACACAAGCCCCGCAATGATAATGAAACCAGTCCTGAAGAGTTGAGTTTTCGGACGATCTCATTGTGTGTCGTGGAGTACGGCGTAGCAAGCGGTAATAATTTTCCTTTTCATTATTTTCTAAATGTCAGGAGCAATCTTAACAATACTGAATGCTGAAATTTACGATTTAGAATTCCAAACGTGGATCCTATTTATTTCTGTAGGATTTTCGGAATATATCCATTCTCCTTAGGAGCTTACCTGAGAGAAAATATTGGAGGTACTGTCTATTGAGATCTCTCTTTCTTCTAGGAACTTTTTATGTTAAGTCAACTATTGTTGATACTTTGTTGTTTGAATTATAGTGGCTAGAAGAATAGTGTGGCAACGGCTACTACTCGCAATGCTACGTGGTAGATTCCCGATTTGATGATAGTAGCGGTGGCGCTGCAATCGATGCGAGTTCCGCGGGAGATGAGATGGAAATGTTAGGAGTTTTTTTTCAGCTATATTACGGGTGAGTTAAGTTTATTTATAAAAATTTAGTATATTTTTAGGTAATTGTCTTCCACGGAACTTGAGGATACTCTTTAACGTTAAAATAAATGAAAAAAATCAGCCGTTTTAAATAAGTTGAAATACAGGGTGTCTCAGAATTCATTGTACAAACTTCTGGGGGAGTTAGTATGGGTGATTCTAAGCAAAAAAGTTCATATGAACATGGGTCCGAATTTGAACGATAACTGAGATATGAACAGAAATAAAAATGCCGCCACCAAGATCAACAAGTTAATAACTCAGGTTCTGTGAAGCCTAGATTAATTAAATTTGGGGGAATACCAGAAATTTCCGAGTTACTCATTCAACATCATAACACGTGCTCACTTGTGAGTACTAACTAGCACTTGTTACAATTTTGACTGTGTAACTCGGAAACTTCTCGTTGGAATTCAATCAAATTTTAACGGTATACACAGTCTTATGTATCATGTTATTCCTCCAAATTTCATTAATCTAGGCTTTACAGAACCTGAGTTATTAACGTGTTGATCTTGGTGGCGGCATTTTTATTTCTGTTCATATCTCAGTTATCGTTCAAATTCGGACCCAGGCGTCACGACTAATCTTCTCCGAATTGCGTTCCTCTTCTACTCTTCCTCGCTCTTGCATCCATTCAGGTTGCTTGGCCCTTCGAGGAGATCCGCTTTCATTCCCACCTATCTTGTTCATATGAACTTTTTTGCTTAGAATCACCCATACTAACTCCCCTAGAAGTTTGTACAATGAATTCTGAGACACCCTGTATAAAATCAGAGATGGATGAAACATGGAATATGAGCCTTTCCGAGCCAGAGAAATTAAATTTTGAGTAATTAAGCATTAAACATAGATCTGCTAAATTAAGTCTAATAAAATATAAACATAAAATCTAATAATATAATGCTGTACACAGCTGGCGACCTCACAAATGATAGAAAATGAATTTTTACAGATGTTTCAGGAGAAAATATTCAAGAAATGAGGCGTTCGCCCCTCTAGCTCGGAAGGTCTCGTATATGAAATGAACAATATTGAAAAATATATAGATATACAAGGAGAATGTCCTTTTTCATATAAAATTCATTTATCACATGATTAACAACCAAATTACTTTTTATGTGATGATAAAAATTTTAAATATCAGATATTTTCAAACTATTAAAAAAAATTCTTATTATTTAAAAAAAAAATAAGATATATAATAAATTTGTATTTAAAGCTGCTTTGATTGAATTTTATTATTTAAAAATAAGGAATTTTTAAAAATTATTCTGATTTTCTTAGATTTTACATAAAGAAAAAAATAGACGAGAAATATAGCAATAAAGTGGTTCTTGAAATTCTAAAATGCAACAGTAAGAGGGGGAGGGGTGCTATTTTATTGCAAAACTAAAATCAGATGAAGAAATCGAAAACTTATGTAAAGAAAATAAGTCCGTGTGAACCGGTCGTGTATTTCTCTATACCAAAGATAACTGAAAAAGAATAAAATCATTTGAAATAAAAATAAAAAAATAAAAAATACTGCAAAATCATCTCTAAATTAAAAATAAAAGGGGGGGGGGCGAAATATTATTAATGAAAACAAAATGATATATTATTTAACGTTCTGGAATGAAAATGAAATAATAAATCAAATTTATAAATTTTGCGAAGAAATTAATGGAGCTCTATAAAATGGAGTTTTATCTGGTGGCATCATCATTCGAGGAATCAGATTTGAACGCTCGCTGCCATTCTTCACTTTATATTCTTCTAGCCACTATAATTTGCATGAAGTTAATTGTAAATTGTATCTCCTTACATTTTATTAAGAGTGTAAATTCGAGTGCTCATGGCATATTATCTTTACTTTAAAATTTCGTTTTGTGTTCAAAGTTATAAAGTTCCAATCTGTTTTCACTGGGAATTAAAACTTTGTTTATGTATCAATATTTAGCCACCGACTCTGTTTTCACATGTGACATGAAGTTTTTTATGCGAATTTTTCGAATTTTTTAACAATTTAAATTTGGCATTGAATTTCTACCAATGTTTAAAAACCGATTTTTTTCCCTCCCGTAATTACAAAAATTCAATTAAATTTGCCGTTTCTCCCATAATTAACATTAAAAATGGCTGCCATATACTCCCAAAATGGGGGCATGTCATTACTCGGATAAAACCGCGCACGTATACAAGTTTATTTTGAAAGAAGGACACATTCAAAAAGATGCTGGACTGATTTTCTGTTTTTTTAAAAAAATTTTTTTTTTTATAAAACATACTGGAGGCGCTATCACTAGAAAAATTTAGAACATAGTTTTGTAAAGGTCTCGTTTTTGCTTTACGTTTAATGATCTTTCGTTTTAAATGCGGTAAAACTGCCACGTAAACGTTCTAAATGAAGCTAACCGCATATGGAAATAACTCTCTGATTGTAGCAAAATGTTCGAATGGTATTCACGTTTCAGAATGGGCGCGAGTCGCTGGAAGATGATCCGAGAAAGGAGAGTCCCACACAAGCGCTGATAGCCTAATAATACGAAGTTTGTACACTCAACGCCACCTGTTTCTAGGTGGCGTTGGTACACTCCGGGGTTTCCTTTGATTCCTGATTTCCTTCTGCGCATGCCCAACGACCTAGCGGACGGCCCCACAATCACGTTTGAATTAGATCGCGTGTATTTATCAATAAACTTCGCTTTAACTTTCCAGTCACAATATATTACGGCTTCTTTTTCTTTCTTTCTTATAAATAAGCAAGTTATAAACTAATTCTTTTTCGGATGTTTAAATATTTTGCCGTTAAACGAAACATTAACGCAGTTAAAATAAATATCTCGGATCGCTTACGACCACTCGAAGCGAACCATAGCCAACTGACAAAGCGTTTTACCATTGATTGGAGAATTTTGACGTCATAACGATGCGTGTGTTAGCTGTAAGTTCCGGGGCCATTCGCTGCTTGTACGAAGAGCAGAAATCGTTACGTTTTTTAGTATGGGATTCGACGGGAGTGTACAGACTTGGTATTATTAGGCTATGGGTAGAACGTTGAAGTTATACACAAGTTGCTAGCCAATAACCGTTGAAGGACTATGAGAATAGCCGAAGAGACTGGTATACATAATTCTGTCTAATTTTATTGAGAGTTGCGCGGTCCAAAATTAACTGGGCGAGTCAAGATTCACTGGTCATAGCTGTGTTTCGGAAATGGTGTATAAAATGAACGAAGTGACCATGCTAGCAGGGATAGGATAGTGCTTTATCTTTTGAGACAATTTTGGAGTTTGGCTGCGTCTTGAAATCCGCCATTTTGTGTCAAGGCTCAGTTCTTAAATGTAGCATATCAAATAACACCAGATTTTTCTCAGGAGTTCATTCTTGCAATCGGATTTCAGTTATCTGTTGTAGTTCACAAGTTATTAACAAAAACATGACACTGTACCATTGTCTGTTGCAGGTAATTGGAAATGATACTAATGAAGGAGGAGAGAATGAGCTAATGCTGATGTCCGGGAACACTTCTACCAAACAATTGCTGCCGATTTCAACGCTCGGTACCCCGAAAGAGAACCAATCGCGACAAGTACCGTCGCATATGTGATATCATATTTCAGAGATATTGGGACTGCTGGAACATAGAGCTCGTACAGGCCAGCCAAAAAACATCAACCGATGAGGCAATCTGAACAATGGTGTTGGCAGCATTTGCAAAGAATCCACAACGCAGTACAACGCAGCATCCATAGCATAGATGATTCTGCGTACCAACAAGCGGCATCCATTCAAAGTTCAGATGCAGCAAAAATTATCCGAAGATGATCCGGACAGATGTGAGGAGTTCTGTACCTGAGTTCTGGACAACTATCGGTTGGATCCTTCATTTGCACATAACATTGTGTTCAGTGATGAGGCAAACTTTTATGTCTTGGTGAGGTGAACCGTCAGAACATGAGATATTGGAGTGATACGAACCTTATTGGACAAATCCATCCAAAGTCGTTGGTGATGTCAAAATTATGGTTTGGTGTGGGATATGGGGCGCCCATTTAATATGACCAATTTTCATAGACAGTGCCCTAAATGCTGATGAGTACTGCGAATGCTACAGAACACTGTGTTCCCGTCATTGTTGACTGAAGATTGCAGTTTCCCAAGTTTTTTCTAGCAAGATGGTGCACCATCAAACTACGGATGTAATGTCCGTCACTGGCTGAATGGGCAGTTACCTATAATCCATCCGGCAAAAGAAAATGTATATCAAAGTCGTGAAATTCAAAATTAGCCAATCAAAGCGATTTAGGATTTATTTAATATAATTAGATTGGATTTCTATTTCTAGATGTAGTGTAGTCAATGGATTGCCCGGCGAGATCCTGTGGAGTGGCTACCACGTTCCCCAGACCTCACACAGCTAGAGTGTTACCTGGGGGCCACTTGAAACAACTTGTGTATTCTGTGAAAATCCAAAGCAAACGTCGCATCTTACAGGCCTGTGACAGAATATTATCCCCGAAGTTCTTGTGCCCGTACACTTTGAGTTCTATGTTCAGCAGCAAGGAAACACACTGAACACATCCTTTAGCTGCTGCAACCCAGTCTTTGGTGTGTTTTTTTGTTTGGAAAGTGTCAATGTTTTTGTTAATAACTTGTGAACCACAGCAGATAACTGAAATCCGATTGCAGGAATGACCTCCTGAGGAAAAAAACTGGTGTTATTTGATCTGCAACATGACCCCCTTCTCATTTAAGAAAATGAACCTTGATCCAAAAGATAAATGGTCATATCGTTCATTTTACACACCATTTCTGAAATACAGATATGTCCAGTCACACGGAAAAGACTCACCCTATAGCGAATAGAATAAATAAGTGTGATTACTCTCGTATTAAGCAATGCTTAAAATCAGGCGAGCGGCGGATGTGCGAAATAAGAGCGCTGCTGTCGATTTCGACCAACTTCGTGGCGTTTTTTTGCTGGCTGCAAATGGGAATTTCACGTTTCGTGTTCAGTTTCGGTCGTATATTTTATTGTTTCACTATTTATACGTGATGAGCTTGTTATAATGTGTTAATAGTGTAATTTGCATATCGTTTGTTACGTTTAAAACAATATTTTTACTCGTATTTTAAAAAATTTACTCGTTATATTTACTCGTGCACGTACTTTATGACAGCAGATAGGCCTACTTCATTCCATCGGCGGTTACCAAATGTCTGACTATCGCGGTCGCTGTAAAGATCACCAGAATTAGGCCCTTTTAGAATTTGAACAGATTCGAGTTTCCATGAATTTCGTTTTAATTTTCAATGAATTTAAAACTGCAGGATTATAGAAAAAGCAAGATGCTTCGAAATGAACAGATCACACTATGCTGTTCGCATTTGGATACAACGTCTTCGCTGGCTAAAGGTAATCCGCTGCTTCTTAATCGATTCTGATTGTGTAAATATATGAAACGTGGAGTTTCTATCGGATTTCTTATTTACGCATCCAAAGAGAGAACAAGGCATTCTGATAGTAAAAAGGCAAGCAAACTCTTGCGTTATGAAGATCGAAACTAAGCTAGAAATGACTTCTTGTTCCGCTGGTTCTCCTGAGGGGACGAGAGGGCCAATTTTTGAATTGTTCAATCTATCGAGGCGTTTTTCTTAATAAAATAATAAGATAAATCGAAAATGTTTGAATGATATATTACCCTGGATGCACAAAAAAAAAAAATAAAAATAAACTTTTCGAACTTTTTCCGTTGAGTTTACTTTTAAGAAACAGTAAATAAACAGTAAGAATAAAAAAAGAACTCGTGTTTGAAAATTAATTTTTAAAACTTCTGTTAACGTTGCATCCTTTTTCTTGTAAGAACTAAAAACCTGCGACTCGCTGGTCGAAAACGCACGCAGTGACATCTTGCGGATGCGCCAGAAAACTATGCAAGTAATCACACTTACTATTCTATAGGGAGTGCACATAGCCAACTAAAAATACGGGCCCCGGCGCGATCCAAGGTTAAAGCGCTGACGTCATACCCGTAGGCTGGCGGTTTGAAGGTTTATTACTAACAGTTTAGTACTAACTATTAACTTTTATAAATAACTAAAACATTGCTTTCTCATAAATATTATTGCTTTTTATTTCAACACGATTATAAGATTTGTTTATCATTTTGAATTTAACTGGCTATGATTTAACAATTTATTTGCAAACTGTAAAAGTGAAAAAATAAAAAGTAAATTGAAAATAAAATATTTTATTAAACTTCAAAGTAATATCAAACAATACAAAATTACAAATTCGTCAATTTCTTCAGTTTCCAAGTTTTCTTATTTTCCTTTTACAATTTTTAATATCACTCCGTTTATCATTTATTACTTTAGTGAAATTATTTAACAAAATTTTGGATATAAGCAATATGATATTTTCTAGTTTTTTCTCTTTTGATATGCTGCAAAAACATTCACTATCTAAATCTAAATCTTCTCTTTTTAACATTGTACAACTTAAATTTTTTAACACAGAAACCTGATTTTTGGATCCTAAGAATTTTTCATAATAATCCTCAAGAATATTTTTCATTAAAAACCAAACAATTGAAACTGTTCTAACAACAGTTTCTGTTGGAAAAATCAATTTTCCTCTATCTTGTTCTAAGATGAATTGGAATGGACTTTCTTCTATCAAGTTTAATTCCTTATCCAACTGAAACCAATTTATGCATATATCACATTTTTTTTTCTTCAATTCTTTTTTTACAACAAAACCTCCTATATATGTTAGAATAGGCAATATATTTTGGGGGACTAAATCAGGGTTGAAATCATTGCATATTAAAATGTTAGAATATTCAGTAAAATCGCCTTTATCAGATGGTAATTCTTCAATAGGGAGTAATGTTTTAAGAGGCACATTGACATTTTTGGAAGAAAACATAATCATATTTTTGAATCTAATTTTACGCTCACTTTCTAACACTTGAATTAAACTAATGTAATAGTTTGATCCAGAAAGTTGTCTGTAAGATCCAAATCGGCTTTCTAAATTGTCACTTTGGAATTTTCCAAGTAGAATATAATCAATATTATAGTTTTTAAAGAGATACGGTATCATTGCTGTAAATGCCTCACTGGTAGTAATTAATGCTTGAAAAGTTTGTGAGGATATTGTTACATTTTGTGCCAACGAAAATCTCCAATTTTTTAACCACAGAGTTAAATGTTTCAAAAATTGTGTTTGTGCTTCATTATTGGCCCTCACAGGATGTCGAAGCTCATCATTGAATCTTTCACCTTCAAAAGCACTTTTAACATTTATGATTTTCCACCATTTTACAATTAATTCTATAAAGTAACAAGTACCTTCAAAATTAGCAAATAAATTAGGTTCATCTTTAGCAATACATTTCAATGCTACAGGATTTTTTTCATTGAATACTTTTAAAGCCAACTTTACGTTTTGTTTTTCAATACTCGAAGGATAGACTGCCTTGCTTGACAGGCAGTGTCCATATTTTACAAGTGAATGTTTTTCGAGTTCATACATTTGTTCTAGATGTTTAAAATGTGCTTCATGAAAACTATTAAAATCATCAAATTTTGGAAACTTTAAACAGGAATTCTTTTTGGCTAGCCAATTATTACGAATGCACTTTAAAATATGGACACTGTCAAATATGATAAATAACAACCTGTTGCTATCAAATGGATGTGTAATTTTAGGTTGAAGAGTATGATTTTCAGTTAGAAGTTCGAATGCTCTTCTATTCACTGCATTATTGTCTGAAATTAAGGAAATTATCTTGTAACCAATGCTCTCTACTTCAAAAATAATTTTGATGAGCAGTTCATGCAACTGCTCTGCTTTCAGATTGTTTACGGGAATCAAACTAACCACATCCTTGTACTTTGAAAGTATTGACGAGACCATGAACACTTGAACTGTTTTAGCAGGAGTTTTGGGATCAAAGAAGCTTGAACCAAATACATTATTTCCTTTTAAAGTCAGAGTAGGTTCTATATAAATTTCATCTAAAAGTAAATTCACCAAGAGTTCATGCTCTTTGAGATGCTGGATTTTTGTTTTCAGATAAGATACACTGCTTTGAAACGAGTCAGGCAAAGAAGAAAATCTACAAACTAATCTTTCTAATGTTCTTGTGTCGGGAAGACAAATTAATTTACACTTTAACAAATTTTTGTATGCAGCACGTGAGGTAATATAAAGAGTTGCAGCCATCACCATAGTATGATTTTCATATCTTCTATTGTTCTTTGATGTATTTAATAGTATTATTTGTTCTACAATAAATTGAAATTGTTCGGAACCTTCATTCTTGGAAAAAGTATTTAAAATATCTAAGACGATTTCCATATCAGTTCTTTTCTTTAAAGAAGTAAATTCTTTCTCAATAAAACAAATGAGAGATTCTATATCACTGCATAATTTCACATATTGCATTTTTTTAGGTAAATGATTATTACTTACTTTCTTCTCAGTGATATAAACATCAAATGTGAGATCTGTCTTAATTTTAACGTAGGCACTAACACTTGGATAATTATTATTGAAATTCAATAAGCACAATTGTATACAATTGTCTGCTCTGAAATATGCCCATTTTCCTTGAAACATGTGTACATTATTTTTTAAAAATGTTTCAACATCCGTGATTGATTTCAATGTGTGCTTTTCAAGATAATTTTCGTAATCGACAATACTATTCTGTATTGCAAAATTGAAATTCTCTTCTTCAACATCAGCTAATCTCCTTGTCGTCGAAGGTTTACTGCTTAAATAATCGGGAAGGCCAGGAAAAATTGAAGGATAGGCATCTTCAGTCAATTTGGGAACTGTTCTTGGGTATTCCACAATTTTACCATTTATTTCAACCTTATCACTTCGGATAACAAATGTTTCTGCAAAATGCTTTATGCATACAGCTGGATTCTTTAAGCCGCTGAAATCTGTCGGTATTTTTTGCAGCCATTTGGTTCTAGCTGACTCCGATTTTGGCAGTGAAAAAGTTGTTACGTATTCATTTTGTGAATCATAATTTGATTTGCAGCCGTATACACTGCATTTTCTGGGCATTTTGAATCACTAGAAAAAATGAAATTAAAAAGTTTTTATTAATCATTGTAAACTATAGAAAGGTAGGGTTATGTTATATATCAAGTTACAGCACCGTCGGGAAATTGAAAACAGGGTGTCTAGCAAAACGATTTCGTAAAAGGATCGTAAAATCCCCTGACCTTTCCCGGTCGCTAGTCACGCTGTGAAAATTAATATTATAAGCGGAGTTTACAAAAAGGGGGTTATTCGGGAAAATTATCTCAAAAAACTCTAAATATTATAGCATTATCAACGCTCTTTAACTTCATTATAATAATAGACAATATATCTTGATATATCAATAATATAAACTATGAGAACAATATTATGGCTCCGTAGCCGAAGCCGGTCTATTAAAAACATAAAATATTCGAAAATATAGTTAACAAGAACAAAATATAAGTTGAATTATACATGAATTTGAAGGTAAATATCTCCGAATTAAGAAATGTAAGGAATACTAGGCAAGTCAAAATGAAACATGCGGCATTGTTTTATTTACCGGTAACGGCAAAATGATGGAAACATTATCATTAATTTATGCAACATCCTTTAAAATAAACTAAGTTTATTCTTAGAATTCAGTAAAAATACAAATAGACTAAATGTTATTTCTAAAAAAAATTTAAAAAACTTCAATAAATCTAATTCATTCATTCCTTCATAGTCAACCTCGTGGCATGGAAATAGTTAAGTTAACAATTTGGACTATTTTTCACGAATTTCATAAAAAATTTAAGCATTAAAACACATACATAATAACAAGTAGCGTTTAAGGAATAAATTTATGTAAAATAAACTCTGTCTTACCTTCGAAAATACGTATCCAAAGACGAAAATATGTATCCAGTAACGCGTGAAAGCACAATTCCCATTGAGAAAGCATGGGGAACAGTAATAAACTGAAAGCGAGGCCAGCCTACGGAAACCACGTGACAATTCCGCGCCGAGGCCAGTATTTTTAGTTGGCTATGGGGAGTGCAAGTGTGACGTCAGTCCTTGGAATTCTTCAGTCACGTGACTCGATTTGGTTCCAAACAAGTCTTCTCGTTTCGGGATTTAACATGGTTCCAACATAGGGATGGAATAAAATCGCTTTGTATAAGCCCAGTGTTTATAACACATTTAAGATGTGAAATTGTTTAGTTCCTCACTGCTCAAGGAGGAGCCAAAACAGCGATTTAGACATCTATCGTTTTCCCAAAGAAAGAAAGATCCGCGAACGATGGCATTCTTTTGCTAAGTGATTAAAAGTAATTGAAAAGCGTTCTAATATTAATGTATAAATTATATAATGGGATTAAATGTCTTATTAATAGTATCAATTACACAAATTAACATAATAATTTAAGAGATGTCATTTTTACTGGCCGCCCGTTTCAACGTTACTAGTACGTATATTGCGTGGTTCCAATGTTTGGAACCAGCGATCCCATTTCCTAGGCTCTCGGCCCGTTCATCGCGCAAATGTCGTCAGCTGTGACGTAGTCACTTGCACTCCCTATAGGAGAAAATATCTTCGCATTGAATGATGGGTACAGCTGCCATTTTTTGAGTGCAAGAGGAAGGCAATCCTATACTGCTACTCATCGTTTTTGCCCGACTTGTTATTGTATAACGATGGTAACGAGTTGTTGCGTGTTTGGATGTATTGTATAACAATGGGATAAGTTCAGAGCCATGGCAGCCATGGGTCTCGATGCCCTCAAAAGATGGCGGATATTCAATGTTTATGTTTTGATATTTCTCCCGACATGTTCCTTTTTACCTACAAAGGCTCCCTTTTTGAGGGTAAAGATCCATGAAAATAAAATTATTCTTATTTGTTAAAAAAATTTGAAATATTTTATTAATGAATATTGGTTATTGTTACATAAAATGTTGATACATATACACGTTAATGTACAGGGTAATTCTAAATGAATGAAATTACGCGTTTAAGATAAAATAATCGTTTTTTACAGAACCACGTGTACGCTATCAAGTTTATATCTGTGATCATGCATGCGTTGTTATTGCAAAATGACTACGACCAGAGATTTTACCAGGTGATCTGTGATTTTTTTCCCCTTGGATATGTGTTCCATCTGTGCAACAAAATCTACCTGGTTACGACGGCGAATTGTAGCCGCCATTAAAATTAACGATGTAGATGTGGCACTTTATTGGCAAGTGCAAGTCTAACAATATCTGGAAAATTTGTAACATGCGGCTTCTGTATTGAATGATTCTGATTCATTGTGATGTAGGTAAACTGAGGATTTTCTTATACAAATACATTGATATCTTACACGTTATTCTATAATAAATAAATATACCTTTATTCCGAACGCGTAAAGTTTCATTCATTTAGCATTATCCTGTAGTAAAAATAGGTATTTCAAATTGAAAACTTAACAAAATCTGAACGACATTATAAGCAGGTACATCGTGATGATTCATTAGGATTCGAATTGGTTTGGTATCTTGGATTATTGGGGTTCAACTGGTTGGCATGGTTATTCAGGTCCGCCTTGTCACCCGTTCCGTAGTAACCTCTGGAACGACCTTGACAAAAATAATTTCATAAAAAGAATATACTTATAATACCCATAAAAATACGTCATTAATTTAATCATAAATTCGGGCATCCATTTTACAAAATGTTGGACACACATACAGTTAGATATTTTTGAACAGTATTTTCTTTTAAAGACTATGAACGCTCAAGATTGAATCGCTTCTTCAGTTTTGTTGATATAGCAACTATTAAGACCATGATTAGATTTTATAAGCTTCCTGTCGATTGCTAATTTAATCTTTTGAACTTAAGAGTTGGCCAATGAAAATAAGGCCAACAGCACTTTGTACAAGTATGGTAAAGCTGTTTTCACCAAAAGAGGATCTTTCATCAACTTGATGCAACAGGAGCTTTGACTTATCAACCAAGTAGGATGACCAGGTGCATGTTCCTCTCTACAGCCCAAATCGTCAACTGAACTAGCCCAAATATAGCCCAAATCATTGCTTGTCGCTAATAAGACAAATAAGCTAGCCCAAAAATACAGCCCAAATCAACATTCCGCTTTTCATCTGTGGCTAATCCAACCAAATTTCTAAATTTTAAGTCATTATCTTTTAGAAAATTTTCAATGGCATCAACAATATCTAGAGCTTTGCCACACTCTAGCTGAATTAGTCCTAAGAAAGTGGTTTTTAATTTGCTGAAACCTTTGACTAAAGTATTTTACACATAAGCACAACAACTTGGCACAAGATACATCAATGGATTAGTCAATCATGAGAGAAAATGAAGCCTCTTTCATGTCCTTTATAAGTTCATTCATAAAGTAGAGGTCCAGTACATTCTGAATAATGGGTGAGCACTTTGTACGGTGCATTTGGAAATTTTGTTTCCCCAGTTCACTTTCCAAAATTGTCCCCAAATCATCCACACTTCTAAATGATGTATTACATATAATCCAATACGAAGCTCTCTTCTTTTCTTAGCATCAACAATGGCGTGCATTAACCTGGCTTAGTAAGAACTGGGACATAGGTTGCACAGAAGTTCTTCCTTGGTGTTCTTTTGTCTCGGCATGAACTTTCAAATCGCTGTAGTGTGCATGAATTTTTACTTTGAAGCATTTGCACTCAGCGAAATTGTCGTCACCAGTTACAGGAACAATTCAATCTAAGCACAAAACAAAATTTGTTATTGAATCTACCTAAATAACAGTATACACTTCATGGTGGAGAAATTCCAACTTCTGTGAAGATTTCAAAAAGGTAATAAAGCAGTTTCTTTGTACTCTTGCGACCTCAGTTCCCGCAGAGAGAATAATCTCAAAAGCGGGCATACTTCTGTCCAAAAAACGAAACCAACTTAAGCCAAAATGTATTTTTATCTTAGAGGTTCGTATTCTTAATAAAAGCCAATGTCAATGCATCGACAATGTTTTAGAATAAAATCGATGGTTGATGAAACGTCGACATCTTTCTTGACATCGCCTATCACTATATACGGGTACAACTTGTTAACAGAAATCTACCAGAAGAACATTTGAAATGGATTTGCAGCTAACCTTTCAAACACAGGTGGAAAGTGGAGGGGGCTTGGGGGGAAAATCTCCCCCTGGTTACAGCCTCAGCCCCCTCGTCAGGGTCTAGTGTATTGTCCTTGCTAAATCGACTTGACTCATACTCCCCTCCCCCCAGTCATTATCGCAACCCCCTTTGCAAGGGACGCTACTTCTGCCACTGCTTTCAAAATAGGATTTTCTTCCCATTTGCTACGATATCGTTTTGTATATTTCGCACATTTACCCATCTTGGACCTTGTGGTTCAAGAGCTGTACTGAACTGCTTAATGATAATTATTTGGTAGCCTGCCTAGCGAAGCTATCTTAGGTTAGGTCTGGTATTTCTTCATCCATAGTTAGGTACACATGCAGTCACGAGAAAACGAAGTTCGCTTATAAATTGACGTGACATCACATTTCGACTAATCGCAACCATTCTTTGCGGAGAACTATTTCTTATTAACTGCGTAGATTGTTACCTCCCGGAACAGAGTAATTAGCCTATTTCGAACTGATTTACGGGAATTGTGTCAAGCGGTGTAGCCCAATAAATAGCCAATAGCCCAAGCTGTTTTTTCCCCGCCAACAGGGTTTGAAACTAGCCCAATTGGGCGGGAAATAGCCCAACTTGGTCACCCTGCACCCAAGTAACCTTTTTCCAGTCATCGGTGGTCTAGGGCTATTATGTTCTTTTGCTCATAGAAGACGTGCTTACTTGTTCATCTGTGTGAACGACAGTATCCGTAAGGCTCGTCGGCTGTTGTATCAAATCCGCAACAAATTGTGCCTAGTAGTGGTTCCGATTTGTTTTTTTTTCATGCCAACGTTGAAGTCTCGTTGCTATCCATCATGAAAGCTCTGTGATGTGCATCCGGATAAATGGCGTTAAGTCAAGACTCCGCCAAGGACGCGTAATGTCCCCCTGTTATTCATTAGCTTTATGGACTACATAGACAGGAGCAGCCGAGGCGATGAGTATATTAATGTGGGTGACTTCTTGGTGGAGAGGTTGCTTTTTGCTGATATCTTGTCCTCCCTGGGTCTTCTTGCACTGACCTTCAACATACATCAGATCGGTATGCAGCCAAGTGTGAAGAAGCTGGGAAGAAAATCAGTAGATATGTGGCTAAGACCGAAGTTCTGGCTCAAGACAGCCCATTGAGATAGGTGGCGAAGTTCATGTATCTCGGGATTGCATTTACGAGTGATGAGCGGCAGGACAGCGATTGGTTGTCTGGAACGGTGCAGCAAGCTGTGTCAGACGCGAATCGTGGCGATCTGTGGTAATGAAACGTGAGATAGGAAACAAAGCCAAGCTCTCAGTTTTCAAATCTATCTTTGTCCCTATTTACCCAAGCTTTCTATGGTCGAAGGAGCGCGAGCGCGAGTGCACGCGGCCGAAATGAGATTCCTGAAAGATGTGGCAAGTGTTACCCTACTAGAGAGAGTGCACAGCAGCACAATAAAGGAGTCTTTAGGTGTTAAGCCGCTTTTTCTTCGCAGCAAGAGGTCTTCACACGCGACACGGATAACGCAAACTGGTCTTCCTAGGCAGTTGCTATTTTCCAAGCTGGTGGATAAGAAACCAAGGTGTCGGACTAATAGCAGGTGAGGACAAATGTAGTCGCTTGGGAATTATCATTGAGAATATGTGCCTGATGGCGTATTTGAAAAGTAAGTAATTTAAAAATTATAACATCGGTGAAAATTATTTGAAATTGTTCTTTATATTTTCTTAATTTATAAGGGTCGTACAAATGAAAACGAAAATTGTTTATTTTATCCAAAGTGTATACAAGGAATTTAAAAATCCTCTCCAAATGCGTTAAGGCATTTATCCCACTGTGGAACAAGGCGTGTAATTCCTTTATGGAAGAAGTCTTTCGGTTGCGTGTGGAACCATTCCAAAACCTCTTCCTTCACTTCATCGTCCGATTGAAACCTGCGGCCTTTCAGATGTTTCTTGAGATCCCCAAACTTGTAAAAGTCACATGGGGATAAGTCAGGGCTGTAAGGTGGATGCTGCATTACTTCCCAGTTGAACCTTTTGATGAGGTCTACCGTTGCTTTCGAGGTGTGAGGACGCGCGTTGTTGTGGAGAAGAAGCACTCCTTCTGTAATAAGTCCAGGGCGCTTGCATTTGATGGCCGCGCGCAGTGCCTTCAATGTTTCCCCATATCGTGCTGCGTTAGCTGTGGTGCATTTTTTCAAGAAAGCCCAATAAATTCGGGCCTTTGCGATCAAAAAACACGGTCAACATCACCTTCCCCGTGCTGTTTGCGATTGCTTTTGATTTTTTCGGGGGTGGTGACCCATAATGCTTCCAATGACGACTTTGACGTTTGCTTTCGGGCTGGAAATGAAAGCACCAAGTTTCATCCCGTGACGATTCTGTCAAGAAAACTCTCTCCTTCCTGTTCATAGCGAGTCAAATGTTGCAGGGACATCGCCATTCGAACTCCAAGTTGTTCTGATGTCAAATGATGCGGGACCCATTGTGCACAGATTTTTCTGTAGTGCAGATGGTTCCTGATAATGGAGTGAACAGTTCCACGACTAAGGCCAGTTTTAGCAACCACGACATGGATTGCCACTCTTCTGTTTTCCTTTAAGACAGCGTCAATTTTGACTTTGTAATCATCCGTGATGGCGCGATTTGCTTGTCCAGGTCGTCGATCATCTTGCAATGATGACCGTCCCTCCGAAAACCTCTTGCTCCATGTCCGAACACGAGTGAAGGTTAGGAAGTCATTTCCATAGACGTTCTGCATACGACGATGAATTTCAGAAACTGAAACTCCTTCACATGTCAAAAAAACAAATTACTGCTCTCTGTTCCTGTTTCGTTGACTCCATTTTGTTGTTTGGACGAAGCGATCACTCGCAGAGCTTCGAAGCACGTGATGCAACACTTGCAACTTATTGTTCAATTTGCACGTGGGGTTTCGCAATTGTTGAAAACAAAAACTTACGATCCTACACGTCGTCTTTTTTTTCCCACACAAATTTTCGTTTCATTTGTACGACCCTTATATACTAAGCTCAAGAACAAGCGACCGTTTTCAAAATAACTAATAAGCTGAAATAAAAGAGCCAACTCACCAGGACCTGTAAGACTATGATTGGGATTCAACTGTCTAGATCTATTATCTCGAGCGTTCTTGTCCATGTTCCTAAAAATAAATTAATAATCAAATTTATTCTTTAACCAACAGTTCGTTATTACTTCAGATACAAGTAAATACATAAAAAAACTTTATAGGACAATTGTTTTAATGGTTACTAACTCTATAGATAAATTTTACAGGAAACTCCAACCTTATGATGGTATATGTACTACAGGATGAAAGTACAGGACAGGTATATGTAGTCACGTCAAAGATTTCATTATGGTCTGATTAAATTAAGTTAAAAATTAAAATTAGGGGCGTGTTTTCTTTTTAATCTTGCGAAAGTCAGTAAAATATTTTTACCTTTTAACTTTTTTTTTTTTTTTTTTTTAAGTGTGATTTCAAACACTTTTTTGAATGGGTAAACGTCTTTTTTTATCAGATAACGCGTGATAAAAATAAAGATCGGTAACCAGTAGAATTTTATTTTTCAAATGAATCAATCGCTATATAGCTTAAAAAAATAAAATATATCCCGATTGCAGATTTTTCTTCGAACTCCTTAGTTAAATTATTTATTATTGATTTTAATATTTTTTAAATAATTTTAATTTTTAAACGAACATAGGAAAGTTTAAAGATGATTTGCCGCAACAAAGAATAAAATATTTTAAATTTTATAAAAATCATGAAATACAAATACATTAGTTATTCTCATATGCCCCATATTTTGCAGATAAAAAAAACATCAATAATATTGATTGATGCAAACTTTTGTATAAAATTACATTGAACCATATGTACACTAAAGAGCTGAAAACTGGTTCTGTTTATTTTTTGGTTAAATAATATTTTTTAATAATGAATTCAAATAATTAAATACATATTGCGTTGATAAGTGTGTAAATGTCAGGTAATCAACGTGATAATCGCTCCATTCGTCACTGACAAGCTAAACAATAATCAATTGAATAGTTATCTTTTCTGCACTTTGATTCCGTTTAAGTCATTATCACTTAAAGGGGTAGTCCACCCAAAATGAAAGTACGATTGGATAACTTTAAATTATGTTGCTAATTCATGATATGACGAAATTTTCTTCTAAAGATTTGATATAATTAACAAAAACACAAAACATCACGCACTCTATTGCTGATGGAAGTAATTTGTAATGCGGTCATACGGGAATCCATAGACATGCGATGCAGCGCATTAATACCATTCCCGATCTTGCTATAAATGTACCATGAAATTCACATCTATATTTTCGTCCTTGCTGACTTTTTCTTCTTCACTGAAAGGGATATCAGACTCGGGTTCAAACATGTAGGGCTATATCAATTTTTTTTTCCTCCATCGTTTAAATTTTTATACAGCTTTTTGCCATCACAGCTGCAATAGGAAAAACACGCGCTGGTGATCAGACGTCAGTTGAACGCGTCATCAGATCGCATCACCTAAATCATTAAATTACATAATAATTTCCAGTTTTTAGAGACTGTCATCGATCTGTCATCGAAACAAATTATACCTTTCAGACACCCTTTAAAATTTAATGTCTATTTTACCAAGCTAATGAGCATTTAGTAACAACTAGAAGGATATTTTAATTATCCTTTAGCGAAAAAAGAAATTCAACTATCTGGATGCTCTTTTAGATAAGTACTTTTATTTTGCAAATCTGAAATCTATTTGCTACATAACTAACAATGTTATCTATTCCTTCCTTTTCCAATTCATATTTTGCCTCCTATATTCAAAATTATCTAATAAGATGATTAGCTCTAAACATTCCAAATTAACATCATCATCTTCAGTTATATTAATTAAAGGATGAAAATCATTTAGATCTTCAACGTCAACCTACAAAATAGAATCTGTGTTTGAACCTGTGATATCACTTTTATGATCGCTTTTTTTTTCCTGATCCGATCTGACAAACTTTGTTTTTTTTTTCAACCATGGAAGCATCTAACGGTGACGTGCTTCTTTCGCAAATTTATTCTGGAAATGTCTTTGAATAACGGTTAGCGATGAAGTTTTTGCGTATTCTTCTTATAGTACACAATAAGTTTTTTCTTTTGCTGATATGCCATTGTGAATAACGGTGCCTCTAGTTAGCATTTTCGAAATGGCAAACTTCTCAGTGTTGACAAACTCTCTAATTTTTCATTAGGCTATGTTTGGCAACACTGAAAAATCCACCTTTCGTATAAATTTCGTGTTTGTGAAATAAATAGCAGTCATTGGTATGGTTCCTTTATGTTGTATTGTCTTGTACAGGGTGTTGCAAAGATATACAGGACAGTACTGCTGGGTAGGCTATCCTCTCGCTTCAGGGGCCGCTTCATAAAATGATAATTGGAAAATTTTATTTTGTTAACCTATTTACACCGAAATTGGTAAAAATGGAAATTGAGACTTCATATCTTAAATTTATATTCTGTAGCATGTAAAGACATCTTAAATTTATATTCTCTACAGGTCATTCTGACGAGTAGTTTTCAAATTATCGATTTTTGAAATCGTAACTTAATTACAATCACCCTGTATCTTTCTTCTATCTATCTATATACTAGCAAAGGTACCCGGCGTTGCCCGGGATAATTACTTGGATGTAAACAGAACAATCTCAAAAAATTAAATTAAATTTTGCAATCTTCTATCTATATAAAGAAGGATGTTTGTGGGTCTGTCTGTGGGTGGGTCTGTACGTTTTTTATACAAATCTACAGTTTTATTCCGATCTTGATGAAATTTCGCATACATGACCTTCAAAGCATGAGGAAGGTCACTGTCTACATCAGATTTCGAAAAAATAATAATTATTGATAAAAAATCGATATTCATGGTTATAGCAGGGCATATTAATGAGAAATATCGCATGACCAACAATGCAAGATAAAGTTTTTGCAACAATGGTATCAACACGCAATTCACAAACACACTGCATGAACCAACAATATATATCTCATGACCAACAATGCAAGGCAAAGTTTGTGCAACAATAGGCCCATTGTGTTCGCATCAACAATGGTCTCAATGCGCAATTCAACACTAACAATGAGCACAAAATTATTCAAAGAATTATAACAATGAACATAAAATGATGATGCAATGATAGAAAGTTCTTTTCCAAGAATTATAACAATGAACATAAAATGATGATGCAATGATAGAAAGTTCTTTTCAAAGAATTATAACAATGAACATAAAATGATGATGCAATGACAGAACATTCGTTTCCAAGAATTATTAACAAATGAACAGGAAATGCATATAATAGACGATATAGATAGGGCAGTCTCTCTCGATGAGACAAAGAAGGTACACGTGTCTTCCTTCAGCTCCCTAACAAGCGTTCAGACGATTGGGAAAAGTGTTTCTTTGTGTATGTATGTGTGTGTGTGTGTTTGTGTGTTTGGCACGTTTGAGCAGTGCATAACCTAAAAAATACATCAACTCGAACCATCAAAACTGATTTATCTGTGTTGTGCAATTTAATAATTATTCGAAGGAACCATATTAATTCATACTATCGTAATGCCACCAAAGAAAAGAAAGAATATTGGTCAGAGAAACCCTGTAGCTAAGAGACAAAAAAATGTCCGGGCGTCAGAGACCCCTGAACAACGAGAGCTTCAACTGCAGCAGGATCGTATGCGAGATTGTTCTGTTTACATCCCAAGTGTAATAATCCCGGGCAACGCCGGGTACCTCTTCTAGTATCTTAAAAATAAACACATGAAAATGCTGAGAATTAATACAGTAAAAATTCTTAATGAAAATTCGAAAAAAATCTTTTTAAAGGCTCACAATGGCTGGACCTCTCCAAGGATGCCACTGCTATTTTAAATAATTTCTTATTCACGCAATCTTACCTTAGATGTATACTTAGTGTTGTTGCAATTTCCACTCTTCTCTCGATGTGTTGAAGCAAAATTTGGCCATTCATCACTTTGTGCAGTCTAGCGGTCGCGGATTCTTCTATTTACTTGCTTCCCATTTGCTCAATACATCACGGAGCTAAAGGAGTGCTTCCTCTGTCGTCTTTCCACTCTTTCTCAATAGTCTGCTAACTCTCCATTATCTCCATTTACTGATCATTTTTAAAGATTTTCAAGAAATTGTTAAGTACTAAGAACTCTCTTTTCTAAGAAAAGCCTGAATAACAGGAATTCTATGCATTGTTACAAATTGAAACTTATCCATATTGCATCATCATTTTATGTTCATTGTTATAATTCTTGGAAAGGATTGCTTTATCATTGCATCATCATTTTGAGCTCATTGTTATTGGTGAATTGCGTGTTGAAACCATTGTTGATACCTATTGTTGCACAAACTTTTATTTGCATTGTTGGTCATGAGATATATGTTGTTGGTCCGTGCAGAGTGTTTGTGAATTGCGTGTTGATACCATTGTTGCAAAAACTTTGTCTTGCATTGTTGGTCATGCGATATTTCTCATTAATATGCCTTGCTATAACCATGAATATCGATTTTTTATCGATAATTATTATTTTTTAGAAATCTGAGGTAGACAGTGACCTTCCTCATGCTTTGAAGGTCATGTATGCGAAATTTTATCAAGATCGGAATAAAACTGTAGATTTGTATAAAAAACAGACCCAC
>JAHWFO010102489.1:948424-970260 GCA_023313115.1 Rhysida immarginata
TTTATCAAGATCGGAATAAAACTGTAGATTTGTATAAAAAACATACAAACAAACAAACAGACCCACAAACATCCTTCTTTATATATCTATCTATATAAAGAAGGATGTTTGTAGGTCTGTGCGTCTGTGTGTGGGTCTGTGGATCTGTGTGTACGTTTTTTATACAAATCTACAGTTTTATTCCGATCTTGATAAAATTTCGCATACATGACCTTTAAAGCATGAGGAAGGTCACTGTCTACCTCAGATTTCGGAAAAATAATAAATATCGATAAAAAATCGATATTCATGGTTATGGCAAGGCATATTAATGAGAAATATCTCATGACCAACAATGCAAGGCAAAGTTGGTACAACAATAGGTATCAACAATGGTATCAGCACGCAATTCACAAACACACTGCATGAACCAACAATATATATCTCATGACTAACAATGAAAGGAAAAGTTTGTGCAAGTGTAATCATCCCGGGCAACGCCGGGTACCTCTTCTAGTCTTCTATCTATATAAAGAAGGATGTTTGTGGGTCTGTCTGTGGGTCTGTTTTTTATACAAATCTACAGTTTTATTCCGATCTTGATAAAATTTCGCATACATGACCTTCAAAGCATGAGGAAGGTCACTGTCTACTTCAGATTTCGAAAAAATAATAATTATTGATAAAAAATCGATATTCATGGTTATGGCAGGGCATATTAATGAGAAATATCGCATGACCAACAATGCAAGACAAAGTTTTTGCAACAATGGTATCAACACGCAATTCACAAACACTCTGCACGGACCAACAACATATATCTCATGACCAACAATGCAAATAAAAGTTTGTGCAACAATAGGTATCAACAATGGTTTCAACACGCAATTCACCAATAACAATGAGCTCAAAATGATGATGCAATGATAAAGCAATCCTTTCCAAGAATTATAACAATGAACATAAAATGATGATGCAATATGGATAAGTTTCAATTTGTAACAATGCATAGAATTCCTGTTATTCAGGTTTTTCTTAGAAAAGAGAGTTCTTAGTACTTAACAATTTCTTGAAAATCTTTAAAAATGATCAGTAGCTGGAGATAATGAAGAGTTAGCAGACTATTGAGAAAGAGTGGAAAGACGACAGAAAAAGCAAACCTTTAGCTCCGTGCTGTATTGAGCAAATGGGAAGCAAGTAAATAGAAGAATTGGCGACCGCTAGACTACCCAAAGTGATGAAAGGCCAAATTTTGCTTCAACACAGCGAGAGAAGAGTGGAAATTGCAACAACATCAAGTGTACATCTGAAGTAAGATTATCTGAGTAAGAAATTATTGGAGCGGTCCATCCATTGTGAGCCTTTAAAAAGATTTTTTTCGAATTTTCATTAAGAATTTTTCCTGTATTAATTCTAAGCATTTTCATGTGTTTATTTTTAAGATATTGCAAAATTTAATTTAATTTTTTGTGATTGTTCTGTTTACATCCCAAGTGTAATAATCCCGGGCAACGCCGGGTACCTCTTCTAGTATAGATATAAAGAAGGATGTTTGTGGGTACGTTTTTTATACAAATCTACAGTTTTATTCCGATCTTGATAAAATTTCGCATACATGACCTTCAAAGCATGAGGGAGGTCACTGTCTACCTCAGATTTCGGAAGAATAATAAATATCGATAAAAAATCGATATTCATGGTTATGGCAAGGCATATTAATGAGAAATATCTCATGACCAACAATGCAAGGCAAAGTTTGTACAACAATAGGTATCAACAATGGTATCAACATGCAATTCACAAACGCTCTGCATGAACCAACAATCAATATCTCATGACTAATAATGAAAGGAAAAGTTTGTGCAAGTGTAATTATCCCGGGCAACGCCGGGCACCTCTTCTAGTTTTTAATAAAATCTATATTTGGAATCGCTAGGCAACGGGCCAGGAACTGACGTCACTACTTAGTTTTCTTGTTAAGTGAATTAAAAGTGAAAATTAAGTTAGCATGCTTAATTTTTAAGTATCATGAAATAATTGGCTATTTATTGGACTGCATTTTCATTTCATCGAAATTTTTATTGTGAACTTTTCGGACCTTGATTTCAAAATTCAAATTCTTTGAGACCTTCAAAATTGAAAATTTTTAATTGTTATCCATTTCATATTGTCACCTTCTAAACAAATGCCGAGTCAACAATGAAGTCCGTTTCTACGAGGTGTGAAAATTATTGCCAGGACAGTGGACTTGAGATTACTTGGACTGTTAGAAGCTTTGTTATTTAGTAATCTTTTAAATTTTATTAGTTTTAACAATATATTGCTGAAAACAGTCCATCGATACAACCTTATCATGCTCCACGCTTAAAATAAAATTAACAATACAGGAATAAATGAAATAACATTTTACTTGCACATTCACTCAAAATTCCCTCGCCAATACTTTAATTTTAATAAATTATATATCAATTTCGATGTAATATCCTTAAAGCACATCCATCAAGGTTTCCAAAATTCTATTACATTTAAAATTTAGTCAACCCGTTACAAAGTTGTGAAATAATGACTAAGACCCTCCCTCCCCCTCTAAATGCATCTATGGGAAGATTTGGCTAATCTTTTTTTATTTTATTTATATTGAAAACATTTAAAAAAAGTTTTAAGTGATTATGTATTAAGTCTTAAGCCATTAAAAGCTTTTTAAAATTATTTTCAAAATTTGTTAAAACAAAGATATTGGCAAGTGAGCTCTGATTGCCCAAACTTTAGTAAAATTGTATATAAAAAATAGTTGTAATATCAGAAAGTTTCAAAATTGAAATTTTTTTATAACGCCTTTATGGTCAACCATTATTAAAGAAAACTTAAATTCTCTGGCAACTATGATGTCAATTGAAAACAATGTCATGCGAGAAAAGAAACCTTCTGCAACTCTTAATATGGTTGAGTCACGGTTGCGTTAGAGTCCGACCTCGTCCCCGTGATTTTCTGAACACATTAAACGATTTCCTCTCAACCGACGTTGGTTTAGCTCACAAGTGAACACAACTAATATTATTTCATTTAATAATGTTTCTGCGCTTTTTTTAGTTTTGCTCCTATTCCCTTAAGGCTGGTTTCCATGTGCCATTAACGACATCCAGCGTCTGAACGAATTAATGCCAGCGAATTAGTGCCAGCGTCTGAACGAATTAATGTGGATTCGTTAAGGGGATCGTGGCTGTATTTAAGAATGAGAAATTTATAAGAATAATAATAAATTGATTAATATAGATTTCTATCTTATCATTAGCGGCAGAATTTTTTTAAAACATTCAAAATGAAGTAATAAATAGAAAAGAATAATATTTAAATAAATGCATTTCCATATATCATAAAAAGAACATTTTCACTTTCGATTTTAACTTTCAAAAGAATGAGCATGTTAACCTTGATAAAATTATGATGTAAAGTGCTCATCTAAAGTTCTGACATAAAACCTACCCTCATCCGTTCTTGATAAAACAGAATTTTTAAAGATACCCGAGTCTTTTAAAGAAAAATAATAAATATCCATTTATCAACATCCCCCGCTCTGTTATAATATTATTACCGAAAAGGAAGAATGACCATGGCAGTTGAAAAAGGACGTTAATACCAAACAAACCAACCAACCGAAAAGGAAGGCATATATCTTTATTTATTCACTCTATTAGATGTCATGTTTATTCATGCTGTAAATTATAATCAGAGCATAATTTTAATGGTGTGTTGAGTCATTAGTTCCTGATTTTAATATTTATTTAATAATTGGCCATTTGTTACATAAAATATTCTTTCCCTTCGCAATGTTTCCTATTTGTTCAAAATAATTTCATTTCCATAATTTAAAAGGTAAAATTTAAAAACCTAAATATATACAGTAAAGTAGATATACAAAGGGCATTTAAACAAAATAATATGTACAGTATTACTTGAAAAACTCCCGTATTGATATACATAATTTTTTTTGTTTAAAAACTAATTTATTAATAGTCAGTGTTAAGATTTAATTTTACTAACCTCAGTTTCTAAAAATTATAAACCTGTAAAATATATCTGAAAGGGAATTTATTTGTAATCAATCGATTATTATTTAAAGTAAATCAAAAATGATCATTTTTATTTTAAAAATTTACTTTATTTTTCGCCTACGTATTTAGCCTACTCTAAAGATGTATTTATCTAATATTCTTTGTTACGACTCTTCTCATTAAATCGCAAGAGTAAAAGAGGAAAGGTTCATATAACAGTATTTATGAAATTTATGAAACTATAAAGTTATATAATTAAAATTTAAATCCATCTTCAAATAAATTAAAAATTGTAATCTATAGTAATTTTAATATTAACTATACCATGATTTGACTTTAGAAATGATTATTTAAAATGAAAGCATCTCTTAATGTAAACTGAAGACAACGGTATACAAAATAAAGTTACTCGTTGAAGCCGATAAAGCTTGCTACAGGTGTCTTTAATATGCTAAATTTGCGAAGCCCTATTTATTTAAAGAACTCAATACCAAAAGAAATAATTTACAGAAAAAAATGACAGGATATCTAATCATTGCTTCAAAAACTTTCTTTCGTTTCTAAGCAATATACCAAAAATAAGATATAACAAACAAGACAGTTTCTCGTCATCATTGTATTATATAAAAACATTAGAACGAGGTTACTTTAAAATAGTATTGTTAGAAGCTTCGTGGAAATTAGTATACTATTCCATAATTAAAAAAGAATCTCAGCAAACAAAGAAAAAAGATATAAAGGAACACACTAGTTATAAAAAGGCTAGCAGATGCCACTGAATAAATTAAATTTTCCATTACGTACACGAATATCCTGATTATAAAAAATCAAATTATAAATCAAATATTTCTGAAATATAAATTCCGAGATTCTAGGCCTACTTACTCTCAAACACAAATGATTTATCAATTACTAAGCATATCCCTAGCCAAATGTAATGATTAAGACTAGTATTTCACTGAATGATTAACAAAATCTAAAACACACCTTTGGCATTATAGTATTCTAACCAATTTAAAATTTATAATTTTAATTTAATATAATTCCAGGCCTACAGTCTCCATGTCGTAAAGTTATTTTATTTATTTAATTCATGGCTGGTTTTCTACAAATAGATATGGATCCAAAATAACATATCGAAATTAAGAGGAAAGATTTGCGTCGTACTTTTTCAAAGCTGAATTCGGCCTTCAAACTTTAAAACCGAAACTAAAACCAATCCTTTAATTATTATCACGGTCCTTCAATCACGAATCGTTTATAGCTGCTGTTCTCAACGGGAGATTGGGGGTGGGGGGGGGGGCGGTTCAGGTGAACATAGAAATTTTGAGAGAGCCTCGGGGTAAAAGTATTGAATTCAGAGAGCTCCAGTAAATTAATTTAGTTACGGCGTGAAAATTGAAATTTATATTTATAAGAATTCTTTTTTGCGGAACATATATTGTATTTTAAAAATAACATTGATTAAGTACGTATAGGCAAATAGTTGCATACGAATAATTGCTTGCAGCAAATACTGTATGTCTTGGATCGTACAGGGTGTTTCTAAATTATCTCCCGTATTATACATGTTTATTATTCAAAAACTATTACAGATTTTAACGTGATTTTTTTATTCACAAAGAATCAAATTATTGCAGCGATTGTTTCAATTTTTCTATTCTTGAGAGTTTCAATGTCATCAACATTGGTCTTGTACACTGTCTTTCACATAGCCCCAGAAGAAAAAAATCCAGAGGGTTCGCATCGGGTGAGCGAGGGGGCCAAGGGATTTGCCCATCCGTTCCAATCAATCGTCTTGGAAAGTTCGTTTCAAGGCACTGCCTAACTTGCAGGCCCCAGTGAGGAGGTGTTCCATTTTGTTGGTAGACTACGTTGGGCTGCAGTTCTTTCACCTATGGAATCAGGTAGTTTTCCAGCATATGTAGGTAGGTTGCAGCGGTAATACACACGCATAGACTCTGTCTCTATAGGACTGCTTCCCCCAAAAGTTTACTTGTGCACTAAAAAATTTTGAATTTTTAAAATTCTGACTTCGGATTCTTAAAGACCATCAAAAAATAGAATAGGGATGTCTGCAGACACACTCTCTATCTCTTTGTCTTCATCGATAAAATTGGGTTCAAAACTTTAAAAGTTCCACACTTTCAGAGCCTCTATCTCCTAAACGGTTGGATCATTTGAAAAAACACCAAGAATAAAACATTTCTCGAATATTGTGTACAATCTGAATATACCATTAAAACTAGGGGTTCCTATTTAAGATTTCAAACTTACCACCTCCCCCAGACCCCCTCACAAGGGGGGTAATTTTTTAACTAATGAATTTCCCCCGCGAAATAATTCACTTTTGATTTTGGACATTTTTTCGTACAATGCTTAGTTTCCGAGATATTCAGTTGTCTCAAGATAAATGCCTCACCCTGTATCGAAAAAATAAAATTTGGAAAACGGTGAAGAGTTAGTGAAATATTAGTGAAAATTGAATTTTTATTCTTTAATACTTCTATAAGTATTACAGGGGTTCTCATGAAGGAATTCTTACTTCTGTACATTGTTTTACATGAATATTTTTTATTAAAATCCTATTCAAAAATGTGTTATCTGACTGACAGATACATAAATATTACTGATTCAGTAATATCATGTTTGCATGCAAAAATCAGCTTGTAAGCTAAAGAGCCCAATATTATATTAAAAAAATACATTTTTTAATTTAAGAGATGTGCACTATATTTAGTCTGGAATCATTAATTTCATTACTGGCTATTCGACTGACACTAATGCAGTTTAGCATCAAAATGGCCGCCGGCGCAAAGAATTGCGGCATGGTGTCCTGACCTTCTTTTATAGATCTTGATGTAACCAAGAATTTGCATGAAACACAGGTAAAAATCCATAATGCAAATTCTCGATTACAGAGGTGACAATATCGCCAGTAATACGAGTTATAAAGATATGGGAAAGCTCCGAAAAAAATTCTGAAGACCAGCTCAGCTCAACATTTGCTCAGACGTTTCTTGGCCGGGATAATTCTGTGGGGAGATGAATGGGACTGTTAGCACCAATAACTGCTGAATTTGGCCATCCCAGCAATCTCATGCAGTTCAGGAAATCCCATTCATCAAAACTCACCTTTTAGTGTGGCTTCACAGCAAAATTCATCATTGGTCCATTCTTTTTTTTGAGAATATTACTCCAACAGAACCAGTAACCTGTCGCGATATACTCTGTAGTTTTGTCATTCCACAGCTTCAGCCCGTGGACCAGGGCCAGGAATATCTGAAAGACAAGCGAATTGTTAGTTTGCGTGTTTGAAGGAAATGCGAACAGCGTGTTATGAATGTTGTGGAATAAGATTATGAATTGTGGAAGATGGAGCACCACCACATTGGTTGATCGGCATTACTTCCCCGACGAAAGAGTCATTAGTCGCAGTTTTCCGGTGCATGGCCGCCTCGTTCAGTGGATATAAATCTGTGTGACTTTTGGCTGTGGAGTAATTTGAAGTCCAAGGTCTATCTTGATGGGGTCCCGAACTCGACTACCTTAAAGGACAACATATCATGTACTGTGATGAACATTCCTTGTGATATGCTATGTTCAGTGCTCAAGCTACATTTGTTAATTAATGAAATGCTCTATGTGGTGTCCTTCTGCAGCAATGCATAACCCATCACATTTAACATCATGGTCAAATTTGACACCGCCATTGTTTAGCCCTACCTAATTTCCTATAAGTTACCTGCAACAAATCTGTTGTATCTGCACTCGTTTTGAAATTGTATGGGTGGTTATAGACTTTTGGCCCATCCTGTATATTAATTTGTTTATAACGTATATATTTAAATATAATGCTAATAATAGTATCATTGACATAAACAGTTGCCTCCTCAATATCGAAATCGCGTAATGATTCGTAAATTCCTAAAAAAAAAAAAAAAACTTTTGTAAAATCAGGTTTATTTTTATTTTTATTTTTTTTTAATTCTTTAATCTAAAAATACAAAATTACAGATAAAATACATCAACAATTCATGTATATCCCAATTTCCGAAGACTACCATAAGGTTTGGATGGGAATAATAGGGATTAAAAAAGTCATTTTCATTACCAAAAAAAAACAAAAAAATGAAAATAATTCAAAACAATTCAACATTATACAAACAACAAACAAATCAAGATCATCTTCATTATACTCAAAAACAAAATTTAAAAGCATAAAGACCAAAAAACAATATTATTTAGTATTTCTTCCATAATAAAAAAACTTGATTTAACTAATCTAAAAGTAGTAAGTGCCAAAATCCATGTAGGCAATTTTTTAAACATTTGTGGTTTATAAAACTGTCTCTCTTTACAACCATAATTGCTAAAACACGAGGAATGTAAAACATTGTTCCTTGCCAAAAAGAATACTCCTATTCCTTTTTTATTTAAAAATTTACTAACAAACAAATTTTGGGTAAGAATCATGTATTCACATAAATCATCAATCTTTAAAATCCCTAAGTCTTTATACTGCTTTTCCACTAGTTTTTCCTGATTTTGAGTACCATAGGATATCTGTTTATTTATTCTATTCTGCATCCTAATATCTTTGTAATCAAGTCCATTTCTATATATAAGTAAACCATATCGAAATCGTGATTCAAAGAAAGCGATATACACCATCTGTCTAATAAATACACCATCCATAAAATGTGTAAGATTTTTAGGAATGTTTAATATCCAAATTTAGAAATTTATATTAAAATTAAATATTTAAATTAGACAGATGTTAAACGCATTAGTATTTATTTATTCGGATTCAAAATTAAGATTTTAGAAAGATTTTAGAAAGAAATTAGCTTAGATTGGAATTAAATAAAGTATATTATTTAAATTTATTTTTTCTTTACGAAAAGGGGATTCTACTTTACACCTCATTGTACTGGTCGTTTGTCTTGTTTTCAAGACATTGGAGAGATTCGTCAAGGACCCAGGGGTATTGGCAAAGCTAGCGAAGTTGTATACATCGGATTCTATAACAGGATGTAGGCGGGAAAAGAGCGAAGGAGACATAAACAAAGAGGTGAACTTTGGAATTTGAAGTTAGCCAGATGTCGACTAATTATCACGTGGGTGATGAAATTCGGACAGCATGGAAACAATTAGAGTGGGTGTCTCCAAACACCTTTCTTTTGATGGGTGACCAGCGTTTTTAGACTTTTGATTGGCTATTGGTTCCAATGCTGTTTTAGCTAGAGATTCTGAGAGAGAGAGAAGAACCAATTCTGTAGTGGTTATGACTTGTGCTAGTTGCCACATGTGGGCACCAGAGACTTTCAATAGAGAGACATGCCATTTCATTATTTTCCCATAGAAAAAATGTGATATGCTGTTAATAGGCGCCCTCTGAACATTTGCAATGAAACACCCAGGCCATCCATGAATGACGCAAGTAGTAACATTGAGGCATAATAGTAAAAAGGAAATCAGGAACTAAGGAAGCACCCCATAGTTCATGGCGGTCACGGCATGAGAGCGCCACTATCTTTAGAGATGAATGCTGTACAGTGTTAAAGCTTAACTCAATTATTTACATGCAAGATTCAAATCTTTTATTTAAAGAAATAAATGGAGTCAGGTGTTATAGGAGTTACTTTTATTTTTTAATCACATTATATTATTCATATATAAATTTAAAATTGGCAAAATTAATAAAGACCATCTTCATTTAAATAAAATATGACCAGTGGATATGACTAATAAAAATTCAACAATTAAATATATGTACATTTATAAAATTTCATTTACAGTTAATGAATGTAATTTAAAATGTATTAAAAATAATTACACATAATTTGTACATTATCTACAAAATTATTTTTAAAAAATTCTGAAAATAAATTTAAAATAATAAACAAGTTAACACTGAAAAGACATTCTTTATGACATTCACGAACAAAACTAACCCCTTGAACTCGTGTTATTTTCTCAACAATGTGCCGCTTGCTCGCCGTGATCGTTTTAGAATCAGAATTGATTTGGAATTGTATCGGATTTAAACTATTGGAAATTTACATTATTATTATTTTTAGTTTTGGCTCCTGTAGAGAAATATTATAACGGCCTTCAATGAGAAGGGGTTCTTTCTGCATCCTGGTACGACATTGGAGTGCTCAGGAAAAAGGTCTATAAAGTTTGTTTTTTTTATATAGTTTTAAGATGAAGGGGTGGACTCCTGTAAAGAACTGTAGATGAAAAGCATTAGTTAACGCCTAGGTGAGTGGTTGAGACCGAGAAGAGACAACTGGTATTGTTTGTCTAGAGACGTTCCTCATATTTCATGGGGTGAAGAAAATGATCGCCCGTCATTGGTCGAAGGCTCGGAGCCGGACGGGCACAAATTACATAATGTATTCCTTAATGGGGAGGTCGTGGGCTTTCACTGAACACAAAACTTCTGTGAAGTTAAGCAACATCAGGCACGGATAGTCATTGGATGGGCGACCATCTGTGACATACGAAGTTCACCCCCCACGACTGCTGCGACCATCATGCAGCAGTCGTTAATCCAGGGACACAAGTCGTGGGACTCTGACCATACAGGTCCTGGATGGGCGTATTGGATTACATTAAAAATAAATAAATAAATAAATAAATAAATAAATAAATAAATAAAATTCTGTGGATCGGGCTTGGAAAATTTTGACTGTCAATGAGTTAGTTAAGGTCCAGATTTGATACTCGCTGGGCGCGAGCACCTAATCTCTTGTTTTTATTTAATTCGCCTCCACATCGTGTATCAATGCGATCGCAGAGTGGCAGGGACGTTTAATCCCCCCCCCCCCATTTATAAATGAAATACATTGTGAAATAGGCCGCTAGACAGTGAAAAAATAATGAAAAATCCCATGAACCCTCCCCCCCATGAAAAATCTATACCTACGTATCACCGGGAGTGGGAAATTCTAAATTCATCGAGTTAAACCTTTAATTTCAGTGTTATTAATTTCGCTCGATTTGCCGAGGCTTTTGTAACATGGATCACCAGTGGAGAACAAAGCTAGAGAAGTTGTATACAATAGTTTCTTTGGATTGACAGTTGTTTTTCCGATTGTCGTAAATTTCCCGGGGAGTCGAGCGCCGCCCGCTGAAAAGATAGAGTTGCCACCCTGTTTCATCGTCTGGAGCCCAGCCGAGCCACGCCGACGAGGATTCCTGTGTTCCGGGCAGCTGACGTGATACGATAGAGCAAAAGTGTCTCATTTTTTCTATTTCTCTCACAATATTTGGGAAGGAATCTAAAGCTATTACATGTTAATCTTGGAAAGGGATAACAAAAGTTTATATTCAGAACGTCATTTCTTACATGAACCTAAATTTCTTTAAGGTGTAAATTTTTCATTGACACTATCTCTTTATTCAATTAACATTTATTCAAATTGGTTCAATTCAAGGTTATTTTAAATTCTGATTTAAACTGACATTGTATTCCCAAGATTGAAGCTCCTGTGTATTTTGTTTTTATGACACAAATTTAATCTTATCGAACAGTCTGATTGCTCTAAATTGTTTAATTGCATTTGTTACATGTATCTGAACATACACACCGTATATTTTATAAGTATGATGAACCTTTTGTTTACACATGATTATTAATTATTGGAAACTATACAATGCTTCTTGTCCATGATTATCCAAATTATCTTTAAATTTGATTTTCTTAATTAGATTTTCTTAATTTGATTATCTCGATCCTAATATAGCTCATTTTTCAAATTATACAATTTTACTCAGGTTATACACAAGGTTATTTTATTCTCTTTCTAACAACCTTGGGTTATACATTTTAATAAATTCTATTTTTATTATTATTATTGTGTTGTGTTCCGATCCTTACTCAACTGGCTTACCTGTGCATATAAATTTAAATCTTGGGGAATAATAAGTATGGGAATTAGGTTATATAAGGTGGATATTAGAAAATTAATAAAATAGGGTGCAGTCGGAATTCTTAAGAATATTAATTATGGTAATATATTAAACAAAATTTGATTCCAAAACCCTTACATTTGTTTTGTATATATTATTAAATGTCCCAATAAATTATATTTTTAATTTTTATATTTGAGTTGAGTGCCTTGATTCTTTCATCCACTGCCGAACCTAGGCGGGGTTATTAAATTATCATAAATTGACTAAATTAATCATTAGGAGGCGCAGTCTTTTCTAAATTATTATCTAAATTGTAAATTCGATGGTAATCATAATTACTTCCCCATGAAATCCGTACAAATGCATTGAAAAATAATTTTCCGTAAAATTGATTTAAGAGAAAAAATATGAGCGTGCCAATAAAAATTAGCATCAAAAACAATCCCAAGATATTTGAAACTGTCCACATCTTTAATTTAGACACATTTACTACATGCATTTTTATCGCAATTTGGTTCATGAATTAAAATACCATATCTAAAAAAAAAAAATCGTATATTTTTATGCGGGATATTAAATCTCATTACGTGCGTTTTTTGTACATTTAAACTAAACATATTAGTTTTTATTCACTCAACTACGCACATTAAATTTTTCTGAGTCATACTCAAAGCCAGGTTTTCAGTTGTATGCCTTGTTAAAATTGCAATATCATCTGCATATATAAAAATTGAACTCCCTTCTATACAACTATAAGGTCGTTCATGAACACATTAAATAAAAAAGGAATTAAAATTGATCCTTGCGGAATACCACAATCTACATCTGTTTATCCTTAAAATATACCATATATTCTCTTTCATTAAGAAAATCTTGAATAATATTTAACATTCCTCCCCTAATACCATAATTTCGTAATTTTTTAAAGAGAATTCCATGTATATCATAATATAAGCCTTGTTTAATTCTAAGAAAATTAACGTAGAAAATAAGCTCTTATTAAAAGCATTAAAAAAATTCTTAAAAGCTAAAGTTCATCATTTAAATCAAGGAGAAGTGTTTGAATTGACATACCCTTTCTATATTCATATAAGTTCTTACATAAAATTTTATATTTATCAAAGAATTTTTCTAATTTCTCCTTTAACCCTAGTTCAAAGATTTTTTATCAAAAGGATTAAAAAAAGGCCTATAATTGTTTAAGTCTTCTCTGCTGCCTTTCTTAATTCTCTTCATAGCCTTAGGGATTTTGTTACTGTTTAATATATTGTTATAAAAATGTTTTAACGGCTTCAACAGGATGTCAACATTATTTTTCGTTCCTAATTATATCCTCTTCCTGAAAATTCTCACTTACTATTGAATTAAATATCTACAATAATATATTGACCGATTTTCACCACAGTCTGTCTAATCTTTTTCCACTTGTTTCTTAAAATTTTATTTTGAAACATTCCGTTGCTAAATTCCAACCAACAACTTCTCCTTCTGTACTTTTATTAGCTCCCGATTGATTTCTGCAATTTATACAGATTCAAGATGCTTGAACTGCATTGATTTTGCCTTCCACGTTGCTTCTGAAATCGAGCATCGAAAATGTAATCCTGTTTTACATATGGATCACACCGCATTGTTTCCATTACGTGCTAATTATTCAGCACAAATTGCACATACTTCAGACATTATGAACATAGATTTGCTAATATTTCTCCAGCATTTATAATTTTGTCTTTATAAAATAAAATAAAATAACTGACAAGAAGGCTTAACACTTAGAGAGTTTACGCAGATGCATCTTCACTGGCTATTATAACACATCATTATTGTTAGAATAATAATTTTTTTTTTAATTTTAATTTTTAATTTTTATTTTTATTTATTTAAAATTCTATAGAATTCAGCAATTCATATGTACATCTCAAATCCCGAAGCCTACCTTAAAGCTTGTATGGAACTATAGGGACAAAAAAGTTCATAACCAAGAACAAAAAACTTAATATACAAAAACAATTTCAACTTTATATAAAATACAAATAAAGTTCACAAATAACAACAATAATAATTATAATAATCACAAATAATTTTTCCAAATTAATAAACAATTTTTAATACTTTATATGTGATTAAACGTAATATCCATGTTAGGAGTTTGTTAAAAATTTGTGGGATGTAATATTCTTTTTCTCTTGCACCATATAAGTTCAAGATTTTTGGTACTACATAATTGTATTGTCTTCTTAAACCATATTGAGTTTCTCTTTTAACTAAATATTTTTTTGAAAAAAAAAATTTCTATAATTATCAAATACTCTATTAAATTTGTAACTTTTTGTATTCCTAATTTTTTATAAGTATTTAATAAGCTGTTTTTTTTCCAAATGTGTTCCAGCAACCATTGATTTTATAATTCTATCTTGCAAGACTTTTACTTTTGAAAATTGTGTTCCATGATGATAAACCAACAGACCACAGCCTATTCTTGATTCAAAGTGTGTATGATATAATAATTTTCTAACCCTTAGAGGACAGTAAAATTTAACAAAAAACATCAAATATAAGATTTTGCGTAGTTTAGACACCAAATTATTAATGTGAATATGCCATGATAGATTGGCATCGATAGCTAATCCTAAATATTTTATGTTTTTATCTTCTTGGATTTTTGGACATTTACATAAGCAATTATCTTTCCAATCTTCCATGTTCTCTTACCCTCCATTTTATGAAAAAAAAAAACAACTTTTGCGTCAAGAAATTATCATATTGTTTATGTGGAATTATAAATTTCATTAAATGTGTTTTATTCAGATTTAAACTCATCTTATTATTTTTTATCCATTTAATTATTTGAGCTTAATTTTTCTGTGTATCTCTTAAAACTTTTTCTTCATTTTTATGCATAGTTAGCAAAGCAACATCATCTACATATAATAATAATAATAATAATAATAATAATAATAATAATCTAATCAGAGCCGCAAGAACCAGATATCCTGATCAATAAAATTCTAAATTTTAGGAGCTCTAACTAATTCAAAAGTTAAACATTTCTATAATTTTATTTTAATACAATTTCAGGCGTCAGATTCCGCATATTATGATATATTTTATTTTCTCAAACATAATGGCTTTTTCCTACTTTGAATGACAGAGTGGTCATTCAAATATCAAAACAGAAACTTTCGTTGAAGATGTGCGTCCCATAGTGGAATAAGAATAGTGCGTCGTACTTTTTTTCAAGGTGAAACCAAATACCAAACCAAAACCGAAAGTATTCTTTTTATTAGCGCATCTGTTGCATGCAATTTGGAACGGAATTATGTTTAAGCACGTGACATCCAATAGGGGAAAACCCTGAAGAGAGAGAAGGTATATAAAGTGAAGCTGCGCCATATATTTCATATATAATCATCTAGACCATCGCAAATTTTCAAACGTTCTTTAATTTTGAGAATTTAATTTCAGTAAGAAATTGTGATCAATTTAGCTTTCAGAAGTTGAAACTTTTAAGTTTCACTAGAAAGATATATTTTTGTAAGAAATATTTAAAATTTCTAAATTTATTTAAAAATATTTGTTTTCGCATTTTTGCAGCAAAATGGACAAAGAACAAGCCAATCGTACCAACCAGTGCAACCCAACGCATAAACCAAGTGGCCCTGGTGAGAGTACTTATTTTTCATCTTTTTATCTTTTCTTTTATTTCTTGTTTGCAAACTCGTACAACATATTTAAAAATCAAAATGCTGGTAACGTTCACGGGGTAATATTAATATTCATTTAAAAAAGTATAAGTTGCAAAAGACTCTTATTAATTTTTATTTTCTTTGAGAAGAGCCTTAATTTCAATTCATGTTAATTTAAATTAAAACTATTAATTTCCAGAGATAAATTAATGATTCTCTACCTATGAATTTTCGGAGATAAGCTACGAACAAAACAATTGTTTAATAGGATTTTGATTTTAACTTATCGGTTTCTGCCTCTTTGTAGTTTAATTTGAATAATAATATGATAATATACACATGATACTTGTTTTAGCATAATTTTGGCAAAATGCAAGTCAGCTTAAAACGGAGTGTCTGAACTTTAATTTGCTGATAGTAGAAACTATCTTGAAATTAAATTTTCAACACAAGAAGAATTTGTTAAACTTATATATTTTTAAAACGATATTTTTTATAAAACCGCAATCTCATTCAGCCATTTAAATTTCAGTTATATATAGTTATAAATACTATACCAACTGCATAACAGTTTAAATTAAACAGCAATAACAATGAATCTGTCCTCATGACAGAATTAGTCTTGTGCATTAGCAGTGTCAATATTTATTTTTTTATATTTTACTAATCGATGTATGCTAATTTGTTTTATTTTTTGCGTTTCTTTCTGTAAAGGTCACTCTGCGGGTTATCATGGAGCAGGTACTAAATCAGATCTAAATAACCATAGCAATCAGTTAAATCCCAACAACTCTAACTACCAAGGGAAGAAATAACTGTGCTGCATTAAAAATTATTATTGTTCACTTTTAATCATGTAGAAGAACCAAAATTAATTGAAATATCCGTAACTAAATTCATTGAATTCTCATAATGTAGTTCATTTGCAACGATTAAAAAATTATTAGTTTTATTTGTGCATTTTTATTTACAAATATACGCGCGTACATAAATAATAAATGAATAAATTAGAAAGTGTATTGCGTGTGCCAGATTTTTTTAAAATGATATAAAGTATGTGATTTCATATATGTATAAAGACTATTAATTCAATTTTTTCTTAAAATATAGTAAAAATTCATATTATATTTTTTGGAATAAATCATTAAAAAAAATCATATTTATTTTTTTCTACTCTTTTTAAATGCTATTATAAAAATACACAACTGTAAATATCCATCGACAGCATTAGTAAATATAAGTTTTAACTATATCATATTATTTGTTAAACAATCGAAGACATAAATCCGAAATAATTCGTCTAATCAAATTTAGAGTTAAATATTTTGAGTTAAATTCGTCTAATCAAATTTAGAATGAAATAATTATCAATTGATACTGAAAATTAGATTTTGCCATATTTTGGACATTTCAAGTAGAAATATGCTAGCTCTCGGAATATCAAAGTTTTTAGCAAAATGCATTCACTGTAGTAAACCAGATCCTTGAATGTTTCTGATATTTTAAGGGTTATTTATAAAGGATATACAGTATTACAAAAGAGAAAATTGAATAAAAAAATTAACAGGTGAATAAAAAAAAAATCAGCTCTATGAAGATATTGAGTGGAAGGGGCAATGTTTTCAAGATAGTTTATTTCCCAACCAGAATAGAATATCGTACGAGAAAGAAAAAAAAATATCACTTGTTTCGTTTTTGATTCAGCTCCCATGACTTTCCATTTGCTACAGGCAATTGAAATTTGCGCAGCAGGTAAAATGAGTCAGTTTTGTTCGCTCCCCCTTTTTTTTCCCTTTCCTCCTGATGAAATTCTTCAGGTGAGCGATTTTTGATATCATAAAAATAATCATGAACGAAACCTCGCACTCCAACCCTCAAATAGAACGCTATCCCAGCAGGCTAATTTATGTCGTAATGTAATGTTCTATAATACTGTCTTTCTTGCAATTGCCACGTCTCGCGAATGTTAATTACTTCCTATAATGAATGCGCGGGCGTTCAAATACAAACAGAATAAAGCCATATGAATACTCCAAAGTGTCCCTGTTAACATTTTATTTCTATAAGCCTACTAATTTATTTGTAATTTACTTGATTTACCAAAGGACGTTAATACCAAACAAAACAAACCAAACCTGAGGTACCTCCTCTTTTTCTGCCTTGGCTACGCCCATGAATGCATGCTGTTTTTTATGCTCTGAATAAATGCAAAGGCTGGAGGATCCTTTCTAATACGTATCCTTTGAATTAAGAAAGTACAGTATCAATAATACTCAAGATAAAAGTGACCATTAACTCTTATTAAGTAAAATTAAACGAGAAAAAGCACATGGCTATAAGCCATTAAATGCCAACACCGTCTCTCTGGTATGGTAAAGGCATAGTCTATACCCATTCCTAGGCTTTTCAAGTCAAAAATATTTTTTCTACGATTTATTGATAAATTAAGAGTATTTACACTCGTTTCTAATCGAAATTAAAGATCGCCTAAGATAGTTTTTACTTAATTTAAAATTTAAATAGAAAATCCTTATTTATTTTAAATATTTTTCACCCTGAGGAACGTTTTATTCTAAAATATAGTTTTTAATTAATTGGTACATAATAATTAACTGAAAAAAATGTTTTTTATTAAAAAATTAAAATGTCAGCTCATTTTGGGACACCCTTTATTTCGATTCATTAAGGGGGCTTAATTAAGCCATGTAGGCTTTGTTTCGACTGATACTGTTTCACACAAAAACATGCTGGTATTGCTATCCAAAAGAAATATTTCAAAGAACTATCATTTAGATTAATTTATCCCATTTATGGACTATGGTCCGTATTCAGACTGAGCGTTCTTGCTCCATATTATTGAATTTGTGTACTCGACAATATGGAGCAAGAGCGCCCATTCTGAATACGGGCGTATGTCTAGGCTGAAAGTGTTAATTTTCTCTATATCTTTCTAAATATGAATATCTGGTTCATGTCCTGCATTCTACTGTCACCCCCTTTTTATTTACAGAATTCTATTAATGCCGAAAACAGGGACAGCTCGCTCAATAGCGCTCTTAGACCAATAATTGTGCCCTATGACGAATGCCGCTCCTCTAGATTGCGTTTCTTTTCTTTTTCTTTCTTTCTTTCTTTTTTTTTGAACGGATATATATTAAGAGAAGGACGAGACACAAGAACCCTGGAATACAGTAAATAATAAATATTAATTAAAAATACAAATTAGATAAAAAAAATAAGGTATAATAAACAAAAATAATTAATCTAAATCAAAATCAAATAATAAAATATTTTGATTTAGATTAATTATTTTTGTTTATTATATACCTTATTTTTTATCTAATTTGTATTTTTAATTCATATTTATTATTTCTTTTTTTTTTATAATAGTGCCTAATCTAGAGCCTGTTCTGACCAAAGGAGTATTTTACAGAAATAATACGTTATCTAATCCAAAAACGTTCTCTGAAGTAAGGCGTACCTTTATCATAATTGCGATAAATAAGATAATCGTATGAAATTTATTTCATCATCATCATTGAATTTTAAGATAATATTATAGAATGAGAGTATCTCAAAATAGTATTGCTGAAAAACTTTGCGCTTGTAATTAAACTGACAGTACTCAGAGCCATCTATAGCCTCGTCTGCAATTGGAATGCCAGGGAACTAATGACTTGGGAAGAAGGATACAGCGAAAAAAATATGGTTTCAAATGTCTGCGATAAGGGAGAAGATGGAGCTGTTATAGTCTATGTAACCGAGAATTTGCATGAAACGTAGGTAAAAGCCATAATGCAAATTCTCGACTACGTACGTGAGAATATCGCCAGTAATACGAGTTATAAGGACATGGGAAAGCTCCGAAAGACCTTCTGAGGACCAGTTCAGCTCAATACTTGGTCTGATGGATGGAGGTCGACGATGCTTGGCCGTGGACAATTCTGTGGGGAGATGAGGTCCATTTTCATCTGAATTGGCACCCATAATTGCTGAATTTGACCATCCCAACAACTCCATGCAGTTCAGAAAATCCCGTTTATATTCACCAAAACCCACTGTTTGGTGTAGCTTTACAGCAGAATTCATTGTTGGACCATTCTTATTTTGAGAACAATACTCCAATCAAACCAGTAACCTGTCGCGATATACTTCAGAAAGACAATGTCTGAATCAGATAATCTTTATGCAAGATGGAGCACCACCACATGTTGGCTGATCGGTACAGTAGCTGTTGCGGCATTGCTTCACCGACGAAAGAGTCATTAGTCTCAGTTTTCCGGTTACATGGCCGCCTGGTTCCTTAGATCTAAATCCATGTGACTTTTGGCTTTGGAGGTATTTGAAGCCCAAAGACTATTTAGTGGGGTCCCGAACTGTGATGAACATTCCTTGTGATATACTATGTTCGGCCGTAGAGAATGTTGTGCAGATGGCGCAATGTGTGCCCACGAGAACTGAGGTCACATTGAAGGTGGTCGATGTCCTCTTCAGGGAAAGGAATGGGCTGAATGGACGTAATACTTCACAACAATTTCGTCATTGTTATTCTTTTTTTTTTGTTTTGTTTGGAACTACACAAGGCAGGGCTTATGTAGTTATTCTTTTTTTTGTTTTTTTTTGTTTTGTTATTCTTTTGTTTTTTTGTTTTTTTTGTTTCTAACCAGCAACACTTTTCCCCGTTTGGAACTACAAGTTTTTTTCACGGAATCTTTCTTACTATGTCATCATTGGTCCTCTCTACCAAATTTGGTGCCATTCCGGTTGTGAGGTCGAGCCACAGTTGGTTCTGAATACTGTACTATCAGTTTAGCTACAAACACCCTGCACTATCCAACAATCAAAAATATATATCAGCAAACAAATCCTTGGGATAAAACCCAGCCAAAAAAGGAAAACCTAAAAGAGCATAGTTAGCAATAGAAAGACTACAAAAATCGGTCTTAGTACCTGATTATTTTTATAATTTATATTAAAAACTCGTAAATTATTTTTTAATAATAATAATTAAAATAATAATAATAATAATAATAATAATAATAATAATAATAATAATAATGTAATAACAACAGGAGTATCCCACCAGATACGCCGGAGGGAACCACCCAATGTTGTCCCCCAACAGGCTGAAGCCCAAGAACGGGGTTAATGAAGTAAATATAAAATACACAAAAACAAAAATAAAATTTATTAGAACCAAAACTATTTAAGAAAAACGACAATGACAAACATGTGATAAAGAAATGAAAAAACTAAAACGAAAAACAATATTAATACAGTAAAACCTCGTTACAACGTACTTCAAGGAACCTGGAAATTTGTACGTTATTCGGAGGTGCACGTTATACTGAAACTGGGGGGGGGGGCTTGTGAAAAATGCATATATTCATAGAAAAACACAAGAATACATGAATGCATTTTATTTTATTCAATACAAATACACTATAGGATATACAATATGTAGTGAAATGTTGAAATGATGCTCAGACTAACACATTTACAAAAAATTCCCTGACTTTTCCCGGTTATATTCCCGTACCTATCCCGATCGCTAGTCACCCTGTTACATGCACATAAATTAAACAAACATAAATTAAAATAAACAAACACATAATCTTACCGTATTGAAGATGAGCAATCGTCCGTCAAGTGAAGGTCTCTAATCTAATTGCAGCACAAATTGGATCCCGACTGAGTAGCATGCGACAATCGACAATCGAACATGCTAGATTGAGTAGCATGCAGAGATTTCCGGGTTACTGACCAACCAATGAAATGTGAACTCGGCTTAATTAGCCCATTGGCCCAGTTGCAACTTTCGCATGGGCTGCATTGACCAATCAGTGCAAGACATGTGAACGATGTACGTTGTACTGAAGGGATAATTTAACCAAAGGGATGTAAAATTAGTACGTTATTCTGAAATGTACGTTAAAGTGAGGTACGTTATTCTGAAACTTTTTAGCATTAAAATACCTACGTTTGAGACGGGGATTTGAAATTTGTACGTTATTCTGAAATGTACGTTAAAGTACGCTGTAACGGGGTTTTACTGTATCACTAAGACAACGCAAAAAATGAATAAACAGGACGACAATAATGTTGACAACAAAATCTGTTCAGAAAACAGAAACATTATCTGATGATAATAATAATAATAATAATAATAATAATAATAATAATAATAATAATAATA
>JAHWFO010102489.1:970270-1023056 GCA_023313115.1 Rhysida immarginata
TAATAATAATAATAATAATAATAATAATAATAATAATAATAATAATACAAAAGATAAACATTTCTATAATTTTATTTTAATACAATTCCAAGCGTCAGCTTCCACATATTATAATATATTTTATTTACTCAAACATAACGCCTGGGATGCATTCAAAATATCAAACCAGAAAGTTTCGTTGAAGATTGCGTCGTACTTTTTTTCAAGATGAATTCGTACATCTGCTTGAACTCTAAAACCAAAACTGAAAGCAATCTTTTTATTAGCGGCATAAACGAACACAATTTGAGCTCTTTAAAATGCGATTATCTTTAAACACGTCACATCCAATAGGGGAAAACCCTAGATAGAAAAAAGTATATAAAGTGAAGCTGCGCCGTGTATTTCATATATATTCAGAAAGCGCATCATAAATTTATCTCCCTGATTGTTAAACCTTTAGAATTTAATTTCAGTAAGAAAATTGTAATTAATCGATCATTGAAATTGTGATTAATTTAGTTTTCAGAAGTTGAAGCTTCTAAGTATCACTAGAAAGATTTTTTTGTAAAAAATATTTAAAATTTCTAAATTTATTTAAACATTTTTGTATTCGCATTTTTGCAGCAAAATGGACAAAGAACAAGCCAATCGTACCAACCAGTGCAACCCAACGCATGAACCAAGTGGCCCAGGTGAGAGTTCTTCTTTTTCATCTTTTTTTTTTATTTCTTGTTTGCAAAGTCGTACAACATATTTAAAAATCAAGATGCTGGTAACATTCACGGGGTAATAATATTAATATGATGAATAATATATTCATTAAAAAAAATAAATTGCAAAAAGTTTTTATTAATTTTTTTTTTCTTTGAGAAGAGCCCTAATTTCAATTTATGATAATTTACATTAAAAATATAAATTTCCAGGGATGATTTAAGGATTAGGTTCTCTACTGACGAACTTTCGGAGATACGAAGAAAACTGTTAATGAATGTTAAAAAGACCGCGCCACAAGAAAGTTAACCGTTAAAATTTGACGGAAAAAAATAAATGCGGCCCGAAAAATAAATGGCGTATTTTCTATAATGTAGTTTTGATTTTAACTTATCGGTTTCTGTTTCCTTAAAGTTTAATTTGAATAGTTAATGATAATATGCACATGATATTTGTTTTAGAATAATTTTGGCATAATGCAAGTCAACTTAGAACGGAGTGTTTGAACTTTAATTTGCTGATAGTAGAAACCATCTTGAAATTAAAATTTTCAACACAAGAAGAAGTTAAACTAATATGTTTTTAAAATGATATTTTTTTTATAATCCGCAATTCTCATTCAACCAATTATATTTCAGTTTAAATTAAACAGCAATAACAATGAATCTGTCCTCATGACAGAATTAGTCTTGTGCATTAGCAGTGTCAATATTTATTTTTTTATATTTTACTAATCGAATCTATGCTAATTGTTTTATTCTTTGCGTTTCCTTCTGTAAAGGTCACACTAAGGGTTATCAAGGAACAGGTACTAAATCGGATCTAGATAACCATTCCAATCAGTTGAATCCCAACAACCCCAACTATCAAGAAAAGAAATAAGCAACAGTTCAATGTAACTCTCAAGCTATTTTAAAAATTGTAATTGTTTAATTTTAATCATGTAGAGGAATCAAAACAGTATGTAGAGAAAAAAGCAGGCCATGACCAAAATGGAATGTCAGTAATGTATTCATTGAATTCTCGTAATGTAGTTTATTTATAACTATTAAAAAATGTATTCCTTTTATTTGTGCATGTTTATTTACAAATATACGCGCGTACATAATAAATAAATAAATAAATAAATAAATAAATAAATAAATAAATAAATAAATTCGAAAGAGTATTGTGCGTGCCAGATTTTTTAATATAATAAAAAGTATGTAATTTTATATTCTTGTAAAGATTATTAATTTAATTTTTTCTTAAAATATAATAAAAATTCGTGTTATAATTTTTGGTATAAATCATTAAAAAAATCATATTATTTATTTTTTTCTACCTATTTTAAATGCTATTATAAAAATATACAACTGTAAATATCCATCGACATCATAAGTACATTTAAGTTTTAACTATCAAATTATACATTAAATGATCGAAGACATGTACTTATAAAATCCGAAATAATTGTATATTTTGATTTAACCACTTCAGTCACTTGGCAAGAATCCAGTTTCCAACTGAATCTTGGACGTTTACTTTGTCAAGAATGCAGTGTTTTTTTATGTTTTGTAAAATTTCATGCTAAGTAAGGTAAATGAAATGAATAAAATGTAGCCATACATGTAAAAAGTAAATAAAAAAATGTAATAAATAAAAACCTTCTTACCAACCATTGAATTTTTCAGTTAAGAGTACGTCTGTTCTTTTTTATTTCTCTATAAATACCCGCTCTGTTTATGTTACTATCAGTATCTTCGGGTTTTCTCCTGGTTACTCCCTGTTTTACCTGCTGAATGATGAGAGCTTCGCCCTCGAAAAGCGTTTGCAGGATAAGGTCGTATTTTTCCTTTTATATTTTTGTTGTGGTCAAAGAGTCTTTTAGTTATTTTATCTTATTACTTTTATCCACATTTCTTTCCCTTTATATTTTTTCTGGTGGTTGTGCAATTTTTTGCCAACTTTCGAAAAGTCTTTTTATAAAAACCTTCTGTTTATGTTTAATATAACGGTACCTGAGCTTAACGACCACTTTTGCTTGGTCCCGTGGGCGGTCATTATAGACCGTTTTACTGTATTATTTTTCTTGTTTTGACAAAGGATAGTCTCTATCAGATATTTTTCCCAGGATTTTACCAAATAGCTTATAAAAGATTCAACTACATATTTTATGCCCATTTTGTGTTTCCCAGCGTTTTTTTGTGTTTCATTTTTCTTTCCTTCTACATCCGTCAACTGTTAAATTAGTAAACACTACTTCTTTTAATGGACTATCATTCTCTGATGGTGCAAACACTCAGATGAAATAACAAAAAAAAATTCTGATTATGCTTAAAAACGTTAACATATTAGTGAATGAATAGGATAATATTGTAAAATGATCAATCAGGTCAATGGGAGATATTTCAACATGGACATGAAAAATTATGATTTATTACTTAAGTGAATTACAAATTCAAAAGTGCATGTGCTTAAAGTTTAAGCCTTAAATTTGAGTGAATAAAAATGTGAATGGGGGATGTTATGGTGGGAAACAATCAGTTCAAATATCGGGTAACACCTCCCCCTAATGGGGACGTCTGGTCACTTATTATATTGATAAATTTTATATGAAATCTTTATACATGAAAAATAGATATTCTAACAATATTTGAACAATATCATAAACAGGCACATTCATCTGATAATACGATTGAGGGTAGATTGAAAAATTTCTGGAATGATACTGTAAACAAACTAATCTGATTCAAGTTCTACTTTTATCTTGGGGAGGCCGTGGCCTGATGGGTTAAGCAACATCAGGCACAGCTATTCTAGATGGGTGACCATTAGCGACTATACGATCTTCACCCCCCCCCCCCCCAGTGCTTCGGAGGGCACGTAAAGACCATCAGTTCTGGCCGCTGTGACTATATTACAGCATTACTCATCCAGGGACCTAACTAGTCGGCCTCTGGATAAATAGTCGCCCCCGGATGGATGCATTGTATTCTATTACTAATGTAACTAAACTAAACTAAACTAAACTAAACTAAACTAAACTAAACTAAACTAAACTAAACAATATATCCGCCTCGAAAGTTAACAGTTCAAAGTGTCTTTTATTCTCAGCCGAAGTGACTTTTTTGAATTCTCAGAATAACCGTCTACAACCTCGATAATTTCTTCACTCGACTGAAATCTCTTCCGCACCAAGAATGTTTTGAGTTTCGGTAACAGGTGGAACTCCCGAAGAAGCCAAATCAGTATGCGGAAGGACTTCAGACTTCAATTCTGTTAATTTTTCTGACGATTGCTCTTTGCATGGGGATGTAATATGCACCTGTTCCTAACACTTTTTTTTTCCTTGAACGTTCCTGTTTCTGTGGCTAAAAGTGTCAATTTCTAGTGCGTTTACCTTACTGTACGTGTATACTGTAACATCCAAGTGATATATCCGGAACGCCCAGGCTTCTCTTTTCATCATAGACAATCTTCTCATTTAGTGGCCATGAGTGGACTGTTTGCCTTTTACAAGTTATTTTATATCACTAGAAGCCGAAGGAACTTTTGTTCAATGACTTTTGTTCAATTATTAATAATTGAAAGGTATTAATAACAAATGACTCAAACTATGAAAATATTGTCCTTTATTTCTGATAAGAATAAGATAATACCCGAGGTTTATAAATTAGGACAATGGCTTCAAAATAATTCGTCTGAAATTAAACAAAGCTTAACTATATGATAAAGTTCTATTTAAAGTTCATCGGACAATATCTTCGCGGAAACTAAAAGGGAACGTTGCTTAGTCAAATGGAATTCTTCGTGCAACGACCCGTATTTTCTTTTACTACTGTCACTTCTTCTGAACATCGATGAAAACGGAGTACAACTATGGATCAGTGTGGTCCCTGAGGTCACTTATTTCCTTTGCCTGGACGGCAATACCCTTCAGGGTTGAAGAAAATGTCGAAATTGATAAAATTTCAATCTCTCTCTTAATTTATTACTGTGATTCAATCATTTCCACCTCTCCATTTATGACTTAAAGTCTGTTAAAGTTTTTGCTTTGTTGGGGTAAATCATTATTGAGTCTTATAGTTCAACCTCCGTCGTAATAAAATATACACACTGGATCGAACAACCAACTCGATTTGAACCATCATTATAAGGTCCTCTGGACGCTCGGAAGATTAGAATTCTTATAACTCAATTAGTTGCTTATTTTAAACTTTTTCGAGCAATTTTAATGCGATTAACGGGGGACAGGGGGAAGGGCATGAAGAGAAAACACTATAGGAAAATTAATTGGTTAGTATAGGTCGGGGTAGGTTTTCGTTAACCTAATTTTATCGCAGTTTGATACCATCTGTAGTGGTAACCTTCACGGGTTTTCGGTGTGCAGTCCAAATCAGGATCGTCATCTGCGAAGCGACTTTCTTCCACGGTGATTACTCCAACAGCAACTTTCGGGTGAATATTTACGAATAGTAATCCACGCTGGGATGAGTTCGACTTGCCGAGCCACTGGTGGCATCAACAAAGCTAGAGATGTGAAAATATATCAGCGATTTCAAAAAGCATCAACATGAAATTTATTCAACATCACTCAGCTCTATACAAGTATATCGAAGTATAGTTGCCTTCTCTACGTTGACAGTCTCTTCGTTGTCCTAACGTGACATCAAGAATCAGAGTCCTCTTCCAAATGGAATGACCATTAAAAAAATTTCGTTGGACTTCCCTTCTGAGAATTATCTAACATCGTGTTTCTTCATAGAAAAAGTGTCCAACATGGCAATCATCGTATTAAAAGATGTCAAAAAACACACAGTCGATTAAATGAAATCTGAACAATTGTCTATCAAATAATAAACACTATCAACCTCTCAGTCATATTTAAGTAAACTAATTACTTGGCACGAAGATCAATAAAACACAAAAAATTTAAAAGTTGAACAACGTAAATCCATTAGTTCCCTATAATGGTTAGTTTTAGGTTAGGTTAGGTTATAACTTTGAAATTCTTACAACACACTACGTAATATTTCGGCTTTTTCTTGAAAAACATTTCACTTGCCAAAAAAGGGTGGAGCTTGCGATCTGTAACGGAAGTACGTTCCAATATATGCGCAAGAACATTTATTGTTGTTCATCAACTTTTTCCAAGATTTCGTGCGAATTTGGATTATCTGAATAACCCGTAAAATAGAGTTTTATGAAAGATGTATAATTTGGGAACGACGCACGGTGGCACGATAGGTGAAATATCGACTTAAAATTAATTTTATAGATTATTAATTCATTTTGAAGATCACGACGTAGGCACTAACTCTGTGAAATATTAGTTAATTTTGTCCAACCGTATTCTTGCTACAGAGGATTGAATGAGTAGTTTTCCATTGCGCGTGCAAGGGAGAAAATCAAGTAACTCATAACTGCAACATACTGGCACATACGCGAATCATTTTAATGTCAAATAATTAAGTCTTATGAACTTTAATGTTACTTACAACTTTCTACCCATCTTCATTCATTGGCGAATTATAAGGGCTTATGATTGAACTTTGTCCAAAACAAATCTTCAGGAATTCAAAATCAGTGGGATCCACCTTGACGCTGACGCAATCGTTGGAAATGATTGGAAACTCAAGGATATGTAATCCAACATTCGGGGGCCAGTTAAGCCCCATCTTCAGGGCTACAAATAACACCAACTACTTTTACAAGACAAATTTCAATAATAATTATCCCTCAATGCTGTAATTTTAATCCATCTGCCTTTAATCCGTTTTAAACCAGCTGCCACAATATAAAACAAATGAATATTGTTAATAAATTTTAATTTCCTGTAACAATCTATCAATTTCTACTTCTTAATGTAAAAAGAATCTTTCATTTATAATTTTAAGCCGATATTTTTCCAACCGTGCGACTTGCAGATGTCATGAACAGACTGATTGAGGACGAATGGAGTACTTAATCAGATCCAATCGACCAGGGAGAAACTACATTCTTTCATTTTTTTTGTTTTAATAACTTTCGCTTTCAGTTCTTGAGCTCTGCTCCTTGTATTTATAGTTTTGAATTTGAAATAAGACTCTTCGGTTGAGAAGTTTTCGATTCAATTTGCAACATCGAACGCAGTTTCCGCCGCTTCTCCAGTTAAGGCGAGCCAGCTGGTGCGAGCAGTCCTTATGATGAGTAATACGTGTATTGAATTTGTTATGATGAATAGTTAACATTAAATCTACAGGTATCGCTATCTACTTTTCATAACTTTCAGTTATATATGATCCCAAATGATTTTTAAAACGTAAAATGACGTCAATTGGAAACAAGCTGATTGGGGAGGTAGGGTAGGAGAGAAAAATGTGAAACAGGAACTACATTAAAAGATAAGGCAGGATTGGCTGTTAAAAAAAGCTGCAAAGAACTTACAGGTTTTTGCGAGGTTAAAAATAAAATGGCACGCCCACATCGATCCCAAAATGAATATCGTAACTTTCACTTTCGAAAGAAGCCTATAAAGTGAAGCGCACTCATCGGCAGGGTTGCAGCCACTTATATCTTAAACTTATATTTTGGAATTTCCTATTTTTTTTTCCTAACCTACTGTATAGAAGGTAACATTTACATGTATACCACTTAAAAGAATTTTTCTATTTAGATTCCCCTCCTCCTGAAGCTTACTTATTTTCACAATGATTAATCTGCGTTTTTCTTCCAGCAGCATGGACCAGAAGGCGCGGGATAATAGAGCTAACCAGCTGAATCCGAATCACGAACCCTCGGGGCCTGGTGGGTTGATTCCTTTCCTTATGAAAGCAACTTGCATATTTCGAAAATGTTTATTTGTTCTTGACAATAATAAGGCTTAAGGTTACAGAGGAGCGTTTCAAATAAATATTCAACTTTTTTTTTTTTTGTTTTGTTAAGTTAAAAATTTTTTTAATTTTCTTCATTTTACAGATTGGTTTCACATGAAATCAAGCGAATGATGGAATATTCGCTATTATTTTTACTGTTTTAATAGTAAGCATGTTCTAGATTCTACAAATTCTTACAAGAGGAGTATAGACAGATATTCAGATATATTTAATCAATGAAAATAGATCCTTGTATTCACTGAAAATTGCAGTGAACACCTGGAAAATAAAGATATGTTACAAATCTAGTAAAATTAATTTGATTAAAAAAAACATTAACCAAAAAATATAATTAAAATAATCACATTATGCTAATGAAGACAGATTTAAGTCTTTCATAATATTAATATGTACGATGCTGCAGTGAAAGGTTGAGGTAGTAGTTTATGCAACTGCCTACTGGAGGACCAACGCCCAAACTGTTTACTCAATCTGTTGTTTTTCAATGGTGACATATTGTTTTTTTGTGTTTTTCGGAACTTTTTATGCTCCTCAGTTTCACGTGTTTTGTGCCAGGATTTAATTGTTATACCTATTTATTCCTTATTATTCCTTATTATACCTATTTATTCCTTATTAGTGTATGTTTGAAGTAGTTAACAGGCAGAATTATCGAAAAATATTAATTCAAAAAATACATCAAGTGGTCCTAACCCCGGCCCCCATGCTTTGCCTATTTTTTCATTAGCGAGCCCCCATATTTTTACAATTAATTATTCTCAACTTCTTGGAATTCTGTTGTAGGATCCAAGGTTTATAGTATAAAGAGTTTCTAAGGAAAAATAAGCCTTTATTATTTATTTATTTATTTATTTATTTATTTATTTATTTATTATTATTATTATTATTATTTTTATTGTTTGGGGTAAGTAAGTTTATTCGTTGAAGTAATTGAACACATGATATTTCATTAAAAAAATTATGAAATTGCTATTTATAGGAAATTGGTTCTCTTTCAATACCTAATTTTATGAAAAGAAATGGCCCGGATTAGGGGGCCCGGTTTTGGAGCACTTTTTTTTTGAAATGGTAAAAGAGTAATGTTTTTGAAAATACGTAATATTTTTTTAAAATAATGATTCCTTTTATGGTGTTTTTAATAGTACGAACTATAAAATAACTTGATATGTGTTTCACATTTTGTCAATGTTTTACTTCGTAATTTGTACATGTCAAAAACAAAATGGGGCCCGCTTTTGGTCACTTCCCCCTACTATTAATTGCATTGCAGAAAATCAAAGCAGTGAAATCGAAAATCAGGACTGCATGCCAAAACTTACGTTCAAATATCTGATTATTGTGTTAAAAATAATTTTAAAAAAACGTTCTCACCCAAATACGAAATGCATGTAAATCATCACCGTGTAGGATTATCGGGGGGGGGGGCATAAAAATAACGACTTCTATTTAAGCCTACGAGAAAATCAATTAGAATGAATCAATAACTCGTTGTAGCATTCCTTGTTATTGTATGAATAACAGTTTTAACAAGAGATGAACTTCATATTCGTCGGATTTATTTACAATGGTGATTTTGCTATTTCTGCTACGACAAATTCAGATAAATCTCTGCTTTAGAAATATTCTTATATCGAATAGAGCTAGAAAATGTTTCATCAAAATCTTTTCTCCCAACGAGAAGATAAACGAATATAAGCCACTTTAAAATTAATGATAACTACAATATTATTTTTGAATTTTACAATATAATTCTGTAGTTGATCTATATGGTTCATTGCGACTTTTTGGGTTGGTATTTTAGAACCTATGGTTTTCGGGTCTCGGTTTTGAACCACAGTTAGCGATTCATTATTCACTACTTATTTATTATACACTATTGTTATTCAGTGTTACTTTCGATGGGTTTTTTTTTTTTGTTTTATAGTTGTTGTATTATTTTGTTGTCTGATATACTCTTATGTATAATGTTTGATGACCCTTAGTGGCCTATTATCGAAAGTAATTAATTAACTAACTAACTAACTCACTAACTAAGTAACTAACTCCTAACACTCGAATTCTTAATTCAATTAATAAAAATGGAGATTTTATTTAAAAAAAAAAACAATAAAAAATGTTAACCTTCATGTTGCAGAAAATATAGAGCTATTTGTACCTTAGATTGTTTTGGATTTATTTACTCGTTTATACCATTACAGTAAAAAAGAGTTCGAGGGCCAAGAAGATTGTGAATAAATACCCATTTTCGTAATAATACCCTTGGTTACGATGCACCGTTGAAAATGGGTTGGAAACAGTCCTAAAAAGCATTTTCTGGAATTGATCTACATCCTGCATATTCCCCTGACCTGATTCCATGCGATAAGTATTTTGAGTGTATGAAACTGTTGGTTCCGATCATCCGCAGAGGTCATCAACGCATCGCAGCAGGCGTTATCAGCGATTCCAGCACATGTTTTTCACTGGAGTGTTGCTACCAGTTATATCTTGTCCGATGCTCATTACCTCGAAAAAGGATTTACGTAATAATTCATAATAAATAAAATTTTTTACACATCTGTTCACAATCTGCCTGGTCCTCAAACTCTTTGACTGTCGTGGTATAAATAAAGTATAAATTTGAGGGTAATCCATATAATAAAAAGCTCGCATCTTTCTTCTTCATAAATATTTTTTGTTAGTAGAATTAGTCATCAAATTAGTCTATCTATACGAGCTTTTTTGTAAATATATTATTTTTTTGAACTTATTTTTGTAAAGGTCGTCCCAGTGGTTACCACGGAAAGGGTGACAAGGCAGATCTGGATAATCATTCCAATCAACTGAACCCTAATAACCCAAGATACCAAGGTAGTCGCAAAACCTCCGGTGGTTTCGAAAGCAGTAACTCATCACCAGGAATATGCGTTTGTTTATAATGTTATTCAAATTTTGATAATTTCCCAATTTATTTCAATTAAATGTTATTGAAGAAAATATGCTTAGAATAACTTGAACATTTTCATTTTATGTAAAAATGACCAATATATCATTTCACTTTGGAAGTATTAACAAGCTATACTTGAATGAATATTAGATATGATCAAATAACTTCCATTAATTCAATGTAAAAATAAATTAATAAAATAATAAGTAATAAAATAATAAAATGTAACCAATAAAATTTTTGAAATTTGAAGGAAAATTAGAAACTTTTTGTTTATTTCATAGATGTTTACTATCAAAGTGGGGATCCTTTTTAACTTTTTTTTCATTTCATTAATTTTTATATAAAAAAAAAACTAACAAACAAACATGCAGTACAAAAGAAAAGAGAATCCATGTTTACTAATTTAATATTTGCATTGTTCCAATTATCAGGTTAGCTTATTTTGCGCTAATGGAAGACGGTAACGTGAACAATGCTAAACATCTGATGTGGACACCTCATTTAAACTTATTTCATTTGAAAGTGAGATACGATCTTCCAATTTTTTAGTAAAGAGTACAGTTAAACAATTACTAAAATAATAGTTTTTATTAACATCAAATATTTATTCAATCACATTGGCCAACAAAATTTAAGATTTTTCTTTTAACCAAATTCAAGTGGGTGATTTTTGGTAGTATTTTTTCTGCGTAGTACGAATATAATTTTGAAATTTCTCTAGCACTCACAGATTTCTTTTTTTTTCAATGAAACATTTTAAAATTATTCAGTGTTTGGGGCCTGATAAATTTTCTTGCGGCCCCAAAATATGGGTAGTTTAATATTGCAGACGCTTCTCTTCACATCCATTACTTTAACATAGAACTCTCGAAGAGCATAACTTGGAAACGTGACGTGATAGAAAAAATCTAAAAGCTGATTCGGATTCTACATACAAATAACTACTAAGAATATTTTGTGTGGCTACTAATGTTACAAAATGTGTGTTGACTAGTGTTATTAATTAATTCAACAATTTTACCTGAAATATCAGGAGATCTTACAAGGGCACGGGCTTCGGGACACCGATTTGAACCATATTGCAAGTACACTGTTTACGTGTCTTCATCATAAAATATTCAATTATACGAGATTCAATTATACTCAATTATACGAGATTTCTCTCGGTTCCTTAAGCCTTGGATCTAACAATTTCTTTTACATCCTTCAATGATATCTGTGGTAGTGCATTTAAAAAAAGGAACTGAATAAGCATTCATTCCGTCGGAGCAAGCTGCACTTCACCAGTCAGCCTCGTTTTCGATCAAGCATGAGCGCGGCCATAATCTCGCGCTTTCTCGTTTGAAAAAGGCCCATTTCAGACTACAAGCACGATGTTGGTGGGGGGGGGGGGTGCTTTCTCAGCTGGTGACAAAGTCGATATATAGTAATGGCGCTTTGGCTGGCGATGTTGTTCTGCCAACCACAGTAATGGCGCCTACACTAACAATAGAGATTAGTTCCACTTTTCGCCGCCTTCAAATTGCCCCAAAGATGGCGGCCACCTAACCTACCCTCTGCATAGAAGTTTGCCACCAGAATGTTGAGATATGTCTCCACGGCGTCTTGAAGCTCTTCGTTGGTGCGGAAGTGCTATCCTCCCAGACTTTTCTTCAGCTCTCGAAAAAGATGAAAGTCACTCGGCACTAGGCTTGGCTGTATGTCAGATGATCGAACACTTCCCATTGAAATTGCTCAAGAAGCTGAGGCCACCGCAGTATGCGGTCGTGCGTTGTCATGAATTAAAACAATTATTCCAGAGGATAGCATGCCTCGTACCAACGAAGAGCTTCAAGATGTCGTGGAGATTTGTTTCAACATGAAAAATGTCTCAATCTTTACGGTGACTATGTCGAAAACTAACTTTGATTGCACTGATTCTTAGTAATAAAATCACTTTTCTATTCACATTTTCTGCCCCATCGGAGATTGAAAGAAATTGCTATTGTAATTAATTGTATCGCTGATGAGAGTAGCAAAAAGGAATTTTTAAAATTTATAATTCCTTTGACTTTTATAATTAAATGATAAGAGGAGTTTATTATGCATGCTCTTCACAAGATCTCAACTGCCCTCTCTCGCTCCCTTCTCACTACTCTAAACCAGGGACTTCCCCGATCACATGATCTGTGATCCCAAATGTTTTTTTTTTATAATCTCCTTGACATTTGCAGAAACCTTAAGATGTTGGGGGGGGGGGGGCCGCTACTAAATTTTGTAAACGCTGAGGGGGCATTCATAAATGACTTAGATGCTTTCTTAAAGCTATGGGCTGAGCTTTAAAATCGATGGCTGTAATTGAAAGGTATTAATAACAAACGATTCAAACTATGAACTCCGTTTGAAAATATCACAGATATATATATATCTGTGGAAAATATTGTCCTTTATTGCTGATAATACCCGAGATTTATAAATTAGGACAATGGCTTCTAAGTAATTCGTCTGAAATTAAACAAAGCTTAACTATATGATAAAGTCCTAATTAAAGTTCATCGGACAATATCTTCGCGGAAACTAAAAGGGAACATTGTTTACTCAAAGAGAATTCTTCGTGCAACGACCCGTATTTTTTTTGCTAATTTTACTTCTTCTGAACATCGATGAAAACGGAGTACTACTATGGATAAGTGTAGTCCCTGAAATCACTCATTCATTTCCTTTACCTGGATGGCAATAATCTTCAGTGTTGAAGAAAATATCGAAATCGATAAAATTTTAATCTCTTAATCATTTACTGTGGTTCAATCATTTCCACCTCGCCATTTATGACGTAAAGTCTGTTAAAGTTTTAGTTTTGTATAGTTTCATATGGGTCCTCTGGACGCTCGGAGAATTAGAATGTTCTTATAACTCAATTAGTTGCTTATTTTAAACTTTTCCCAGCGATTTTAATGCGAGTTAACGGGGAAAGGGGGGGGGGGCATGAAGAGAAAACATTATAGGAAAATTAATTGGTTAGTATAGGTCGGGGTATATTTCGTTAACATAATTTTACCGCACTTGATGATATCTGTAGTGGGTGTTCTGTGCGCAGTCCAAATCAGGATCGTCATCTGCAAGGTGACTTTCTTCCACGGTAATTACTCCAACAGCAACTTTCGGATCAATATTTACGAACAGTAACTCCACGCTGGGATGAGTTCGACTTCCCGAGCCGCTAGTGGCATCAACAAAGCTAGGGATGTGCAGTTATATTAGCGATTTCAAAAATCACCAATATGAAATTTATTACTATCACTCAGTTCCAGTGGCGGCTCGTGCATAGGCACTGCGGAACTGTAACACCCTCAGTTTCACTTTCGATGTCGATATAACATTCAATATAATGTGTCTTTTTTTTTTCTTTAATACTGTCTTTATACATATATAATCCTGAAGCGTAATGTCAGTAGCTATTCCATACTGACATTACAATTTTCTGACGCAGCACCCCCCCAGAAATTTTAGTTACGAACCGCCACTGCTCAGCGGCCTTCTTTATAGAAACATTGTCCTGAGGTGTGACATATCAAGAACCAGAGCCCTCTTCCAAATGAAACGACCATTAAAAAATTACTCGGACTTCCCTTCTGAGAATTATCTAACATCGTGTTTCTCCGTAGTTTTTCAAGCGATGGTGTCCAACACTCCATTCATCTTCTCCGATTAAGCTCATGGTCATCATCGTATCAAAAGACGTGTCATAAAAAACATAGGACGGGCCTGCAGGTAGTTGGATGTAATGATAACATAAAATCTTTTTATTAATAAAAAGTGGTCCGTCTTTTTCTGCAGCTTCAGCCGTTCTTCTCCCAATTTTAACCTTTTTTTTAATTTCCAAATTCTGTATTCCTTTTATTCCTATTTTTTTCCTTTTGCATTGTCTTTTACAATTTCATTAAAAAAATTCCAGGAGTTTTTCCTTTTTTTGAGAAGGCGCTTTATGTCGGATAACAAAACAGTGTTGAAGCCAAATTTCCTTTGACATAAAACAGTCGACTAAATGATATCTATCAAATAATAAACACTATCAACCTCTCAGTCATATTTAAATAAACTAATTACTTGGCACGAAGATCAATAAAACACAAAAAAATATACAAGTTGAACAACGTAAATCCATTAGTTCCCATATAAAGGTGGGGTAGCTTTGAAATACTGGCAAAAAACTAAGTAATATTTTCTTGAAAAACATTTCACTTGCAAAAAAAAAAGGGGGGGTGGAGCTTGCGATCTATAACGGAAGTACGTTCCAATACATGCGCAAGAACTTTTAATGTTGTTCATCAACTTCTTCCAAGATTTCTTGCGAATCTGGATTATCTGGATAATCCGTAAAATAGAGTTTTATTATAATGAAAGATGTATAATTTGGGAACGACGTACACTGACTGACTGAGGATGAATGGGAAATCAGACCCAATCGACCAGGGAGAGAAGATTCTTTCATTTTTTTTGTTTTAATAACTTTCGCTTCCCTGTTTTGAATTTGAAATAAGAATCTTCGGTAACGTTGAGAAGTTTTTCGACTCAATTTGCGGATATTTGATAGTTTCCGTCGCTTCTCGACAGAGGATGTAGAGTTAGCAGTCAGTTTCCACGGACTGAGAATTCTCGATTCGGGAAACTCGATTTGACAAACTAGATTTGCGGATCTAGTTTTAGAATTCCAGCCTAGTTCCACGAACTGAGTTTCTATCGCTTTTATTCGATTGCATTGTGGGATTGTTTGAAGTGAGGTATGCAATGTATTGTGGGACTGTCAACAAATATGAATGCCCAACAAAGGCGTAGAATTTTGTACGTGTCTCTACTTAAGCGTTTAAAATATCTACAAATCAACAAATTAGCTTTATTAGCTTTATTATCAGCATCATAATTTACATATTTTGTGTAGAATTGCAAAACCAATCACAGCTCGGCCATTTTGCAAAGTGCAACTGCGAGTGCGAGCTGCGACGCGAAACTAGTTTCGTAGCTGAAACGAGTTCTCAGAACAAGTTTGAACGAAACGAGTTTCAAACGAGTTTCAAACGCGGTTGGTGAAACGAGTTTCGGTTCCACGGCATTATGGATCTACTTTCGCGAACCGAACCGAAAAAAACTCGGTTCGTGGAAACGGGGCTTTAGAGATCTTAAGTGCGAGCAGTCCTTATGATGAGTAATACGTGTATTGAATTTGTTATGATGAGTAATTAACGTTAAATCTACAGGCATCGCTATCTACTTTTCATAACCTTTTGGTTATATATGATCCCAAATGATTTTTAAATTGTAAAATGACATCAATTGGAAACAAGCTAACTAGGGAGGGGGTAGGAGAGAAAAATGTAAAACAGGAAACATATTAAAAGATAAAGCAGGATTGGCTATTAAAAAAAAGCTGCAAAGAACTTACAGGTGTTCGCGAGGTTAAAAATAAATGAGCACGCCCCTAACGATCTCAAAATGAATATCGTAACTTTCACTTTCGAAAGAAGCCTATAAAGTGAAGCGCATCGGGCAGGATTGGACCCACTTCTATCATAACTTATATTTTGGAATTCCTAAATTTTTTTTCCTGGCCTACTGCATAGAAGGTAACATTTAAAAAAATCACTTAAAAGAATTTTTCTATTTAGATTCCCCTCCTCCTGAAGCTTACTTATTTTCACAACATTTAATCTGAAGAAAGGAGAAGAAACCACTAATCCACATAAAATATTTAATCGAATGATGGCTGCCGAAATGTGCATCCATCATCCGATTAAATATTTTATGTGGATTAGTGGTTTCTTCTCCTTTCTTCTGACGTCTGTCCACAGTATCTGGCTCCATTTATTTAGAATTAATCTGAGTTTTACTTCCAGTAGCATGGACAAGAAGGCGCAAGATAATAGAGCTAACCAGTTGAATCCGAATCACCAACCATCGGGGCCTGGTGAGTTGACTCCTTTCCTTGTGAAAGCAATTTGCATATTTCGATAATGTTTATTTGTTCTTAAGAATAATAAAGCTTAAGGTTACAGAGGAGCGTTTCAAACAAATATTCAACTTAATCAATGAAAACAGATCCTTGTATTCGCCATAGTTATGGCTTTAAAAGTTGCAGTGAACACCTGGAAACCTACCATTAAAGATAAATTACAATTGTAGTAAAATTAACTTGATTAAAAAAATAAATTATAGTCTCCTAATTAACTAAAAAATATTAGAATTAAAACAATCACATTTTGCTATTGAAGACAGATTTAAGCCTTTCATAACATTTTATTACTAAAATGTACGTAAAAAAAAGTGACCAAAAGTGATCCCCGATCCTAAAGTGGGCTCCCATTTTTTCTGCTCTGTACGATGCTGCAGTGTAGCAGTGAAAGGTTGAAGCATTAGTTTATGCAAATGCCTACTGGAGGACCAGCGCTCAAACTGTTTACTCAATCTGTTGTTTCTCAACATTTTTTTTCTTTGTTGTTGTTGTTTTTCGGAACTTTTTATGCTCCTCAGTTTCACGTGTTTTGTCTCAGGATTTAATTGTTATACCTATTCATTCCTCATTATTATAGCAACGCATTAGTGTAAGTTTGAAATAGTTAACATACATATTTATCGAAAAAATATTAATTAAAAAAAAATACATCAGATGGTCCTAACCCCAGGCCCCACGCAGTGCCTAAAGCAGGCCCTCAGCTCCTTGGAATTTTGTTGTAGGATCCAAGGTGTCAACAATAAAAAAATTTCCAAAATTCTCGTTGAAGTAATTGAACTCCTGATATGTCATTAAAAAATTATGAATTTGCTATTTATAGGAAATAATTGGTTCTCTTTCATTAAATATTTATTTTCTCCTTTCAATATCTAATTTTATGAAATGAAATGGCCCGGTTTAAGGGGCCCGGTTTTGGAGCCTTTTTTTGAAATGGTAAAAGAGTAATGTTTTGGATTTTTTTTTAATAATGATTAATTTTATTTTTTATAATATAATAATTTGTAATTGGCTGTCAATCATCATGACAGTACCGACCCCAACAGACGAATCCACCACTGAGTAAAAAAGAGCCTAAGAAGAGACAACATTACAAAGAGGTTTAGGGGAGTCATGAAAAATATCAATATTCTGTGAGATTCGGTTATTATTATTATACAATTGAATTAACTTGAATGCTGGATCTATATTAATTAGTTGGATGCGTCCCGTTCCTATAAAAATTAACGTCCGTGGATTTCTTTTGGAGACCGGGATACGAATCCCAATATGTTGTAGGGTTCGTGGGGCCCTTAGTCGTCCGTTAAAAATAGCAATTAAAAGGTCAGAAAAAAAAATTACATAATTTACAATCACTTAGAGTGTTTTTAATAGTACGAACTATAAAGTAACTTAACTTAGTATGTCTTTCACATTTTTTCAATGTTTTTACTTCGTAGTTTGTACATGTCAAAAACAAAATGGGGGCCCGCTTTTCCACTTTCCTCTACTATAAAGTTTAGGCCGAGGCTATTTCTACGTACGTACAAGGCTATTTAATTCTTAGTCTGCTGTGATCTTAAAAAGATATGTATACCAACATAGACAAAGCAATCAAAATAATAAAAAACAACCTAAAAACAAATAAAGTGGAAAGAAATATAATAGACGATATTATAGCAAGTTTAAAAATAATAAAAACCCAAAACTATTTTGAATTTAAGAAAAAGTTTTATGAACAACAATATGGGCTGGAATAATATCTGAAGTAATATTTGAAGTGGGATCCGGACGTTTGCCCCAATTGATATGTCCAACAGACATTAGCCCCAACGGATAAAAGCCCCGTTGTTTATATTTATAACTTTACAAAATCATCCATTTTTATATATACTGTAAGTATTCTGCTATAATGCGATCCCCATTTTTTGATTCGTCGCTAACTTAGGAGAAATGAAATATGCAAGAATGTACAGAAAAATCTCTTATTTTTTACGATTTGAAAAATGTATAACCTGGATCTATACAATTAAAAAAAAAACTTCAAAGGCTTGATTCATTATCACCTGTTTCTACAAAAAAGTTCCTTAATACAGTACAGATGATGATTTATTAAAAATTAATACAAGATTATTTAATTTTGAAGAAAAGAAAAAATTTTATCTTTATTTTAGTAAACAGTAAAAACACTTCCACATTTCACCTACCTACAACTTGTGTGCCCGCATCAAGACGTTAATGAACTTTGTTCATTTGATAAACCTAAAAATATAATTGTAGTTTTCAAGATCAGAAGGGTTCAATTAGTTACTGTGAGGTGTTCCTAAGAAATATTTATATAAGACTCTATATCTTGGTGATGGAGTCACCAATGGTACAGTACTTGCATATTACAAAACACTTAAGCCAATGGGCTCTTTGTTTTAATGGGAAGAATTTTGTTTACAAATTCGTGCCCAGTTCAATTCAGTTCTTTTAATGTATGTAGAAATAGCTTAGCCTACAGAGGCCGGGCTATTTCTACCAGTGTTGCCAAGTTATTTTCACAAATTCCCCCAGACAAATCGAAAATTCCCCCAAATTTCCCCCAAAACCAAAAGAGCCTCCCCCCCCCCCCAAAAAAAAAATCCCCCAAAGTAATAAAATTATTTTGGCAATTTTACGCGTATAGAAATTCAGACAGAAATTTTTGCAGTGATGTTAATCCTCATATTAATCCTAATGGTGACGTCACGAAGTGATTGGCCGCAACTGCCAGGGGGGAATATTTATTTTTTTTTCCCCCCGTGGGGGGGGGGGGGGGGGGCATAAAAATAACGACTTCTATTAAAGCCTACAAAAAAAATCAATTAGAATGAATCAATAACTCATTATAGCATTCCTTGGTATTGTATGAATAACAGTTTTAATAAGAAATGAACTTCAGATAAATCTTTGCTTGAGAAATATTCTTATATCGAATAGAGCAAGAAAATGTAATTCTGTTAAGCGTCGGATCTTAATCATGGCGACTAGCCGCCAAAATCGCATGTCTCTGACTTTTCTTTGGAAAATAGATATAACCATGGCCTTTGGCCATACAGGCCCTGGATAGACGTATTGGATCCCAATTCATAAATTAAAAAAAAGAATAGTTTCATGAATGATGGTTCCGATCATCCGCAGAGGTCATCAGCGCATCGCAGCAGGCGTTATCAGTGATTCCAGCAAATGCTTTTCAGGTGCTGCCACGAGTTATATCTTGTCCGATGGTCATTACCTCGAAAATGGAGTTACGTAATAATTCATAATGAATATAAAATTTTACACAACTGTTCACAATCTGCCTGGTCATCAAACTCTTTGACTGTCGTGGTATAAATATATGAGGAGTTCATTAAACAGAGTATAAATTTGAGGCTAAGGTTCACCATATAGTAAAAAGCTCGTATCTTCTTCATAAATATTTTATGCTACTCTATGTAGAATTAGTCATCAAATTAATCACGTCTATCTGTACGAGTTTTTTTTTGTAAATATATTATGTTTTGAACTTATTTTTACAAAGGTCGTTCCAGTGGTTACCACGGAAAAGGTGACAAGGCAGACCTGGATAATCGTGCCAATCAACTGAACCCTAATAACCCAAGATACCAAGGCAGAACACCTTCTGATACTTCATCACAGGGAGAATGCATTTGTTTATAATATTATTCAAATTTTGATAATTTCCCATTTTATTTCAATTAAATGTATTAAAGAAAATATGTTTAGAATAACTTGAACATTTTCATTTTATGTAAAAGTGACAAATATATCATTTCACTTTGGAAGTATTTACATATGAGATATGATCAAGTAATTTCCATTAATTCAATGTAAAAATAAATTAATAAAATAATAAGTAATAACATAATAAAATGTACCAATATATCTATTCAATCAAATTATTTGAAATTGGAAGCGAAATTAAAAACTTTTTTTTATTTCATAGATGTTTACTCTCAAAGTGGGGATCTTTTTTTTTTTTATTTCATTAATTTTTATCAAAAAAAAACCAAAAACATGCAGTACAAAGAAAAAAGAATCCATGTTTACTAATTTAACATTTGCATTGTTCCAGTTATCAGGTTAGCTTATTTTGCGCTAATGGAAGACGGTAACGTGAACAGTTCTAAAATATCTGATGTGGATACCACAAGACTTCTTGTACGCTTTTACATATATACATTTTTAGCTGCATTTCGTTTAAGCTTATTTCATTTGAAAGTCAGATACGATCCTCCAATTCTTTAATAAAGAGGACAGCTAGACAATTGCTAAAATATTAGTTTTTATTAACATCAAATATTTATACAATTATGAATTCAACAATCTTACCTGAAACGAGGCTTTTTCTATAGAAAAAAACCTTGCCTGAAATATTAGGGGATCTTACAAGGGGAAGGCACGGGCTTCGGATCACCGATTTGAACCGAATTGCATGTGTGGATAGTAAACGGTCTACGTGCCTTCATCGTAAAATACTAAAACGCAATATTCAATTATACTCAAGAAAAATGGCCCTAAAAATTTCCTTAGCATTTTATATTAGTTTATACACAGTCTAGTCACATTAAATGTGACCATCCCCCACGTTAAACATCAGCGGAAAATGGTTACGTCCAGAAGGTACGTACCAGTATCAGAGGAAGGGTGTCAGAGGGAAGCAGAAAACATTGCAATTGTTGGAGTCATGGCGAAACGTAGCGATTTATCCGACCTCCGTGAAAATAAAATTGTGTTATTACAGCATAACCTAGCGTTTTGTAAAATAACTATCCCCGCAGAAGAATGGAGCTACTAATTGGTTTCACAATGTCCGTCTGTCCGTCCCCTTCATAATTTCCACATTTCTGATGTAGAAGGTTGAAATTACGGAATGTAGCATCTTCATTTTATTTAGTTTGGTTTTGATTAGCCCACTGGGTTCGCAGTTCCGGGGGTGGAAATTAGAGGTGACCAAAAGGTCTTCATGTATTTATGCATATAAAGGAGTGAAACTCGGTATGCGATTCCTCTAAGCAAGATCTCCATTATTATGAAGTTTGGGGGTGGCAGTTAGTTGGTCTTTAGAACTATGGCCACATAAGGCATGTGATATGTCATTCGATCGGAAATGATGAGAAACGAAAGAATATAGAGCTCTTTTACATTTCTAAATATTACGTTCGAGAAAATCAATATTTCGATTTTAAAAAATTGGGGAGGGAGAAAATGAGATAAAAGGGTAAAGATAGATTATCTCAGAGCTTCAGCTACTTTCTCGGGAGGATTAATTTTTTGTTACAACTGATAAATCCTCCTTGTGTGCTTTTACACTTGTACATAAACTTGATTTAGAAGCGAAATTTTTGGTTTTAACTTTATTGCGTCTTCTGCTTTAATAATACGTGTATAATACATTTTTTTTAATTCATCTATTTTCTTGTTGGTTTGGTTTAAAAATTATTTGGAAATATCTTTTTCTTCTTTTTTAAAAATACTAGTACATGTATCATTATTAAGTAGCGGAAGAATGGAGCACTTATTGGTTTCACAATATCCGTCTGCCCCCTTCATAATTTCTACATTTTTGACGTATTAGGTTGAAATTCGGAATGCAGCTTACTACAAGCATGTCCTACTTCAACATTTAGTTGTTTATTTATTTATTTATTTATTTATTTGATTGGTGCACTGGAGTCGGAGTTACGGGAGAGTGAATTAAAGGGCACAAAAGATCTACGTGATGCTCTTTTGTTTTATGTAAAGGACTGAAATTCTGTATGCAGATTCCTCTAGGCAAGATCTACATAACTATGAAGTTCGGGCCAAATTATCCCAGTGGTGTCGGAATTTTGGGGGCGGCAGTCACTTGGTCCTTAGAAGTATTGCATCATATAGAAAATGATGAGAAATGACAGAAGATAGAGCTATCTTATATTTTCTAAATACTACTTTTGAGATAATCAATTTTTTATTAAAAAAAACTGGGAGTTAAAAAGTGCAGATAAAAAGAGTAAAAATAATGACCTTAGGGCCTCTACTATCCTATACCCTCTCAGGGGGATCAATTTCTTGTTCATTATAAATTCTATTCTGGTATTTATCGTTTGAGTTAATGACTAGAATTTTTCTCTTATCTGCTTGTGATACCATTAAAAGGTGTCTTTTAAAAATATTTTTTTTTAACTTAAAACTTTATTTCACCACATTAATTTTGAAACTTTTGAATTTATTAATCGATTAATGCACTATTTTCCTTAAAAGTTTTTTATTACGATTGTCTGTACTTAAATAAGACTCTATATATATTCAATATCTCCGATCGTCTCTCCCGTTCATCCGTTCTTGATCTAACCATTTTTAGGCATAGTCTATGGCTTTATCCTTATATGTAAACAAGATATTAATCCTCCCGAGGAAGGAAAGTAGCGGAAGCCCTGAGCTCATCTGTTTTTACTTCATCATTTGCACTTTTTAACCCCCCCCCCCAATTTTTTTTATAAAAAAATTGATTTTTTCAAACATAATTTTTAGAAAATTTTAAAAAAAAATCCTATCATCTTTCTTTGCTCGTCATTTTTGACCATATGTTGCCATAGTTCTAAAGATCGAAGTGACTGCCACCCCCATAACTCCGACCCCACTGGGACAATTTGACCCAAACATAATAGTAATGTGAATTTTGCCTAGAGGAATCTGAATATCGAATTTCACTTCTTTACATAACTAAATACCATATAATCCTTTACACACCTAAATACTACATTGATCCCTTCTAACTCGCACACCCGAAATTCCGACCCCACTGGGCCAATCAAAACCAAACAAAGTCGTGATTTTGGCCAAATTTACTGATTGCATAAATTATCAATGGCCGAATTACTGCCAACCCCCTCCAGTTGGGATAATGATTTGTTTCGAATAAATATTAATGTTGAAATATTTACGTGCATATTTAGGAATGGTATTTTCTAATTTGTAAATACGAATTGTTTCATATAAACCAATCGGCCTCGGTGGCTCAGCGGTTGCGTGATCGCCTCTGATGCCCGAGTACGCGGGTTCGATCCCGGCCGAGGACGACGAGGATTTTTCAGGGGGAAATCCTGAGATCACGCACTTCCTTCGGAAGGGAAGTAAAGCCGTTGGTCCCGTGTAGTCGTTTGCCGGCTGCACGTTAAAGAACCCTTGCGAGACAAAATTTGCGGCCCCTATAACGCCGTCCTGAAATGACCACAGCAGTTGAAAAGGACGTTAATACTAAACAAACCAAACCAATCATATAAACCAGCTGGGCCTTATAACCTGCGTAAAACCACAAATCCAGCTCCTTTGATTAAACACTCATATCAACTAAAAAGTATTGCTACAGCTGGAAGCAAACTCTGGTTTTGCCTGCCCCTTGACATTTTTAAGTCCAGACTAAAAAAATATTTTTCTAACTCTTCCCCCTAACCCTCTAAACCTAGCATTTCGTTTTCCAACTGTATTTATTTTTTTATATAATTATATACATTTTTGTTGTTTTTTTTTAATTCATTATTCGTTCTTCTAGCCAATGGCCCTGCTCGTATCTTACACTTTAATAAATAAAATAAAATAAAATAAAATATGTCCTATTTTTTTGATAATTTATATATTATTACAGTTACCCGGGTATTTTGAAGAATTATTTTTATTTTAATAATTAAATTTTATTGAGATGTACAATTTGTATTTGGTTTCTATGCTTAAGTTTTCCTCAATCTTTACGCGAAGTTGAGGTTTTGCGCTTTTGAATTCTTTTACGCGAAGTTACTTGTACACCTCAAGGTACAAGAGCTAAAACATACGGCAATGGCCTGACTGATTGCCGCCCGGCACCGGCGTGATCTCCTCGCGGGCTGTGTGTGATCCCCCTCCATGCTGGTCAGCTAGTGGTTCGGGTTTTAGCAACTTCCTTGGAATTGGCAACGTCACCGGTTTGTTTGCTGTGAATCACGGCCGAAATGCCTCCCAGAGCTTTATTCAGGACGAGGCTTCCGAGATTAAACTCTTCTTCTTCTTCTTCTTCTTCTTCTTCAAGGTCCTGCCTCCTCTTGAGTAGGAGATGACCTATCCCTGTTGAAACCAAAGTTAAGAGGCGTTAATCAGTTGGCAAGCCTTAAGAGAGGGAGAAAAGAGTCTCGGGAGGAGATTGGATTTGGCCAAAAAGTCTTTGATAGCAGAAAGTATAAAGCGGGAATAAGATTTAGCGTCAACGTTAAGCAGAAGGATGGTAGGAAAGTCAAAAGGAATCTTTCGAATTCGGAAAAGGTTAGACAAGAATTGTCTGTGATGACCGTATAGAGGACAGGTAAATAGAATGTGTTCCAGCGATTCAATAGCCCCACACTCACAGGCTGGAGAAGTAAGCAAACCGAGGCGAAACAGGAATGCTTTAGTTGGAAGGTGCTCAGAGCGGAACCTGGCAACGAGAGACATGTCTTGTTTAGAGAGGTTTAAGGGGAGTGGGAGGACCTTTCTGTGCTGAGTCACTAAAGTCTTGAATTTTACTGCGGTATTGGATTGAAGCCATTCCTCTCTCCATCTTGAGAATTGCTGATAATCAATTACTGAAATGAGGTCAATAGCTGAGTGAGGAAATCTGATTTCGGGGCCAGATGTGCGGCCAAAGTTTGCCAATTGATCTGCTCTTTGGTTGCCTGTGATTGTAGAGTGGCCCGGGCACCACAGGAGGTTGATGACTATATTTTTGCTCCGAAGATTAACGATGGCACTTGCTACTAGACCAGTCTGAGAAATTGTTTTCCAGTTGGCAAGAGATAGATGTTTGTGTAGAGAAAGAAGGACTGACTTGGAGTCAGAAACTATAAGGTGATCGGAGGGGGAAGGCGCCATGTCATTGATATAGGAGATGGCCTTAAAAATGGCCCAGGCTTCCGCGGAGAACGATGAAAAGGATGCAGGTAATTTATGATACAGAGCGACGTCTTCTGACCAAATACCAATACCGGCCTCTTTTAGGATGGGATCAAGGGATGCATCAGTAAACCATTTTCGGAACGTGGCGTATTGCTGATAAAATTTAGTGTTGTAGATTGTGGTGATGGCTTGTGGATTGAGATTCTTTTTTGAGACTTCCGGGATGTCGACGCAATTAGCCCAATCAGTAGTGAAGAGAGATGGGGTATGGATGGTGGAGTAAGATTGTATCTGTAGTTGGTGGAACCCGAAATTACGGAGAGTCTCCCGGGCAAGCAGGCCAATCTTGTTGGATTTAAAAATTCGGGTCGAAAGATCAGATGTTAGAGTATACTGCATTTGTGTGTTCTGTAACTGAAAAAGCCTGAGGATAAACTTGATGAAAGCGGCAGGCCATCTGAGCGCTGTGGGGAGGCAGTTACAACACGAATACAGGACGTCAATAGGAGTGCTCTTCAAAGCAGACAGGATCCTTCTGAGGACATTGTGTTCCAGTGAACAGATGGGGGTCAGGTTGGACCGAGCAGTCAGCAGAAGGAAAGGCGCATATGGGCTGGATAAATTTTGGATGAGAGCAGTGAAAAGGGCCCATGCAACCCTAGAGTTTGGACCCCAGCTGTATTTACTGATGCGCGTGAAGAGACCCCAGTATTTGGTTAGTTTGGTCCGGATCTTGGCGCAGAGAGGGGACCAGGACAGGGTATAAGTGAAGGGGATTCCAAGGTATGTATGTTGAAGTCGGACAGGGATTCTTTCATCATACATCGAGAGATTGATCTGTACCTTGGTCCGTTTCTTGTAGAACGTGATCACAGCGGATTTTTCTGGAGAAAAAGAGAAATTGTTGGTCAAGGCCCACTGCTGTAAGTTATCAAGGGTTGATTGAAGTTCCTGGCGGACTCTGGGAAGAGCTTGATCACTAGCCCAAACCAGGACGTCGTCTGCGTATATGTAGAGATTAGAGTTCGGAGACTTGGAAGCGACTATGTCGTGGCAGTAAAGATTGAAAAGGGTCGGGCTGAGGGCCGAACCCTGCGGTAAGCCATTAGACGTCGTTACCTGGTATTCAGGGAACATTGAGGCGATTTGGAGTTTTCTATTTTGGAGATATCCTTCGACCCAACGAGTGAACTTAGTTGGAATCTGAAGAGCTTGCATTTTGTTAATTAAGATAGTGGTGTCCACTGAATCATAAGCTTTTCTGAGGTCTAAGAAAACTGGAGAAAGGAACTTGCCAGATTCCCTAGCGTGCCAAACTGCATCTGTTAACAAGAATGGTGGTATGAAGGCAGATCGGAAAGGGCGGAAACCATACATATTATCAGGCAGAAGCTTGTAAGCTTCCAGGTATGCCGTCAGACGGTTATTAATTAGTTTTTCAATGACCTTAGTTAGGTTGGAGATCAAGGCAATGGGACGGAAAGACGACCAATTATTCGGGGTAGCATTGGGTTTTAAGATGGGATAGATGTTAGTCAGCTTCCAAAGGTCAGGTATATCCTGGGTGTTCCAGCTAAGGTTCAGAATACGGAGCATTATTTTCCGGTCCTGCAATGACATCTGTTTAAATAGCTTATTCTTTAAACCGTCAGGGCCCGGGGATGAGGGCGGCAAGGAGTGGATGATGTTGTTCAGTTCATGAAATTGGAAGTCCAACTCCCAGTCATTTGGAGGAAAGGTGCAGGCAACCACCGACCTAGAATCTGTTAATAAACGTTGAGGGTTAGCACGGAGAGGTAGCTTGACCAAGTTGTCTAGCAGCACCTTGCACGACTCCCAGGGGGAGAGAAGCCTCTGATTTTCTACGAAGACTGGAGCAGAGCGGGACCGGGGGTTATAAAGCCTTTTAAAAATGGACCACCATTTATCTAATGGGAGATAATGAATTTTCCTGATTGTGTCTCGCCAATACGCTCTTTTAACCTGTTTTAGTTTTCTCCTAGTCTTTGCTAATGCAGCCTTAAGTTTAGTCCAGCAATCTGCGCATTTACAGCGCAAAAAAGCCTTTCTAGCTTGGTTTCGTTGGTGGACGCTTGATTGGCAGGTTTCGTCCCACCAAGGGGGATGGGACATTCGGGGGCCTTTAGCGCGCCGTGCAGGTTGGAGCGCTTGTAGCCAGGGGATGAGGTCCTGGGTGGTGGTGGGAGGACCAGGGACCACTGGGCGTTGAGTTTGTGTTGTAGAGTACAGTAGGGGGCCTTTTGGTTTAAGATCAGGGCGAAGGGTGGGGGGACCGAAGCTGAAAGCCACTGGCTGGTGGTCGCTTGAGAAAGCCTCTTCGATAACCTGACAATCGATGGCATTAGCCAGGTGTGGGCTAGCAAAGCCGAAATCCAGTGTGGCAGAAGACCAGTGGGGGGCATCCGACAAGTGAGTTGGCGCAGGGGGAAAGAAGGGGTCATAGCCATGCGATTCAAATAGGCTCTCTAGGTATCTACCATTTTGGTTGTAGGACGAGCATCCCCAGGCCGGAGATTTGCTATTGAAGTCTCCGATAGCGATGAAAAGGGGCGTGAGCTTGGGAGGGAGCAATGCCCAACTGATTTTGGGCATTTGGCCAGATATGTAGACTGAGATAAGGTTCAGCCAAGAGTTGTTAAACCAGATTTTTAGGTGAATTAATTCAATTTTGTTAGAGCTGAAGTTTTCAATGAATAGGTGTGGGATGTGACTTCTGATGGCCACAAAGAGGCCCCCCCCACCCTTAGGCGGGCGGTTCAGATGGTAGGTCTTCCAGTTCTGACAGTCGATTCGCTGTTCACCAGTGAGTAGGGATTCAATAATTATGAGGATGTCGTGCTGCAATGATAATGTTTTAAGGTCCTCCCAGTTCCCCCTAACACCTCTAATGTTCCATAACAGGATCCTGAGTTTTTTGTGAGCCATCAGGATGCTGATCAGGCGCATTAGTGCGAAGAGAGGCTAGGCACCACTGCTTGAATTGAGATAGATGCTGTTCGACAAAATTTGTCTCCTGAGCAAGGACGTTATAGACGCTTTGTACCATTGTCTGATTGGACTTGGAGGGATCCTGAATTGGTAAGCATAGTAAAATCTTTTTTATCAAATCTAGGCAATGATCAGTAGTAATAGTGTGGATGTTCCAGCCTTGTGTTGCATTAGCATGGGCTTGGGACAGTGGAAGGGTCGTACTAGGAGAGTCTGAGAGTTTACCAGCCGTAGCTGGCATCGCGGAAGCTAAAGTGATCTCAGTGATCGGGCTAGCTGTCTGAGGGTAATTTTTTGTCGGTTGAAATCCGGAAATGGGGTTATATAGATTTGGAACGGCGGAGGGGGGGCGAGCAACCCCTCCACCTGCGAACTTTACTGGTTGGTGCGAGGCACTTTGGTGTGAGGTAGAGCTGGAGGCAAGTTGTATAGGGGATGATGACTGGGCTGCTTGAGCATACGAGGTAAACTGAGGTCTTAGTTGTAAGGCAATGCGCTGCTGCGCTTCGTTGTGAGGAATATGTTCAGAGAACATCAACTCCTGGATCTGGGCTTCTTCTGAATACTTTGGGCAATTCTTGTAATATGCGGAGTGATCTCCGCCACAGTTGGCACAGCGTCTGAACGAGGAGGAGCATTGGTCGACTTGGTGATTCTCGTCCAAGCACCTGGAACAACGAGCGACGTTCTGACAGAATTTAATAGAGTGGCCGAGAACGTGACACTTGGAACATTGACGTGGTCTGGGGCAGTGGGGGAGAGGTTCAAAGGCTTGGTGGTTATACAGAATTTTAGTTGGAAGGTGAGGAGAGTCTAAGAAGATTATCAGTTTGCAGTACGTTGCTCCCTGAAACTGAGGGGAAACTTTCCTAACAAATCTGATGTGTTGTCTAATGTTGCATTTCTGTTTGAAGTCCTCTACGTCTACCTCGATCGGAACACCTGCGATCTCGCATGCTGTAGAGGTGAGATAGTTCGGCACGGTGAAGGAAAGATTGTAGTTACCTATGCGTGAGAATCTGAGGAAATTTTTAGCTTGGGCAGTGGAATGAAATTTCACTAAGAATGAACCGGATCTTAAACTGGAGAAAACAGGGGTAGATCCGATTGTCGACCATAGGATCTCTCGAAAAGTGTGGGGCGGAATGATGATTTTCTTGTTCAGATTATCAGTGGAAGACACATATAGCCAAGGCTTCACCGCCAGATCTAGTTTCTTAGCAGACTCCTGGGCGTTCTCTAAAGAGGAGCGTGGGGGTGGGAGCTCAGTGGGTTTATCAGGCACCATAGAGTGGTCAGGCTGAGGCTGAGGGACAGCTGAGTCAGGTTGAGGGTCCGCTCTGGCGATCTTTGTGGCAGGACAATTGGACCTTGAATTGGCCTCATCACTGGTCTCGCTGTTTGGGTTTTGGGGGTCTTTATTCTCTGATGAATCGGGTATAGGTTTACGTTTATTTCTGTGTTTGGTCATGTCAAGACCTAGATTCGTATCGGTCGAGCAAGAAGGAGCAGCGGCGGCAAGATTAGGGAGGTGAGACGTCGGGGCGAGAGAAGGCAAACCATTGCTTACTTGGCCGCCTGGCATAAGACAGGTTAACGGAAAAGGCCCCAAGGCCAGGGAAAATAAAGAACAGTTCTACTTACTTGGAATGTGCAGTGTTGTTTTGATTTTAAAAAGTATTGATGTTAACTTGGAGTTGGGGTAAAAGATAACCCTAACAACTGTTCTCTTATCAAAGAAAACTGCGAGCCGCGAGGGATTGTTGCATGCAACCGTTCAACTCGACTTCCTCATGAGAAGTCGAGATTAAACTCGGAACTCGGAAGCCTCGTTTTGGAAGTGTCTACAGCGCCAGCAATCATTAGCGTAGAAAAAAGTAAACGTCGCATTAACAGTCGAAAGTGAGAACAAGAATTTCAAACATTTCTCCTCGTTATTTTTTACTTTACAATAATTCAATGGTTTCAATTATTTTTTTTTAGCAACTGGTTGTCGAAATGGTTATTTACAAAAAAAATATTCTAATCTAAATACGTAGACTTTCTTGTGTCTCTATTTTTTATTCACCTAAATAAAGCTCTTGAACTGTTATTATTGTAGTATAGACATTTGTAACTATCTACAACCATTATTATTTCTGAGTATTAATTATTAACTTTAAATTACTATGTATGTATGTAATAATGCATTATATTGCCTATATATGACAACGTCCTTCAAGAGGTAACGTGAAGAGGGAGAAAAGCACTTGAGATAAAATACTGATCTTTATTAGATAAAATAAAAAAGTGCTTTCACTTTCGATATTGGATTTCACGCAAACTTATGTAATGAACTTTAAAATATCATTTTGGTTGGGAGTCATTCAAAACCACTTTGAAAAACATGTTGACTGTAACTATCAAGAACAACAGGGGCATATCGTAAAATGTAGTTTAAAAACTTTATTATGATTTAAATATGTTTTTTCTTTGCTTTTCCCTCTCCTTTCTTCTATTCCTGCGAATTATTAAACAAAAGTAATTAAAATTTAACTGAATTGACAAATGTAATACCGATTTCATTTATTAATAATTTTTCATTTAATTATTATTCAAGTTAACAAAAATATTATATAGACTCTTGAGTTTTGTTGAAAAATGGATGTGTAGCGCCCGAAATACGTATACAAGTTAATAAATTTTGGTTCCTTTTATGAACTATCTCGTGCACATGTTTTTGAATTGTTCGCTAGATTTTGTGATGGCCGATAGGAGCTGAAAGATGACAAACACACAAAGACGTCCAAAACCTGTTCGAACTCAGGAAACGACTGAGGTGAGAAAACTTTTGTTAAGTGATCAGAGAATGAATCTGAAATTGATGGAAGAATCCTTAAACATTAAACAAGAAATGTTGACAGAAGATTTGGGCAAAAGGAAACTGTGTGCTCTGTTTGTGCTACATTTCTTAACAGATGAGCAAAAAGGAAACAGAGTGGATGCTTGCATGGATACATCGCAGCTGCAGATGCCAAACCAAACTTTCTGGATTCAATTGTGACAGGGGATGAAACCTGGTGCTATCAATATGACCCCAAAACAAAACGACAATAGTATGGAACGGCAATCCCCAACATCCCTGTGAAAACAGAAATTCCAGTCTGAAAAGTCAAGAACAAAAGAAATGCTCATCTCTTTCTTTGACAGCACTGGCATTATCCATAAGGAGTTTTTTCCAACTGGGCAATCAGTCAAAAAGGAATACTACAGGGAGATTTTGCAGCATATGATTAAGAGAATCTATCGAGTATGACACAATTTCATGCAAAAAGGAATTGATTCTTACTACCCAATACTTGCAGACAGCACACAGCAGTGCTTGTCAAGGAGTTCTTAGCCGGTAATAGAATGGGGAGCTTTATCACTCCCCCACCCCCATTCCCCATATTTGTCTCCATCAGGCATTTTTTCTTTCCAAAGGTGAAAACAGATTTGAGAATATAGAGAACATCAAAAAGAATGTCAGAGCCTAACTTGAAAGGGTTAAGACAGAGGACTTAAAGCATCTTTCCAAAACTTGTATGAACTTGCAGTAAGTGTGTAGCCTCAGAAGGTAAACTACAGTAAACTCCCGATTATCCGCGAGCGGATTATTCGCGTTGCGGATTATCCGCGGGCGTCCCGAAAAAAAAAAACCTCAATAAAACTACTATACTACTATATTTTGTTTATTGTTTTATGTTCTTTAGTACATAAAATAGAAATAATTTTTAATGTACTGTACATATTTTCACTGTTTGTATTACTTTCATGTACAATACAATCAAGCTGTTAAGCTAGAACAATTTTTATATTACTTGCCCCTCATTTTTAGCCTTTTTGCGGGTTATCCGCGAATTTCCCTATCCGCGGTACCCGTGCCACCCAATTCCGCGGATAATCGGGAGTTTACTGTACTTTGAAAAATATTAAGTAGTTTTGCCAGAAATGTCTTGTTAAATTGCTCCAGTCTCATTTATTAATTGGTTTCATCAGAGAAAACAATTTTTCTTATAAAAATAGACAAATTTATTTTATTTTCACATTTATAAAAAAATACATGATTATATAATTTCATTTTAATAGTAACTTTGCAAAAAATTCTTCCACGAGTTAAAAACTGAATTAAAATAAATAAATTACTTCCTATTATCCAGATAAAAACTTAAAATAGTGATAATGGTTGAAAGTCACTTTCGAAGTCCTCCTCAGTCATTTTTTGAATGCCTGATGTTCTGTTCTCACATGATATTATACGATGTTGATGTAAAGACTTGCATGATGACTTACTATTCACACCTTTCATGAATTTTAAACATGAATTTGATTTGTAAGAATATCAAGGACTCAAAAAAAAAAATGACTATTGTGAACTTCAAAAGTGACTTTCAACTATTATCAATATTTTAACTTAAGTTTTTATCCCACTAAGATTAATATGAAGTAATTTATTAAATCCAATTTTTAACTCAAGTAATGCCTAATTATTTTTTAAAAATAAATAGAAGGATCTTATGTACAATATGGTTTTTTTTTTTGTTTTTTTTTAAATTCATAATTTACAGTTAAAATGATTCTTTTTTATCGTTTCCATCTTCGACAAGTTCTTTGAGGATTTAAAATTCTTCTCGTAGCAAAAAATAATGTACTTTAAAAGTTCCTTTTGAAAAGGGGATGTATTGGAATGAAGCAAATTCTGAGCATGTTCATCACACAAATGAAGGATAGAATATAAACCTGTTATCAAAGTTTCCTTAAAAAAAAAAAAGTAATTAGGATAATGCTTCAATTAAAAAAAAAGTTAATGAAAAATTATTTACAGTAGAGCTCTCTAATTATATGAATCGGCTACTTTCCAACTGTCGTAATGCCTACAGCAAGGAAATGCATTATGGCAATGATGCAGAAAACCAAGTCCACGAATTTAATGATCATGCTAAATTGAGACATGCCCCTCCCCCTGCATTAATTCATCTTTTAATGGCTCAAAAATAAATAATTAACATTCAACAATCATAAATTTGGCATTACATGAACACTCAATCACATGTCTGTCCTGACATAATCCAGGAAATGTACACATTTTATTGGTTAATTTAAACAAGCTCCTCTGCAGTAAGACAGGAAGCATCAGAAGAGCAGGTACCAGCCTTAAGAAACCCTTTATACGTACAAGTTTATCACAGATCACTGTTTCAATAATGTTCAATGAATGGTCAAAGGAAAACAATAATGTGGATAGTCACAGACAGCAAAGGTTGTACAAGCTCATGCAAGACAACCAAGATGCCATCATACAATTTCAGAATTGTACATCTGAGTCAATATAATACATCATGATGAAGGAATTATGAATTCCGAAATGTACATCTGAGTCAATAAAAAAATCTTTGTGGATTTGTGTTTTTCTTTTATTCCGATATTGTATATTGGTGTCCACAGTTTCCAGCTATTTTGTTTTATTTAAGATGCCATCATTCACCTATTAACCCAGAATGTATTTGGCGTTTAGTTACAACAGCAGATACCTTTGTCAGATTCCTCTTCTACTGAAAGAGAACAGGAACAAGTGTCTCTAGAGGATACGTGACCGTCAAGATTGGTCTATAAACGACTGGAGAAGCGAGTGCCTGGTCTGATGACAGTATGTCTGTTTTAGACTTAACAGTACTGATATATATACCTTGCCTATCTACAGCAAACCATATTTGTTATGACGTAGGCTAAAGCAGGCCAATCGTGTGATTAAATTCAGTAGCAACTGTATGTAACTAAATTATACATTGTACAGTCAGTTGCATTAAAATTTAGCCACTAAAAAAAGTTGGCTTTCCTGCAGCACGCTTTATTCATTACTTTAGCCAGGATATCTCTACCTGTCTGATTCAATCTTTACACAATCGGAAAGAAACTTTTAATTTTATTTAGAACCTAACAAATCGTATTTGGGTATTATTACTTAGATAATAATAAATAATAATAATGTAACAGCAACTGGGAAAAAGGCCATCAGATAAACTGGAGGTCCGAACCCAGTATTGTCTCCCAACAGGCATAAGCCCAAAGCGGGGTTAATGAAAATACACTTAAAAATTAACAAAAAATAGCGTAAGAAAACTAAAAATAGAGATAAATAAAAGAATATGTTATACTGACACATGAGATACAACAAGTACTATTAATAAAAACACTACATATAACGAATCCCATTAAAAAAAATAAATAAACAAATAAATAAATAAATAAATAAATTGAAAGAACAAAAGAGGCTAAGTCAAGAAAAGAAAAACAAAAACTAAGGAGGAAAAGAGAAAACAAATAAGAGAGAGTAAAAACGAAGGAAAAAAATTAAAATTAGCTAGACAACGACAGGGAAAAATTCCTGGTATATTCAATAAAACTGTCGTTAAGCTTTAAATAAAAGACAATATTTGTTATTAAAAATATCCAATGAAGGATGATTCTTATTATAAGAATCAATTAATTTAAAAGCTGGATCAAGATTCATTACGTTAGTCCTTGTTCTGCCCAGGAACACTAACGACTGGTGCGTTCTTTAAGAGTTCGAAATACGGAACCCTATTAAGTTCAGGGTTTGTGGGGAGAAAATTCTCCCATTTATAATCTTGATCAAAGTATTAAAAAATACCTTACTCAAAACATGCTGCAAATTAAATAAGGGAGCCAGGGAGGCTTTGTCGGGAATTTGCGGAATACGAACAAGTATTAAATTTAAGTAATTTAGTTTGTAAATGACAGAGTAATTGAGTGTTGCTTGAATACCAAATCCAAGGGGCATATAGAATTTTAGAGAGAACAACTGACTTGTAAAGAAAAAGAAACGTCTTGGGTTTGATAAAGAAATTGGCCAGACGTTTGATAATACCCAAACGCCTACTGATCTCAACCAGTATAGATTCCAGATGATTGGTAAAGGTTAATTTAGAGTTGAAAATCACACCCAAGTCCTTAATCAAGGTTGGATTTTAGACTTATTCAATGTGTAATCGTACAAATAATTAACAACTTTCCTAGAATAGGATATACAGAAAGTTTTAGTAACATTTAAAGATAGCCCATTCCACTCGGCCCAGAGGGCAATGCTATTCATGCCGCAGACATCCTATAGCAGTCCTCCCAACTATGGACAACAGAATATAATTTTAAATCATCCGCATACAGACGAGCTTTGATTTCAGTATCTTTGATTTGTGCAACAACAGTGGCAGTAAAAACATTAAACAATATGGGACCGAGGGACTCCACTACGGATTCTCCCAATTGCATATACACCTTCCATATTCTTAATTATGAAACTACGCTAAGTAAGGAGCGAGGCAAACCATTTTCTTAAGTTGATAGAGAGACCAACTTCATCGAGCTTATCTAACAAAAGACGAATGTTGATGCTGTCAAAGGCTTTGCTGAAATCAAGATACACTAGCTGAATTATATAATTTTTTATAATTTATAATTTAAAAATAAGCTAATATAATTAAAAAATAATAGGCTTATTAGGCAAAAATTAGCGTTATTATTACACAAAATGTTTGGTTATCAGCTGTCAACTTTTATTATACAAAAAATGAAATAAATTTTCGATGAAATTACATTTTAACTTAATTAATACTTCTATTTGTTTCAATTCAAACATTGCGCAAAATATAATGTGAACTTTAGAAAGCATATAACGCGATATAACGTCATAAAGCATCTCCAGACTATTATAATCAATAATCTTTCCTGATCTGCCCCTGTTGCAACGGCTAAATTTTAATGCAACTGACTGTACATATAAATAAATAAACAAAAAAAATGTTTATATTTACTTTTATAATTGGGATGACTGTTGTCTTTTGCAGAGCATCAACATAGTCTATGATGATATATGCTGCTACGCGATGAAAATCCTTATTATTTTCACTTATGAGAGAAAGGAGTCTTTGAGAGATTAAAAAAAATTAATATTAGAGGAAAAAATAATAAAATATGATAAAAAGAAATTAAAATTCAGCAATTTACCTGTTGAGATTTTGACACACTGCTAAAAGATTAAGTAACTTTTTTTCATCGCTAGATTTTGACTGGTCACTTTGATTTACCAGTGAATTAAGAAATCGTTCAAAAAGAATTAAGGAAATTAAAGCTTTCAGAATAATAAACAATGAATTAATTTGGTATTAAATAAAAGACTAAACAAGAATGGAGGGGGAAAAAAAAACATTTATAAAATTCCTATAACCTCAGATTAAGTTCTAATGAGGAAGATATCTTTGTGGCAAAAACAGTATAAAATTTAAAAAAGAAATGTTAGACATAAAAAGTTTTACACTAAATAAAATCTTGTAAACATTCCAAGAAGGAGCTTTAGCTGTGAAACAGAAATATTATTATTAATTAAATACATAGATATTACTAAAGTATATGAGCAATTGAGCATCGACAAAAGCGATTGCCGTGTGCACATGCTCATGTCAGCAATGCTTAAAAGATAAACAGAAAGTAACAGTGTAATTTTTCTTGAAGACTTGATTATTATAAGTCATATCATTATCTTGGTACTCTTTATGCTCACTGTTTTAGCAAGTGAATTCAACTTGAAGGGGTCCACGAAAAATCCTGAAAAGTTGATACAGTCGAGCTAAGACCTTGATGGTCATATTTCTGAAAACAAAATTGAAAAAGTTAATTCATTTTCAAGTTTTCATCCAAAAGGCGGCCAGCTGGATAAACGTACAGACCAAGCATGCTAAAGCCCCTAAAAAAAATAATTGCTTCTTTCATCAACGGAAAAATGGGATTAATGACTTTATGAAAAAGCTCAATAGCTTATTAATGAATTAAAATGTGTTTGGCAGAAGCAAGAACAGAGAACTATGCCTCTATATCATAGTGTGAAACATACACTATCTATCCAAAAGTAATTGGACACTTTCGATTTCAGACGTTTTGTCGAATATCTAGAGAAATACTTGATGAATTATCCTGAAACTACAGGGACCAGGAACAATGTTACACCTAATATTTCAGCGAAGGTTTTGTCTCGAAGACAAACAGGGGAAACAGCAACAAATTGAACAAAAAAATAATGTTCAGGATTACCCTATAAAAACTAATGCTTATGAGGGTTCTTTTACTTTTCTGCGTTCATTTGTATGAGAATAGCATGCATATTCATGGAGAAATAAAGGTTTCTTTATTAAAAAAAAAGTTTTCTGTTTATAACATGCAGGGTTTTCAAAGCAATGCCATTTTCAGGAAACTTGACCAACTATAGTAGAGATAACATCCTGCCCTGAAATCAGAATATAAAAATATTAAATATTTGATGAAATATGAGTATTTTTACTAAATAATGTTTAACTGTGCATGCATAAGCGTTACCAAAATGTCTTTTGCATAATTTATTAGCCAAATGGATAGAGCTAATCTTATAATAAATAAGAAGAAAAATGAAAGCATTTTTTACCACTCTTACTCTCAAAATGAAAGTTTAAGTTTTATCGCTTACAAGAAACAATCTTATTGGCAAAACAAATTCTGACGTCACAAACTGCTCCACGCAAACAAAACTCCATAGACATGGAGGAAAAATGAATCTATTTAAATTTTTTTTTTTTGGGGGGGGGGGGGAACCCCGAAATTGGAAAGAAAAAAAATTGCTAAAATGTGTTGTCATCAGGATCAAACCTGTACGTGTATGTGAAATTTAAGAGCGAATGGAAAAGCAGAAGTGCTTCAGAATTCGACTGAAAGGTTCCGTACCATCTCACAAGATCCAAGAGCGAGTTAATATAAGGGTGGTAAAAAGCCCAAGCATGAAAATTCAGAAAGATATCGCCAATAGAATGAGTTCAATATCAGTTGCTCTCAAAAATAAACAAAATGATAAGGGGTTTTCTCCAAATTTTTATTTTTGGACCAGACACTACTATCAACAGCTTCTCCTTATGCTAATATTTATGCATGAAGACCTCACATTGACTTCATGAAAACCCTGCATGTTATAAATATGAAAGAATCCTTAATATCTCCATGAATATAAGTGCTATTCTCATACAAATGAACACAGAAAAATAAAAGAGGACTCATAACCATATGCTACAGCTACAATGCATTTCAAGCATTATTTTTTTACAGGGTGATCTTAAACATAATTTTTTTGTTCAATTTGTTGCTGGTCCCCTATTTGCCTTCGGGACAAAACATTTGCTGAAATATATGAAGTGTAACATCCCTAAAGTTTCAAGATAATTCATCAAGTGTTTTTCTAGATATTCAATGAAACTTCTAAAATCGAAAGTGTCCAATTACTTTTTGGGTAGAAAGTGTATGTCAAATTTACATTTTAACACAGTTCTAGAAAAGTAAGTTAGCAAACTCTCATTTTCATCGTTCCCACTTGGAGTGACTTTTCTCAAAATTGCGTATGCTTTTTAATTTTTTTTTTTATCTTTTTTATTTATTTATTTATTTATTTATTTATTTAATCAAACACCAGTAAGTGATTGGCATCAGAAACTGAGCAATTATAATTGTTTGGCGTGGTCTAGCAATGATGGCAGTCTCTAAACACTATATTTTGTCTTCATTCCAAATACAGGGATTATAATTAAAGTTACGATTTCAAAAATTGATAATTTGAAAACTACTCATCAGAATGACCTGAGATTTTAGCAGAACAATCGTGAGGCAATGGAATTTTTTTTGGCGAAGGAAAAAAAATAGTTCCAAAATCTGCCGATAGATGGCGTTGGCAGGGTTCACATTGTCTGGAGATATGCAAATTACTAATACGTGATATCCGCACCGCAGACATAGCTGCCATAAAAATGCAGAGCACCAGCTCTTTGCTTGAATGCTTCATCATGACTCTGACTATGAAGGATCGCGCTCTGCTCTTGAAGCTTTTTTATAAGAACAATGAGTGTGCACTAACAGCTATTAGGAACTTTCGGACATTAAAATCCATAAAATCGGGTCCAATAAATTTTTCGTAAACCCCTGAACTCTATTGTGTCCTTTTGGCTAACAACATTCCTGTGTTTCACGAATCCATTTTTGGTTTTCCCCCTGACATTACCCTGCCATCGCCATCTATCGGCAGATTTTGGAACTATTTTTTTTCCTTCACCAAACAAAATTCCATTGCCTCACGATTGTTCTGCTAAAATATCAGGTCATTCTGATGAGTAGTTTTCAAATTATTGATTTTTGAAATCGTAACTTTAATTATAATCACCCTGTACGTGTATCAAGGAGGGCCTTTATCTCTGCCCTTGACTGACTACATTAGCCAAATGTTGGCAGCCATTTTATCAGGAGGAGCACTGAAAATTATATTGCTGGAAGGGCAAGGAGCAGGACTTGGACATGTGACAAGTACTTGGGATGTCTTCTACAGCTTGAACTTATCGAAAAGTCGTTATCTTGGTTCGAAGTGTAAAAAATACGTTGAAATGTGAACACAAAACTTCTAAAACAGGCGAGTGTTCTACAAGCTTGAACTAGGTAATAGATTATGAGCATGAGAAATTTATTACACTACTAAATGCAAACGGTAGACAGATAACATACATAATAAATTTTTTTTTTTATAAATCTATATTGTTAATTATTAATTGTTTATTTTATAACAATATATTTAATAAAATATTTCAGTATTTTTAAATATCCTTTGCCTGGTGATATCAGCTAGTTATTGTTTGTCAAAAGGATCAATAAACAACTTTCAACTGACAATTCCTTAATATCTTGAGTTCAATGAATCATTGCCTCTTAATATCCACAAGGATCTAACCAGTACATGAGCAAATGAATAATGTATGTAATAAGAAATAACGTTATAGAACAAGTTTCTCCATCCTATCAATGAAAAGGATATCAGTAATTCCCTGCATAAAAATCGGAATATTTTGTTTCACATGTAGTGAGTGATGAACTAGTAGCGCATTGAGAATTTCATACACAGAATTCATTAAAAGTGTAAACAATTCATTATCTTCAATTGAACCATAACGGTCAACATTGCAGAAAATTTGAAAAGTAAGAATTACAGTGCTTTCTTGGACTCCAATCTGAAATCACAACAAAATTGCTAAGTATCTCAATATTTCAATTGAAACTATTTGCTTTTTCATACGTGAATGGAAAGAAAAATTTAATTCTTAATGAGAAAACATCTCAATGATGACATACCTTCCCATTAGTGAGAAAATGGTTTACAGTTGCAAGTGCTGGAGCAATATAGTGCCTCAGATACTTTGGATTGTTAAATTCAGTTTTACTTATTTCACTCACCAGGAATGACATAAGCTGCAATACACAAATCAAACTGAAAATTAGCAAAACGGTCTTCATCAATTTTTTTAAACTACCAAACCATAAATTACTTTCTTTGTACACTATAAATTACAATAATGAAATAAAATACATGTACAGCCCAGCAATTTTCTGAAATAGTTTTGTGCTTTCTATTATTACGACAAAAAAATTTTATTAAGCAAGAATTTATGTTTTTTGAATATTACTTTCCACAAAGATTAGTCTATAATTCCAAAAAGTAACCAACAATTATCTTCTAAAGACAAAATAGAATAAAAAACGTTGAACAAACAAATAAAAACTTACCTGAGTAATGTAATTAGAAATAAGTAAACACTTCTCCTTAGTTCCTGATATTTTATCTATTGGAATCAATAGAGAGCATTCAAGAACAGCATTAAACCTGGCTGACTCACGATGAAATGCATTTATAACTGCCTAAAAATAAAGTATGGAATTAAATTAACTTTTGCTATAAATATACATCAGCATGAATATTTGCTATAGTGCCTGGCATGAAAGAAAACGGATGCTGATGCATGCGCAAATGAGTAAAACTCGTAAAACAACCAATCAGAAATAGGCAGGAAATGAAGCATTACTTATTCCTGGTGTTCCCTTAGTAAAATCACAGCTTGAATACGAAGATCTCGAAACCAGTCTGCCAATCAGCAACAGACAGATTGAATACGATTTTTTGATTCCTTTACTGGTCTGTTTTATTATTGTATCATTATTATTTCCAAGTTCCATCTTCTTTAAATAGTCAAATACAATTTAAATTATAGATCTATCTCAACTGTTTAGTTTTGCTTGAACAAACAGGAAAGGTGGAGAATGACATGTTTCAAGAAACTCTGAATAAAGCAGACATCTGCTATCAATAAGAACGTATATTACACATGTGCCTGTTTCCTTTTTCTTTCATATCGGCCACCATATTAATATTGCCCAATAAAAAAAAAATAAAAAATAAAGTTTAAAAAAATTCTGTAACTCTTCAGTTTAAAATAAAAAAAAAAAAAAATCTCATAAGGATATATTTTACGCTGTGGATACAGTCACGGCACCGTGACTTGTCAGCGTTCATGATGATCGAAAAAGGGAAGTGACGCGATCAAGGACAGAGTATGTGCTTCGCGCAGCCGATGATTAGTGATGAGTGAAACGGCACTTTGGCAAGCGAGAATCATTCAAAAGAGTATTTTGCGAACGATTTCACGGTTATACAGGGTGTATCTGAAACCCTGTCACAAGCTTTTAGAGGGGGTAGTATGGATGATTCTAAGCAAAAAATTTCATGTGAACATGGGTTCAAATTTGAACAATAACCGAGATATGAACAGAACTAAAAATGCTACCACAAGGGTCAACAAGTTAATAACTCAGGTTCTATAAAACCTAGGATAATGAAGTTTGGGAGAGTAATAGGGTATATACAATTGTGTATAACTTTAAAATTTGATCAAATTCCAACGAGTAGTTCCCGAATTACGCAGTCAAATTTGTAACACATGCTCACATGTGAGAACTAACTACCAGGTGTTACGATTTTGACTACGTAACTCGGAAACTACTCTTTGGAATTAGAATAAATTTTAACGGTATACACAGTTATACGTATACTATCATTCCTCCAAACTTCATTATCCTAGGTCTTACAGAACCTTGTTGACCCTTGTGGCGGCATTTTTATTTCTGTTCATATCTCGGTTATTGTTCAAATTCGAACCCATGTTCACATGAACTTTTTTGCTTAGAATCATCCTACCTCCTCTAAAAGTTTGTGACAGGGTTTCAGATACACCCTGTATAAACAATTTACACGCAGATAGTGAAATCAGACAATTCACGAAACACGCAACTCATTCCATGAATTGTACAAAGTCTTTTTACCGCACGTGTGAGAACACTGAACCGAGGAGGGATGGTGATGTTGCCCGCCTTTTGATCGTCGCTCTGCGTCTACAATCGCAGGTTTTAGATTGTGGACGTACATTCTTTTCGTTTGACGAGTTAGCGGAACCTCTGCGGGAATATGAAGAAAGCAATATCATTCAACTTTGGACAAGCCATTCCAGAACTATTGACTGCGCTGGAAAGCGTGGGAATACACGTTTTGTGAAAGAAGAGCTACGTTACACAGAAATAATGTATAAACCGAGTCCGTCTACTGGAGAGAGGCCAAATCAGAAGTGAGATTTCATCATTTAAAATGAATTACAAATGTGAGAAAATTACAAATTTATCCAGGGCCACCACCAGGAATCCATCCAGATGTGTGAATCCAGAAATTTATCTAGATGTGTGAATCGCGCACCGGCTGCCGTGTTTAAGGACGCAGAGCGGCGATCAAAAAGTAGACCCCACCCATCCTCGTATCAATTTTCACACTCGAGTAGCAAAAGGCATTGTACAATTGATGGAATGAGCAATAGGAACTTGCATATTTTGTAAATTGTGTGATTTCATTATCTGCGCGTAATTCGTTTACATATACATGTACAAGAACGACTCCTTTGAACGATTTTTGCTTGCCAAAGTGCTGTTTCGCTGATCATTAATCGTCTGTTGCATGAACCGTCTGTTCTCTTTCATCGCGTCACTTCCCTTTTTTGACCATCGTGAATGCTGACAAGTCACGGTGCCGTGACCGTATCCACAGTGTATATTTTATTATATTTTTTTTGAGTTGTATGCATGATGAAAGAATTGTTCTTAAATAAAAATTTAACTACAACTCAAAATTCTAAAGAGTGAAACAAACAAACCATTAAGGAATGACATAACCAAGTACAGTACTGAGAGGAAGCTAGTCGCTGCCACATAGATCATTTGAAACATATTTCCTAAAGTTTTGAATCCTTTTTGAAAAGATTAAAACATCAAATTAGACCATCTTTGAACTTCTATTATTATATCCTCTGTTTGTTTTTTTTTCAAAAACTCAATAAATTTTCATGAATTCTGAATTGAAGTGAAATTTCCTTTGAATGGAATATGAATGTTCAGGTATTTTAAAAAGAATTACTGTTTGAGGGAAATTCGACACAAGAGAAGTGGACTTAAGTGAATTGTCTTCACGCACTAACCTAACTCTAAAACTTAACACTAAATTGACTATCGCTAATTTAATGATAGCCATGAGACCATAGTCGACATTAATCCAACCGAGTAACATAAAACTGAATTAAAAAGATGCAATCAAATAAGAGAAAGACCATGAGAATGATGGACTACATGCTTATTCAGCAAAATGAATCGACGACACAAATGTCTGAAGATTATAAGACCAGGACTGTGTCTCTCATCCAACCATCCTAACATTTCTCATCATATAATGCTCATCACCTCGGCTGTCCACAAAGATAATGAACAAGAGGGGTGACGGCAGTCACCCACCATATGTTTGTGTGGGCAACTGCTTGGTGGAGAGATTACTCTTTGCTGATGACCGGATCCTCCTTTGGTCTTCTCGCAGCAACCTTCAGCATGCACTAGATTGATTTGCAGCCAAGTATGCACAGGCTTGGGATGAAAATCATTGTGGCTAAAACTGAGGTATTGGTCCTTTCAAGACAGCCTGCTCAGTGCCCTCTCCATGTTAGGGGAGCCCCGTTGAGACAGGTAGGGAAGTTCAAGTATCTCGGGATTGCATTTACGGCAGGATGGAGAACTGGATGCTCGGATCGGTACAGCAAGCTGTGTCAGACGTGAACTGCGGCAATCCGTGGTAACGACACGTGGACAGGGAAACAAAGTCTAGCAGAGTAACACATGCCACACTTCTCAGAATCTCAATTGTACCGCGACTGCACTCTTTCAGTCATTACCCAAGACTCATGACCATAGCTGAAAATGGGGACAAAACCCGGTTAAATTTTCCATGGAGAATCAAACTCGGACCGACGGCATCGTAATCAACTGCCTTATCCACTACGCTATGGAAGCTCTTGTTTATTTATGTTAAATCAATTATACTTATGCAATTGATGAACTTTAACCTCAAATATCTCGAAATCGGTTGGCCGTCTACGGGTAAAAGGGGGTATCACTATATTCAGGGAGGCTTGCTCTACAACCCTACCAAGTTTCATCAAAATCGGCGCGTATCACTTCGCGACCTCTCCTTGTCAGTTGCTTTGTGATGGCCATGTGGTATGGATGTCACAAATTGGCCTTCCTAGGCAAATGCTATTTTCCAAGCCGGTGGTTAAGAGAACAAGGGGTCAGCCTAGAACCAGGTGCCTAGACTAGATGGAGAATCTGGGTTAGAGTTGCTTGGGTATACCATTGAGGACATGCATCTGAGGCAGAAGATCGCGAGTGCTGGAGATCCTCCATAGGGCTGCTGCCCCTGTGACCCTAACTGATAAGCAGGTTTGCAAAATCAGAGAGTGCAACATTTTGTTTCTTTCAAATTAAACTGCGAAAACGAAAAAAAATTTGAGCATACATAATCATACAAAGACTCCATTGCCTATACAAGCGGATAGGCTATGGTTGGTCTTACAGTTTAGAAATGAAATCAAAGCGACATAATAGAGCATAGCCTTATTTATGCGTGTTCTAACAACAGACTTAAGCTCTAGAAAGTAAAGCTCTAAAGTGATGTAGCACAGTAAGTAGAATGTCTTTCTCAAAGGGCTGTGATAGTGTATAATGTTGGGTGAATGATGGACGAACATTATAGTGATACAGTACTATATAAGCTAAGCACATTCCTATAAGTGTCTGGTCATTAATAAAAATATAGTGTGTACAGTATTTGTATGTTCAAAACAGATAAGATATAATTTGGCACCATTTGTCATCAACTGTTATAAATTCGTTATAAATTAAGCAAACAATGAGGCATATAATAGACACACATATTAATTCATACAGTTTGGGAACGGTTAGAAAAAATAAAGAAAACAAAACCCTCACATTCCATTTTCAATAAATGAAAAATAAATACCTGAATATTTAGAATTTCATTTAAAATGATCGTTAAAGCACCAATTTCACAATGCACAAACACTTGGGAAATGACGCTCTTCAAGGGTGTTATCCAGTTCCATTTCTTAGTAGATGTCAAACTGGTTTCTACATTATAAATAATCCAAATATAAACAGTATCCAAAATGTACAACAATGAAACTTTTTATTAAAAAATAATTATATAAAATTTACCATAGAACTGTGCAGTTGAAGAACGATCTGTGAAATATTGTTCAAGCTTTAATTTTGTAATGCAAAGTACATTTATGAAGAACTTATTGGCTTCTTCACTATTTAAACATCTTCTCCAATTCATTGTTACTATGTTGAAGAATTCAAAGAGATTGTAAAGTATGCTGTCATCCTAGAAGAACAAAGTGATATCAAGTCATCAATCTCTAAGCGTAATTTATGATAAAATTTGATAAAGAGGTGAAACTTTCTAAAATAAAGAAAGCTGAAGAGTACATGTCGATATAAAAATTAAATTTGAAGCCTGGATTAATTTAAAAACCTCATCAACTCATGAGAAAACGATTTTTAGTTACTGCAGATAGAGTATCATATTTTCGAGAATATACAGTACGTCACAAAAGTTTGGGATATCTCGTGCACATTAAAAGTTCCTAAAAAAATCAGCTGATTATCACTATCAGTTCCATACTTAAGGAATTAACATGACTTACCGTATTGTATTAGTCTGCAAAATTGTAAATATGTGTGATTTAAACACAGGACATTATTCGAGCTCAAAGTTTACATATATGTCTCAACATTAAAGAATGTCTTTCAAAAGTTTGCAATATTTTCGTTTAAATGGTTGGGAAAAATTTATAATTTAAAAAAATAATAAAATTTCATGCAAAATCAGGTGAAACCAAAATTAAAAAGTAGAGAATGGTGGGGAAATTTTCTAGACAGCAGCAAATAATGGGAAAGACACAAGTTTCTGAAAAGGACAGAAATGAAATAATTTTTTGGCATTCGAAAAAACTTAAACAAGTTAAAATTGCAATGAAAGTCAACAGAGGACAAAATACCATCAGGAGAATTATCAAAAGATGGCAAGAAACAAAAACAGTTTATGTCAAACCTTGACGTGGACGTCCAAAGGTGCTCAACAATCGGGACTTGAGAAAGTTAAAAGCCATTGTAGTGGATGTTAGACGAGCTACAATAAGACAAGTTGCCTCAACGCTATCGGAGAACATAGGCAAATACGTAACCCATTCTACAACACACAGAAGACTAGCAGATATGGATATCAAATCATGTATCGCATCAAAAAAGCCGATTCTAACATAGGCTCAGAAGAAAAAACATCTTGAATGGGCGAAAAAACGCTTGAACTGGACACAGTTAATGTGGAGCAAAGTTTTGTTCAGTGACGAATCTATGTTTTGTCTAGATTTGAATACAAGAATTAGAGTGTGGAGCTCCGGTAACCAAGCACCTCAACCATCCTGTGTGAACCGTCAAGCAAAGAACCCAATCAAGGTTACGGTTTGGGGATGTTTTGGAAGTAAGGGTGTGGGGCAACTTTGTGTCATCAATTCTAAAGTTAATTCTGATGTTTATTGTGGGAATTGTTGGGAAGTTATTTGATTCCAAGTGTTGAATCTCTCTTTCCGGATGATGACTTTATTTACCAACATGATGGTGCACCTGCTCATAGGTCAAAGAAAAGTAAAGCATATATTTAAGAAAAAGACATTCCCTAGATTTAAACCCAATTGAGAATATGTGGGCGATAATTAAGGTTCGCGTGAGAAAATTATGTCTCAGGACGAAATCGGACTTGATTCGATGTATCCGAGATGTATTGGCTAAAATTGATGCAGATTATTGTGTTAACTTAATTTTGAGTATGCCTAAGCGTTGTAAAGCAGTAATTCATGCTCAAGGAAATTTCACAAAATGGCGAGAAAAAAAGTCCCAAACGTTTGAAACAAATTTTTTGTTTTTGAGACAAAATGTACGACATGTACAGCTCAATAAATTTTTTTGTTTAAAAGATACTTACTAAAAATTTTGTGAGTTAATACACTGGATAAAGTTATGTTAATTCCTTAAAAATAAAAATTATATTCTAAAAACATATCGTGTATTGGCACTCATTGCGGATGCCTAGCAATAAAGTTTGGGATATCCTAAACTTTTGTGATGCACTGAATATAGGGATCCATGATAACAATTAGCATATTTAAATGTGGCATGTTTGTTCATTTCACATGAGCTATCACATGGAGTATTGCTAGGGCAGGTATTAAAATAGCTAGCATTAGAACAGTGAACTACAAACATTCAGGTATGCCACTGGAAATTGACAGGTATTGGGAAGGCTACATAACAGCCCTTTCCGACATCAAATTCAGCTATTCCGAAATTATTAAAACATGGAAGAAGCGAGACTTTGTAGTTTATAAATAATACCGGAAAAACAGAAGCAGCGCCATTCCTGAGGGTAAAAAGCAGGCCAAGCTGAGACCATCCACTAGCCGTAATCCTGAAGTCGTCTGGAAAGTTCGGGCTCTCGTCAAGTCGCTGGACGCATCGCTTATGGATTTTTGTGGCTTCGGCCTACTTATACGGGCCCTCGGAAAGAGACAACAGCAAACAGTGGAGGGTCTTTGGAAAGCGTGTCAACAGGAGTGGTTACGAATTGCTCTTGGTGTTGCGTTCCAGCCTCCTGTAGATGTAAATTGCAATGCAGGGGAATAACAGCGATGCATGGCTACCAGAATAAACACATTCAATGGTAGCAAAAGGGGTTTCCATTCTTTTCTGGCCCTCTATAACTTGTTACCATAGATCCCTGACAACCGCCTGTATTATGGCATCTTTCAAGTTACATGTTTATAAGAGCATCAACACAAACAGTAGAGACTTTGTGGCAGCGAATTTTCCGTTATAAAATTCCGAATTATGACTATAAGTCTTATCGGAAAACTCTAATTCTAAGGAAAAACTCTGAATTAGACTTATGGTTTTGGCGTAAGTCAGCCAATCAAAAATTAGTTCTTATACTTGACGCACTGCGCGATCAGAATTCTTCACTTCCCGCCTAGTGCACATGATTGGAGACCGGTCATGCGCACTAGGTGCTAGAGCCTGCTGGCTGTAAGCCAAGCTGTAAGTTATAAAGTGAAACGGGCAGCCCGCCGCAAAGTAGTTTTCCGTTATAATTTTACGATATATATAACATACCGGAAAACTCATAATTATAACGGAAAACTCACTACCGAAAACTCGCTATTATCAAGATTTCATATTTTATATCCATAAATTATAATAAGATTTTAAATACTGTTAAAATTGTGTACATAATTTAAATGAATTTATTACTTCGTTTATTCAAATTGTATTGCTTAAATTGTTGCCATTGAGATCTGGTGATTGTGGGGGCCACCTAAGAAAGTCAAGTCTCCCTCATATTCTTGAAACCACTCCTGCACAATACGAGCACTGTGGCATGGCATATTGTCTTGTTGGAAGAAGTCATCTCCATTGGGATATGCCATCAACATGATAGGATGAACTTGATCAGTAACGATACATAGGTATGTTGTGCTATTCAAACTTGTTCCAAGCGAATTAAAAGGCCCAAATCATCCCCCAAACCATAATACTGTCCCCACCAGCTTGAAGGGTTGTTTGTACTCATGCATGTGAGGTCCATGGTTTCATGCTGTTTCTGCCAAATCTTACTCTGCCATCTGCATGATGCAACTGGAAACGTGATTCTTTGGACCACATGGTTTTTTTTCCAATGCTTGACTGTCCAATCCTTGTGTTTCCGTGAGAATTGGAGACATTTTTTCTTGTTAACTGCAGACAGCTGTACAGTGAACGGTGCATTCAGAGATAATTTGAGATACGCTGTTGCCCTCCTGTTGTCTTGTACCAGTCTTGCCACTCTTCATTCTGCCCGAACATTGAATAGTGGCTGACGGCAACAATTTGCATGTTCAGACCCAGTTTTCTGGCTGACAGTTGCAGTCTTAAACACTAACAACAATGAATGCAGCTGTTTTGTTGATACTTGCTCCAAGGCTCCGAGAACCCCACGTTCAAAAACTGTTAAATCGCGTCATTTACCAATATCTTTGGAAACAAATCACTTCTACTGTCATGGCAAACAACCTGTTTCCCTATGTATATATATATATAATGGTCTGGCCCTCTAGCAAATTCAGTGCAAAATCTTAACTAATTTGCCTACAAACATCAGGTGGTCATAATAATCTGGCCATTTGGTGTATATGGTAAGCGATTTGATACGTTCATCTTTCGTTTTAAACAAAGTTATACTGACCATATTATTTACCTTTCAGAAACAATTATAACTACAATTTTGTACTTACCAAATTGCTTCTTAAAATCTCAGGCAATCTTTCCATTAATTTTTCAATCTGTGGAAACTTTTTTTTCCATTTTTCCAGGTGCTCCTGTGAATATGAACACTGCTGGGCAATGTATCCATAAGATAAGAGTAAACTTGACGTTAAGTTTGTTAACGAAGGCGAATCAAGTTTCTGTTTTTTGAGTAATCTTAACATCATCTTGGACAACACATTCAAGTAAGATGATGGATTTGTTGATGCAGTTATTTGCAAACGATGAGAAAGCTAATAAATGAATAAAAAAATTTATCTTTTAAATACATTTTATTATACAACCTATACTTGTTGAAAATAAAGAGATTTCCTTAAAATAGCGAAGTTGAGCGTTGCAGCAAATTTACTTATGAATAAAATGTAGCGCTAGATTGCAAGTGTTTTCAAGCAGCATTGGGGGTATCTCATAGCAAACGAGTCTCGTGAGAAATTGCATGCAAGGGTGGATCTGGAATTATCTTTTTTATAGCCACTATTTAGCCACTTTCATATTTTTTTAGCCACCAGTGTTGCCAACTCAAAAACCTTTTCTCGCCAAAACAGCATAACAAATAAAATTAAACCCCCTATGTTGGCAATACTGATACCAACTAATGCATGTGTCAATTGCCGATTATTAGATAATGACATAACCTAACCGTTATGCCAAATATTTGACCTATAGGAAAAAGTTGTGTATGACGTCGCATTTATCAGGGTTCTCCCCTTTAGAAGGTTGATTTTGGTGACTGCTCTGCTGAATACACGAAAAACTGCACAACACTGCATAATGTATCAATGTGCCAATGTGTTGATCAATCCCTTGGCTGTAAAACTTGCCGGTCTTGGACTCAAAGAATTCCGTGAGTGCCTTTCGCAGGTCTGTATCATTGGTGTAGGATTTTCTACGAAGATAGTTGTCCGGAGAATGGAATAGGTGATAATCCATTGGAGCAAAATCTGGTGAGTAAAGTGGATGAGACAAAGTTTTCCAGCCAAGCCGCTCTAGGCATTGTCATCAAGGAAGAGTACCCCTTTGTGATTCACCAATGCTGGCTCCTTCTGCTCAATCCCTGTTGCACACATTGCTGAGAGTACAGGTCCCCAGTGATGGTTTGGCCAGTTGATAGCAGCTCGTAGTGAACCATTTGGCATCTAGTCCACTAGACACACTATACTATGGGGTTCATCAGAAATGGCAAATTATCCAGACCTGAATTTCTGGAACCAATGCCTTGCGGTGCATTCATTCACAGTATCATTCCCAAACACAAGACACATTCAGCGACTTGATGCTGCTGCTGACAGCCCACCTTGAATTCATAAAGGAAACGACACCTAACCATCTCCTTCGAGACCTCCATTTGTCTTCACTTCTGCACGAAATGTGATTGATGTGAATGCCCAACAGCCTTGTATTTATACAGGCTAACCTTCCTGCTCCCCCTTGACAGATTTTGGACTGCACTGTACACTCATTTGCATATCTTCTATCACTTCCTTTTATGGCAACATAAATATAGGCAAGAACTTTTGTGGTTTCCTAGTAACAATGCAGTAATCATGAGTCTACAAAGTCTGACTGATTTATATCAACCAAACGTTAACATTATTTTTTCATACGGAGTCTTTTATTTTTAAAGAATATCTAATCGGTGGACAAATCAACTGTGAATATCTCAACTGATTCATTTGTAACCAGTTGAAATCAACTGAATTTTCTACAGGAAAGGTCATTCCACCATATTCACTTACCATTTCTTGTAAATGCTAACATTTTCTCACTTTTACTTTTGATACACAATTTTTATATAAAATTTGTATTGCTCTTATCAAAGTGGACTAATTTCCGTCAACGTTAAAGCTTGCCAATAATTTAGATAAAGGGACACTGTCACAGGCTTTTTCTATATCAATGAAAACCAGATGAAGTGGTTGCACTCTAACTGATGTCTTATCAATTATCTGTTGTACACAAAATACATGGTCAATATAGTTGATCTGCCAGCTCTAAATCCTGACTGCTCTTCTGCCTCCAAATCTTTATATTACATTTCCAAAAAATATTTAATTATTTTACCATACAATCTGCTTAATGTGCTGTTTATTGTAATACCTCTATAGTTCTTACAATCATCTTTCCTCCCTTTCTTATGCAACGTGGAGATATACCCAAATTTCCACTCCTTCGGTACATCTTCTCCATTTAAACATTTCTCGAATACAGAATGAATAATATTATGTATAAAATTCGTATTGTTTTTCATTTGCCCTCTTGCACAATGAATTTTCAAAAAGACTCAAAAAATTATCTTTTTTCCTCTTTTCAGCCCACATCTTCAAATAGATCAATACGTCTATACACCAAAACATGGCGTTATATCAACACTATAACTGGAGAAAGTTTCATAAAATAATTTGCAGTAGTACCTTCATAAATTATTTTTTTCCCTTTTCAGCCGAGTTCCAAAGAATTGTACACTCCTCAATGCGAAACTGCATTGTTCTCGAAAGCTATTGACCCAAATAAAAAGATATTGCGTTTTCTTTCTAATTATACATAAATAACTGTTCACACAAAGTTTCAATAAAATTGAAAATTTCAACACCACAGGTTTTTGGCGAAATTCGTAGATTTGACATGGAATGACTCAGATAAGTAATACAAGAACTCTTAATATATATAAATAAATAAATAAATAAATAAATAAATAAATAAATA
>JAHWFO010102496.1:0-11169 GCA_023313115.1 Rhysida immarginata
TAATTGGATTACGCTATCTATAAACATCTGAGGTATGGCATGTATAAAAAATCCTCATAGAACATCCAATTATTATTCTTCAATTATTAAGTCTAAATGTCATTTTTCTATTACAATCTGATAAATATTTCTGTCTATTGCTAGAAAATAAATGTAGGGGTTGAAATATACAAGCAGTTTGAGATATGTAGCTGCATAAGAAAATTATTTATAAGATCAGATATACATCGCTATTTTGTCGAGTTGCAATGCTCTTCATTATGAGAGCAGCATGTTATAAATATTATTTTATTAAACTTGTAATGTTTGCATGTGCCTAATATTAAACATATAATTTAAAGGAAGGTTTCTATATTATATATAAAAAAACTGGCGATAAAGTGTCAAAAGTTTTAACGTTATTGGGTTTTAAATTTCGAGCTGCGTGCATTCCATACTAATTCCGATACAGAAGCCAGAAATGGCATATTGCGGTTTCGAAACGTTAAGCAACATCAGGCACGGCTAGTCACTGGATGGGCGACCATCAGTGAGACACGATCTTCATCCCCCCGGCTGCTGTGTCCATCATACAGCAGTTGTTAATCCAGGTCCATCCAGGGACCCAACTCGTCGGCCTCTGGCCATACAGTCCTTGGATGGACGTATTTGGATTACAGAAAATAAATAAATAAAATAAATAAATAAATACACCCGAATATAAGCAGACTTACAATTTAGTGCATTTTTTTTTGGAAAAAAAGGTCGGCTTATATTCAGGTCAATACGGTATATTAGTGCAAAGAAACTTTTTCAACTGTATTAGTGCATTTTTCTAACCATATCGGACACAATAGTAAAGGGCATTTGGCTCACTGCAAATTTGGGAGAGTATATAATTCAGTGATCACAAAACATATTTCATCAATCAAAATTAACTAACAGATTGTGATCTTGCAGTACAGCATGTTGGTAAAAAATTGATAACAACCAGTTTCGACTTTTATTCCTGTCTTCATCAGGGTACAAATGATAGAAAGGTAAGCGGCTGCTTATACACAATTTGGGATAGCAAAAGTATTATTTGATTGGTCATCATTATGGGGCCCGATGGCTGTGATTGGACAGTTAGTCGACCAGGCACGCCATCGGGTCATAACGGTGATTACATTATCATAAAGGGGTGGAAAAAAAAAAGACAATAAGTGTAAATTAAATGAATGACAAAAAAATAAGTGAATTAATACACTCAAACATATAATACATAATTGTCCAATAAAATACTAGAAAAACAAATAAATAAAATAAATTGAATAAACCAAAGTGAAGAATTAAACAACTAGTAAAGTAAAACAACAGATAACAATAGAGGTAAATCTGGCGAAATTAGAACCTGGCAGTGGATCAACTGATTTTTTGATTTTTCTTCAGACGTTTCCTTGAATATTTCTATGGTTTCTGGCAGAGAATTAAGTCCCTTCTTTTTTCTTCGTCAAAACTACCCCCTGCGGATGGCACTGACCTACTAGAATAATCGCAGTCATTCTCGGACAGAGCTATTTTTTATTTGACAACAAGGTTTTCTCCCAAAACACCACCTTAAGGATGGGTTCCCCCCTAAGCAGATTCATCTCGGAAGTTTTCCTGCAAGAATTTGAAAGAATCAACATTACCCCGTTAGAGATGGGATACATCGTCTCCTATCTATGGTACGTAGACGATTTGCTTATTGCGTACAACATGACCACGACGCCATTCACAGTAGATTCTATTCGTTCTGCCCCCACCTTCAGTTCTCTTGAAACCGAGATCGACAATAGACTCCCCTACCTGGACCTCATGATCACAAGAGACATTAACAAAGGTAAATTCAAATTTAGTATCTACAGAAAGCCAACCACAACAGCTAACCTTCTCCATGAATCGTCTGCCCACCACAAGTCCCATAAAACAGCGGCCATACGCCACATGATAAATAGAACGGCTAACATTCCCATTCCGAAGAAGATAAGAAGAAAGAAATAGAAATAATTCGATACTTAGCTGAAGCCAACTGATTTCCCCAATCCTTGGTCTCCAGATTAATTTGCCAAAAAACTACCAACTTGCCTCACAATATAATCAAGGACAAAATAAATACCACAAAGAACAGATGGTTCTACTTCCCATTCATGGACAAATATATACCACCGTTCCAAACTATTTTCAAAGATAAGTCATCAACACTTCCTACCGCACCTCTAGTTCCTTCTGCCAATTGTTCAACTCGCCACCCAAGCAGAACACAAAAGACCCCTTTGCAAGAAGTGGAGTTTATAAACTCAACTGTTGCCACTGTGACATGTTCTACATTAGGGTTTCAAACCGCTCCCTCGCCACTATACTTAAAGAACACCAAACATCATACGCTAAACGGAACTGAAAATTGAACTTTGCAACCCATCTATGGACAAGAAGCATGTTATCGGAAACGCTATTGACAATGCCCAAATCCTGCATTCAACCAGACAGGTCGGACTTACTTCTCTGCTTGAAACCATAGAAATATTCAAGGCAACTTCTGAAGAAAAAAACAAAAAATCAATTGATCAACTGCCAGGTGTATTTTGGCATCTTTCAGTTGCTACCACCTCTACCTGGCCTTCTATAAATAGTTTTATTTATTGTTTATTACTTATGTTCTAATTTCACCAGATTTACCTCTACTGTTATCTGTTGTTTTACTTTATTAGTTGTTTAATTCTTCAATTTGGTTTATTGATTTATTTTATTTTACTTTGTTTTTCCAGTAATTTTATTGTTCCACTATATAATACATGTATATATTTGGGTGTATTAATTCACTTATTTATTGTCATTCATTTATAGATTGTCATTCGTTTATTTTATTTATTGTCATTTTTTTTTCACCCCTTTATAGTAATGTAATCACAGTTATGACATGATGGAGTGCCTGGTCGATTAACTGCCATCAGACCCCATAATGATGACCAATCAAATAATACTTTTGTTATCCCAAATTGTGTGAAAGCAGTTGCTTACCTTTCTAGCCTTCTCCCCAGAAAATTTTATCAGGTGGGTGGAAGGATAAAATAGCCGGGTGGACAAAAATTAAAAACAAATAAAACATTATACAGCGGCATGCTGTTTTTCATGTATTCAGCCGGGCAGTCACCAAAATCAGCTGGGCGGCGTGCCCGTTCAAAAGGGCCTGGGGAGAACCCTGCTTCTATCATTTGTATCCTGATGAAGGCAGGAATAAAAGCCAAAACTGGTTGGTATCTATTTTTTACCAAACATGCTATACTGCCAGACCACAATCTGTTATGTGAATTGCTACGGTACAGAAGATCCTCACATCTACGACAAAATCATCTTCTGGATACTTTGAACATTAGCAATTAAGAAAAAATGTCATCATGTGTATAGATCTTTGATCAAGTCCCTATTGAATAGATCAACATGAAATAGTTAATACATAATACTCATTTTTTTTCTTTTTTTGGTTCAACATGGTTAAGTTATTGGTTCTTCATCATCTAGTAAATTCATTGGTTTTTGAATTTTCGGCAATCCACGGATTTAATTTGACATTACAAAGTTATTCAAAATGATGGACTTAATTTAACTCATCTTTATTTCTTGTGTTACCGAGTTCACCACAGCTGCAATACAATTTCTCAGGCCAGCCAGAGTTGTTGGTAGAGGTGGTACGTAAACTGCTTCTTTACATACCCCCGCAGAAAAAAAAGTCACATGGCCTGATCAGGAAGTCTTTATTCCTCATGCGACCTATCCATCGTTGAAGAAGGGATTCATTCAAAAATCCTAGTCTTACACAACTATCAGCGCTCTAGCGGTGGAATGCGAAACTTTAATACCTCCCCTCCCTCTATCCATATGCAGATAGAACCCATATATAACAAAATCTGTTAAAACGAAAAAAATATTATACCCCATTCCCCATAGAGAAAAAGACATTAAATGTTAGCAGTTTAGAACGAAAACATTTCTAAAACAAAACTGGTTATAACGAAGAATTTTTTATCCTTAATAGAAGAAAATACATCTTTCCAGTGTTTGTTTTTTTTAAAGTTTTGCACCGATTTTTAATTTTATTCGTTTGTGTAAACGATGAATACGGCCTAAGTATGGCAGTGTTCATAAATTGAGCACACAGAGGGTACTCGCTCCAACTGCATTCGTAAAATCATGTGCTCCCGAGCTTAATGAGCGTAGTTTATCTAGGCTCAGTTCGCTCACTACGAAAACAGTATGTCGGCTTAAAAGAGAGCTTTATAACTTCAATGAATTTGCGTGTTTTTTTTTACGTTTTCTTTCGTCATTTTTTTGATATTTAATTGCCGCCAGTTTCAAATTCGTTTCCTTTTACAGTGTATGTCATTTTAGGAAATCCTGTTCATCGTTCTCTACTGAGCTTGAGTAAATCAGCGATGATCACATTGGTTCGATGTAAATTACAAGAGCGCTCCCCGAGACTGTTCTGGAAAGTTCAATCGATTACCTGTCATTCCTTTACTGCTCGTAAATCACGCATGGCCAAAGAGAAATTAGCGCAAATCACGTTGTTTCTTTCTTTAATCTTGTCGATTGTGCCACAGTGATTTAATTGGTTATGGCTTCAAATCCATCAAAAAGAAAACACAATTCAGTGACATTAGTACAACGGTAAAAATTTTGGAAGCGGTTGAAAACGTCAGTGTTAATAAAGGGGAATTAGCGAGGCAATTCAACATCCCCCCCATCAACTCGTATCAACCATCATAAAAATGCGGATAAAATTTAAAAAAAATTTAAACTTTGTTTAGTGTATTCATTACTCTGACAGCAATACACATTATATAAAATATGTACAGTATTTGAAAAAACCTGATGTCCTGTTTTAAAATTTTATAACAACAAAAATATTTTAGGGTCCTATGGGATTTTGTTCTAAGAGGTTTCTACTGTATACAATTCATATTTCAAGAAATAAAGATGAATTAAAATGATAACCCTGTATTTTTCCTTATATTTTTATCTGTTTACAGAATGAAAATTACTCTGTAATTGAAATACTGTAAACATTTAAAGTTTAATTAAGACCTTAGCGGATTGGAGACAGTTTCTTCCTTTTGCATTCCTTTGATATGGGAACTTCGAACAGCATTGTCATCAATGTGGTCAATGCCCACAACAATAGAAGTCTCAACAAAACTGGACATCATATTGCCTTTTCACAAGCTGAAAATCTCATTCAATTGTGGATTAGAGGATATGCTAGACCAAATTCCTTACTAGATCTTGCTTATGTTAGATCAAGATCATGCAATTCAAATATCATGCAAAAAGAAAATAGGCCATACATATTAAAAAAAAGGGGTGGGGTGGGGAAACACCACATGGAAAAATGTAAATCATTTTATGCCATTTACATTATGCAAAACTCATTTTCAAGGCACTTCCAATAAAAATAATCCCTGCATCTTGAGGGAATAATCCCCAAGGAATTTTTATTATTTTGGAATTATTTTAAAATAAAAGAAAAATAATTCATAGCATTTCCTATAACATACCTGAGGGCCAACCATAAAGCCACCAAAAAAATATGAATGTCCTGCAATTTCTAAAAGAGAAGGTCTCTCTTTTAGTGATGTTTTCTTTTGGTCTTCAGAAAGTTTATCCTGTAAAAATTAAAATTTTGCATTTTTAAAATGATCTTTCATTTCCTATTGAATAGAACATGTTCTAAATTACCTAGTAAATGATTACTCCTCTAACAAAAAAAAAAAAAAATCACCACTAAGATAAAGACAGATTACTGGTAGTAGTGCAGAAACTAGCCCTTTTCTTTAAAAAATTGAATTAAATAACTTATGTCTGGGCCAATTTATGTGAATACAGTGTTCCCTTCATTAGTCCTAGTTTCAGGTGCTTTGTTCATATTCACTTTTTTTTAATGAATATATCCAACACCCTTGACTACCCTGCGGAATTCCAATTTTATGTACAAAATATTTGGAAACCCCGCACCTCTGTATACTCCATGAATTCAATATACAGGACTCAAAAAATTTTGGGATATTATTATTTAGAGCAGAAAATTAATAAATAAAGTGAAACCTCCAAATAGCAGACACCAATGAGACCATGAATTTTGACTGTTAAATAGAGCTGTCCTTTATTTAGAGGGAAAACAAGAGGAAATCAAATGGACCGGGACTTGTTAAACTGTCCCTTATTTAGAGGTGTCCGCTATGGGACGTTTCACTGTATAATTAATTATTTCAAACACTAAACTGAATTAAAATTAATAAAAGTTGTATTGGCAGTATAAAACTTACAAGAGAAAGCATAAGAAATGGAGAAAGAGTTAATTTTACAAGAAAAGAAAAATAGAGCAGGATATTCAATTCAGAAATTAGCAAACAATAGACCCAGCAGACAAAATAAGCAACTGATAAATGAAAGCAAACTAGCATCCCTTTACACAGAGTGGATACAAAAATGATCCCCCACCCCCCTTTTTATTTTAGTAACCGAAGCAGATATGTCAATTTTGATGAATCCAATGAATAGGAATTGGTGTGTGGCCTATACCATGGTGCACGTTTCATCATGCCAAATATTTCAACCTCTTCTTGCTTTCCATCTCTCATGTCATTCATGTAAAAAACATTTTGGAAACCCCACACCCCCTCCAGAGGATGTAAAAAAGTGTATAACCCCGGGGTATATCGTATTTGCGAAAGTACGGTACATTTTAAATAGATCAATCACAAAGCTAGTTACCCTAATCATTCATAACTGGTCATCTCCTCCATATGTACAAATTGCTGTTTCTTCTTGTTGAGGGCTCATTTAATAAACAACCGGAAAAGTGGTATCAAAGATCTAAAATACAACCATGATTGTTAAAGGTTGTTATTTTGTGGAAGCATCCTTAAACTATTCATAGCTGGGGCTGGCATACCTGCCTCATACATGGGATCTTGGGAAACAAGATGGCAGTACCCTTACAGGAGTACTCCAAGCTCTTCTGCAGAGATTATGTGGTCTGGTCTATTGGTGTGCTTTTGCTCCATGACAATGTGAGACTACACAGCCAGTGTCATACTGGCTACCTTCGAGGACCTATAATTTAGTGCTTAACTTGGCCTCCATATTCCCCTGATCTCACACCTTCAGATGTGCACACCTTTGGTCCACTGAAAGATGAACAAAGTAGATCAAAGTTCCAAAATGACAAGGAAATCCAGTCAGCAGTGCACTAGTGGTTAAGCATGCATCCAAAAGGTTTTTCCAGTTGAATCGGTGCCCTTGTCAAGTGCTGGTTTAGCTGCATTGAACTAGGAAGGAAAGGGGCTATGTTATAAAATAGTAATGTTATTTTTGTGCTTATAATAAATATTTGATAAAACATATTTCCGGTTATTTATTGAATGAGCACTGTATTATTGCCCAATTGATTTAATATCAAAACACATTGGCCATTTAATCTTTTTCCTATACAATTGCTATAGTTTGGATCTCTAATTTTATTTCCACTACATAAGCTAATAATAATGATTTTGAATTTATACAGGAGTTACTAAGCATACAGCAAAATTCAAGGGGTGTTTCTTTGGGGAGCCTGACAATTCGGTGGATGACAAGTTGGTGGACGAAGCAATTCGGTGCACTTCAATTTGATGGACGCAACAATTCGGTGAACGACAATTCGGTGGAAATGCAAATTCGGTTGAGATTTTAAATCACTGAAGAATTTTAGATATTTAACTCATTTGTTTATAATTGACACATTTTTATTGCAATTAAAAAACAATTTGCTTCATTCATTTTATGTCGAAGTCACTTTTTATTCGGGAAGCTTTTATTTATTATTTATTAGTTTATAAATAAATGAGCTTATTTCTTTATTAAATAATTTATTAAATCTTTTTGTAAAAAGTTTAACATTTTCTATTTTATTTTATTGCTAAGAGTTCCATTATTCAATTAAAAATACTATAAATCTTAAATTACTACTTAAGCTCATTAAAATAGGCACACATAGGAACTGGGTAGATAAATCAGTAATTAGACATTAATATAGCACAGTGACACCCCCTCCCCTACAGTCTGTTTTAATATAAAAAGGCGGTGGGGAGGACATAGGGTAGAGTTCATTTCATTTTTAGGTTGAAAGGGTTGATATAACTACTTCCCCCTCCAGCTAAATTATCTAAAATTCTTCATTGATTTAAAATCTTGACTGAATTTGCATTTCCACTGAATTGTCATCCACCGAATTGACGTTCACCGAATTGTCCCGTCTACCAAATTGTCGCGTCCACCCAATTGACATCTACCGAATTGATGTTCACCGAACTGTTGTAGACCCGATTCTTTGGGTTATTTGAAAAATCTTTTGTCCTTTAATGATTTTCAGAATGCCGGTTTTTCGACAAACAAAATATTGATCTCGTTAATGCATTCTGATTACTAAAAACAACGTTACTGCAGATATTGAAAACACTATCAGTTTATCTATGGATTTCATACGTATTGTGGAATAAGCCTCGTGACTTGTCATTTTCTTGCTTTGAAAGTTGACTGCGTCTTTATTTTCAGTCTTTGATAGTTAAACTTTTATCTGTGAAGTTCTTTATCAAGAATGCAGAGATGACTGACGTGCATTTCACGTATGGATTTACCAATGAGAGTTCGTTAAATGCTTTATCACTTTACTGATAGAAAAATCTTCCAATGAAGAGAAGATTGGATTCAGGCATTCTAGATGATGGTAGTCATTTTCAGCACTTATTGTATATTAATCCCTTGTGCTCTGATTTGACCTTGAGTTCGCAGGGTCAGAAGTTTCTATTTAAATGGAGGAAAAATTCTTCAATAGACAGTGCAATAAACAACATGAAAAGAGAACACCATTTATTAAGATATTTGTATGAAATTAGTTAGATATTAATTAGACATTATAGTTTACATTTTTAGTAGTCAGAATAAGTATGATAAATTTTAAAGCATTTAGGTACATGTAAAGCCACCTCACATTTCCATGTAGTTTCAATACGTTTTCCTCTTTTTGTGCAAACTTTGCATAACCTTGTAGGATTCTTTTTCTTTCTTGTTTCCGGAATATTTATTACTTTCGCATAAATATCTTTCAATCTCAGACGAAAACACTTGCTTCCGACTGCACATGGCGAAACGAGAATGACAAGCATTAAATTTTTTTCGATTTTTGTGCCACCTATTGAAGATTTTTAAAAACTTTAAAGTGTATATGAAAGAGAAGGAGATACAGAATGGTAAACAATCGCCATCTCTTGTTAAAATAAAAAAAGAAAATGGCAGTGGAAACTGAAACTTCAGAACGAGTCAGACTCGTGGTTATTAGCCAAGGGGTTAAGAAGCATATATGTAATCAAAGGTAATAAAAGTTTGTTTTTGTCGAAAGAACTTTATTGCCCTGTATCTTCAAAAGAAAGCTGCATTCTGAAAATCATCAAAGTACAAAAGATTCTTAAAATAACCCAAAGAATTACCCCTTGAATTTTTGCCGTATGTTTAGTAAACACCCCGTATATTAAAAATCAAAAATCTTATATTTGTTATTAAAGGCTTTCGTAAAAGGACATGTGGAGACTTTTAGGATATGATAATTCCTGGCTATACGAATAGCATTAGTATCTATAAAATTTTCATTTGTTCTATCTTTCTAATTAACAGGCATTCTATCTATATTTACAGTACCTTTGAAATATTCAAATAAATAATCTTACTTGACATTTTTGTCCATCATAAACATCATAGGTGAGACCTATTTGAAGAGACCATGATATATTAGTAAATACACATTGGAAAAGAGGTACAGCTGTATTAGAATTTCAGTTCATTTTAATTAGCATAACAGAAACATTTTGCATTTCATTAATTCCTATTCAATACAATTACTACTACTATTAAAACATAATTAATGCAAATGTTATAAGAAAAAAAAAAATCCACTTTTTAATATAGCTATCACAACCAAAGATGGAAGTGGAAGTAATGATGGCCAATCAGATTCAAGCACAAGCGGATTAGTTAGAACAGGCAAGACCTAGCAATTCTATGGAACTTTCTTCTCAAATAATAATAAATAATTTCTTCTTTCTAGCCTGACCGTCAATTGCTTGGCTTTTGTGGCAATCTCTAGAGCAGCTTCCATCATTGCAGATCTGCAGTAAATAATTTCACTTTTCATGAGGCGAGATCAACTGCACCAGTCATAAGATGATTGCGTGTGCTGGCGCTCAACATGTGCAATCGATAAGAGAACGTTTTGTTGCACAAACTATAAGCTAATGAAATTTCTCAATAGATTACATATAAGGAAAGTATCACAAAGCTGTCATTGATTGTGATCAGACTCTATACTGCAAGTTATATTTTAAAAATCCAAACAAAGAAAAAAATGAAATTTTTAATTATTAATGGTTCCTAATACACAAATAATTATCGGTAGAAGGGTGGATCATAATACTGTTCCTATTGATTAAACAGGTGGTGGCCTTACAGTATAACAGAGGGACATCAGGAGTTCCAACTAGTTTCGCCATTTATTCCCGCCATTTATTTCGAGGAAATTTCATTAGAGCATGACACATGTATTCAGCTTTACTATTTTGAACGCTATGACGCAATCGTCCTTCGCATAAGCCTTGTGTTCTGGAACAAAAGGGTATGCTTTTGGTGAGCCTGGAACAACCATCCTATAGGAGGAAAATGAAGAATTGAAAAGCTCAGTGCAAAATTGGCTGAAATGTGAGACAAAATTCCAGAGGGTTTCAAAAAGCTAATTTCAGGACATCAAGTGTTTGGAATGAAATGGTGACAACTATGTAGAAAAATAACATAAGGAAGAATGCACTGGCATTTGGAACCACAAATAAAGTTTACAATTGTTTTATCTGTCCTCATTTCATAACACACTAGCTCTTAAAATATTCTTCGTATATCAATTGCTCTATCCGATTGTTGGCCATTGTAACAATAAAAATTAAACAATTCCCAACAATTGAAACTAAACATTTAAATTGGAAACAGTCATGGCCAGCTCTTGAAAGTGTGCAAGCTTATCATGAACAGACTACTAAGTTATCATAACAGGAATGTCACTAAAATGTCATAAATCTCTGAAAAAGGAAA
>JAHWFO010102499.1:0-13693 GCA_023313115.1 Rhysida immarginata
TAAAAATGATCAGTAACTGGAGATAATGGAGAGTTAGCAGACTATTGAGAAAGAGTGGAAAGACGACAGAGGAAGCACTCCTTTAGCTCCGTGATGTATTGAGCAAATGGGAAGCAAGTAAATAGAAGAATCGGCGACCGCTAGACTGCACAAAGTGATGAATGGCCAAGTTTTGCTTCAACACATCGAGAGAAGAGTGGAAATTGCAACAACACTAAGTATACATCTGAGGTAAGATTACGTGAGTAAGAAATTATTTAGACTAGCAGTGGCATCCTTGGAAAGGTCCAGCACCATTGTGAGCCTTTAAAAAGATGTTTTTCGAAATTTTCATTAGGAATTTTTACTGTATTAATTCTAAGCATTTTCATGTGTTTATTTTTAAGATATTGCAAAATTTAATTTAATTTTTTAAGATTCTTCTGTTTACATCTAAGTGTAATTATCCCAGGCAACGCCGGGTACCTTTGCTAGTTATATATATAGATAGAAGATTAACAATATACAATACAACGTGAGATAATAAATGAATTTAATTTTCGATTTGTTTTTCTAATATTGATTTTGGTATTTCTAATTCCCTGTACCCCACATTCTTTTTCTATAAATTCTCTTTAAAATTTTCTAATAATGTTAATAAACTATTTTTGGACTTAAAGGCTACATTTATTTCTTTCGTTTGAAATTTTGTATCTTATGTTTCTTTGAAATGTTAAGCAAAGTCTTTCCTTTTACTTTTGAATTTTTATTATTTTGTTGTTTTTCTCTAATTTCAGTTGCTATGTTAATGATCGTTTCTTTAGTTTGCTATTCTTTATACCCCTTTCCAATTCTGATTTCTTTTATTGTTTCTAACACTTTTTCTCTGTATTCATTTTTATAAGATATTTTAAATCTCTATTGAAATAGATTTCTAAAAGCTGAGGATTTTGTGGCACCAAGGTTGGTTTGAATTTTTGTGTATACTGTTTATAGTTGTTGTTGGTTTTCTATAAATATCATGTTCTAATATTTTTATTGTTGTCATCTAGTTTTTCTATGATTAAGTATAAATAATTTAAATTTTTTTCTTTTTCTTCATATGTGATTTTTAATTTGTCATCTAGTTTGTTTAAGTTCTTTAGTATATTATCTATTTTACTTAATTTGTCTAATAAGCATAAGCTATCATCTGCGTATGTAGTGTACATTTGGATGTCATGTTTCCTAAAAATTTCTTTTAAACTTATTTTTTTAGATTTTATAGGTAGATTTCTGAGACATATGCAGTAAGTGGATTTCCCTTTCCAACTCTGTATGGCTGTTCAAAAATTTATTGTTATATTCAAAAAATAACTAAAAGAAGAGGTAATAAAAGAATTATTAACCATAAAATAAACATTAAGATAACAATATATTTTAAACTTAAAAAAAGACAATACCATATCCATAAATAAAATCTTCTATATATCTATATCTTTATATAAAGAAGGATGTCTATGGGTTAGTGAGTATATGGGTTTGTTTGTTTGTTTGTTTGTGTTTTTATACAAATTTACAGTTTTATTCCGATCGTGATGAAATTTTGCATACTAGACCTTCAAAGCATGAGAAAATAAATTGTCTACTTTATATTTTGAAAAAAAAATATTTATTGAAAAAAAAATCTATACTCATGATTATAGCAAGGCATATAGATGAGAACTATCTCATGATTTACTTACTTTTCAAACCCGCTTATCCATTAGCGTCGCAGGGGCAATATTGTCTCCGGTTTTATTCAATTTATTTATTAATGATTTGCCGTTCGTTCTGTCTTCTTCTTTTACCATTTTATACGCTGATGACGTTAATCTCTTGTTCGCTGATTCCTCCAGCTCTAGTTTATCAAGTACAATCAGCCTTATGGAGGATCTCCAGCAGCCTTATGGAGGATCTTATCAGCAGCCTTATGGAGGATCTCCAGTGCTCGCGATCTTCCGCGATCAGGCGCATGTCCTCCCTGGTAATATCCAATTGACTCGAACCCAGATTACCAACAATGCAAGGCACAGTTTGTGCAACAATACTTATCAACAATGGTATCAACACGCAATTCACAAACACTCTGCACAGACCAACAATATATATCTCATGACCAATAATGCAAGGCATAGTTTGTGCAATACAATAATTTTCAATTTGTAACAATGCACAGAATTCCTGTTTTTCAGGTTTTTATATATAAAAATATTCTTAGTATCTAACAATTTCTTGAAAATCTATAAGAATAATCAGAAACTGGAGATAATCGAGATTTAGCAGACTGTTGAGAACGAATGAAAAGGCTACAGACGAAGTACTCATTTAGCTCCATGCTGTATTGACCAAATAGTAAGCAAGTAAATAAAGGAATCAGCGACTGCTAGACTACGCAAAGTAATGAATGGCCATATTTTATTTTAAGACATCGAGAGAAGAAAGAGAATATCAACAACATCAAGTGTACATCTAAAATAAGATTACGTGAGTAAGAAATGTTTTAGACTAGCAGTGATATCTTTGGAGAGGTCCATCCATTGTCAGCCGTTAAACATTTTTTTTTCAAATTTTCACTAAGATTTTCCACTGTGTTAATTTTAAGCGTTTTCAAGTGTTTAATTTTAAGATTAAGTCCCAGTATGTCATCTAAATTTCTGTTTTTCGTATTTTTCTTTGACTTGATAGCCCCTTTGCTCTGTGTTGTAATTATTGAGTTATTATTTAACCAATTGGCAGTTATAATTTAATTTTTAGAAATTGTCCTCTTTACCTACAAGTGTAGTTATCCCGGGCAAGGCCGGCTACCTCTGCTACTATAAAATAAAATATAAGAAAATTTTTAACAAAGAATGTAACAGCAAACAATGTAACCTGAAAAACATAATCAATGAATATAAAAATTGTACAGAATTAAAATTCTTATATTGTAAGAAATTTAAAAATCAGTTGTAGCAAATCTTAATATGTCCAAGAGGACGTAATTCGACTGATTCCAGAAAATAAAACTTAGAATTGTGTAATGGACGTTTTTTGAATAATTGACCACATACAATGCAACGTTTTGGCACTTTTCATTACGGCGATCAGGAATGAAAATTATCGGGTAGCTAAATGAATTTACCAATATGAGTTATCCATAACCGGGGAGAAAATAAACTACAGGATACGCCGAAATCAATGTCACAATTTATCACATGGTCTTGCTTGATGCCTCCTAGGAGTGATGCAAGAGAGGGAAGTAATTTATAAAAATGAAGTACTGTGCAGAAGCTTTTCATACAAGGTAATGAACACTACCCTAGTGCTCAACACTCTAGATTCAATTCAAAAATATTAAACAAACATTAAAAGAACACTATCAAATTATTAGTCAATCGCAATTTTTTAGTAACAGTTTAAAATAATAATAAAAGTCCTTCAGTGATAATTGAATGGCTTATAAAATAAGATAAAAACTAGTTCAGATTGGGACAAATTAAAAAAAAAGACTTAGTTATCAGTAAACAGAGTTCACTATTGGTCTTGGTCATCTTATCAAAAGTAAACATTCTTAGGATCAGTCTTAAGGATAGTTACATGTAAGAAACTCAAAGTTAAATCCGGAAACAATCGATGATATCGGCCATCTTCATACAGGTGAGTGAGAAACTTTATGTTTTCAAAAGAATACTTTTTAAATTAATTGTCTGTTGTATTTAATTCCCTTCTATTACTTCTTATATCTAAAGTCGTTGTAAATTAAGTAAGTCTCTTCAGTAATTGGATATCTATTTTTTTATTTTAAATAGCTCCGAACTTTGTAAAGATGTACTATAAAGAGGGACTGAGGAGCAGTAGGGTGCGGTTGAAGAACCGTACATCTCGGTTGGTGAGAGGGCGTCTGTAAGTGGGGAGGAGGGGTGGAACTCAGTCGACTAATACATTCATACGAGGAGTGGGATAGGGCGTGTTAGTAGAAGGGACCCACCTACTACCCACTGCGAAAGACAAGTCTGCGCTAAATTCCTCTGACAAAGAAGTATGCCATCAATGTAAAATGTCAACATGGACACATTTGCGATTAACATCGATCACATTCTGTTGTTTCACTGTTAAGCAGAGCTTTCGAAGGACTTCTGAGGCGTGTTTTTTATTACTAACAAGGTTTTCTCCCTAAATTCACTTTCTGTAAGGATACTAAGATGTTTCATCTATTCTTAATTCTCTTAGAATAAGTAATTGTCTATATTTTAATGTTATTATCCAGACATTGTATATTTCGTTTAGTTTTTATTTTATGTTCCCTTTAGTCTAGGGCTTTCCTCCTCTCCTTTTAAGTTTAGAACTGTTTTCAAGTAAGTGAAAACTTAAGTAAATTTTTTTTTCTATTTTTTCCCTTTGTTTCTAGGTTATTGGGGTTGGAATAAGTTGAGTCTTTATTCACTCTTATTTTCTCTTCATTATTATAACTTACACGATCTTCGCTGGCTCCTGAAAATAAAAGAAAATAAAAAAAACAGGAAAATCTATCTTACTTTCTATCTTCTTGTTTCTCAAAAGTCTCCGCTGTGGTTCTTGGGCTTCCAAATAAGGCGTCCGATTCTGTCCTTTTGCCACAAATGGATTATATTCTTTCCCTGCAATTCAGCATTCAGGTTTATTACTTAGTTCATAAAACATTGACTAATATAAAACTCATTAATGATCAGAGAAGTCTAATTATCTTTAACTCTTATACAGTCGCAACAGAACCTCGTCGTTCGAATTTTCTTCGGCAACAGGGGTTTATCATTAAGGTATCGACTCTGATGCGTGTGAATTATCCTAATTCTCAGCTTCGACTGTTAACAGATAACGATCAGTAATATACAGGGAAACCTCCACACAATGTTGGGACGATTCCGACCATCAATGGTTTATTTTATACTTAGTGGCAGACTATCTATTCATTTCTCATTCCCGCTTTTTTTATTCCAAAAAACTATCTTTTCTTTGTTTGTATCTCAAAAATCCGGGTAGGTTAAAATTCTGTAACAAAGCTGCCTTTGTGAGCCATTGTAAAACTTAGCAGGGGACTACAACAAAGGAAAAAGATGTCGAAAATAGGGAAAAGGCAAAATATCAGTAGTCAAGCATTAATTTCTTTAGCTCTTGAGGTTGTGGGAAAAAAAGAACATAATAGGTCAAAGGAGATCCATTATAACTCCATCCTCGAAAAAGGGAACAAAAAAGGTCCTTGTGAATTGGCTAATGAGAAGTGTCGGATCCTTGTCTAGAACTGTAGGGGTTACATACATCACAAATGTGGCGAGTTACAACTGTAGCAGCAAAATTCCTATACTTCTGATCGTAATGAATTCTTCTCTGGTTCGCTCTGGAATTTGGAAGGTGAATTTCGCTTTCCTCAAATAGCAGAATTTTCTTCCCACTCAGCATCTACATGTTCCAGTTCTTGTAACATGTAGAATTGATATCGTCGGATCCTACTACGCATGTCCGTTTGCATATTCTGATAACAAAGGTCTATGACCTCTTCCTGCAACAGAGGGTGGACAAGCCTTTGGTTTCTCTGGCACATATCAAAAGCAAACTGAGAAAAGGTCTCGTTCGGGTTTTGAAGGTAATTCATGACGCGTCTTATGTCATCAGTCAAACTGGTCTTTTGTCCAACTTGTCTTAGTAGCCAATTGTGGCACACCTTCCAGTTAGGGAGCTCCGTGGCCAACAAACGGCCCAAATCTTTGGGCACTAGGAGAGGCAAAATACGAGGTAGCGATTGTTGTTTCGGGCCAAGAATTGGGTCTGGTGTTAAAAGATACGTTCCACACTTTCAATTAGTGAATATCCTATATCCACGCTATACTCCATTAGCCCACCTAGGATGAAGGCATCTACCGGATAGATCCCCTATACATTTATTTCTGAGGTTACCATGTGTGTAGTCGTGAGGGGATGAATTTCTATCCACAGCCCCCTTACACGTTGTGCATAGTCGCCGTCTTGTAATTGTGCGTTGATTATCACCAAAGCTTCTTCGCTGAGCAGGATGGTGGGCACACGGCATTGAATCAGTGCGGCGACAAGTTTGTCGTCCTCATTCACTAGTGGTTGTTTTTACATCGTCAAAAGATCAATTAGTAAAATCCACGTCGTGACTTGCATAATAATAGTACATTGCTCTTAGGAGGTACACCAAAAAAAAAACTTTGCAACAGGGTGGGTTTTGGCTCCTACTGTTAGGACGATCGGCAATAAAAAGTATCAGATAATTATGCGAATTTAACAATATGAGTTATCTATAACCAGGATTTAAATAAACTACAGGATATGCCTAAATAATTATCACAAGTTATCACATCGTTTTAATTGATACGTCCTAGGAGTGATGGAAGGGAAGGAAGTAATTTATTAAATTGAAGTATTGTGCAGAAGCTTTTCATACAAGGAAAATAACACTACCCTAGTGCTCAGACTTCTGGGGTATATTAAAAAATAAAAAAGAGCAAACATTAAAAGTACACTACCAAATTATTAGTCAATCGCAATTCCTTAATAGGGAATAAAATAGTAATAAAATTTCTTCAGTGATAATTGGATGGCTTATTAAATAAAACAAAAGCTAGTTCTGATTGGGGCAAATTAAAAAAATGGACTTAGTTATCAGTAAATAGAGTTTACTATTTGGTCTTGGTCATCTCATCAAAAGTACACATTCTTAGGGTCAGTCCAAAGGACAGTTGCATGAAAGAAACTCAAGGTCAAAGTCGGGAAACAATCGATAACGTCCGCTATCTTCATGCAGGTGAATGAGAAACTTTATATTTTCAACAGAAGTCGTTTTCATACTCTTGCAACACTTGCCAGAGCTTCTCCCGAGGAACTCTGTCATATGCTTTTGTCGCTTTACCCGTTTCTCTTCCTGGGTAAAGGCATGCGCTGCCCCGACCGTTTCCCCAAGCGCATAGCGAGTGCACTGGTGGGGCTTCTCGGAGGCATTGCTCCGAGATAACAGCCGGGAGACTGTCAACTATTTTTCGAACGAGAGCCTCTGCCTAACTCTTGAACGCGGGTGACTTTAACCTGCGCCACACCCGATGCAGCATGAACTCTCTCATTTGTCAACATCATGAGATATATGTTTGTTTGGATACCCTTCGTCTCACTTCTCAACCATGACCTTTCTGGTAAGGGTGACCCTAAAGTAGCCGTGCTACAACCAGCATAGCTCACAAAATCCCTGAAGCACCCAAACCCCTATGAAGCACCCAAACCCCTGAAGCACCCAAACCCATGTGCTCGATAAAGCATATGACAGAGTTCCTCAGGAGAAGCTCTGGCAAGTGCTGCAAGAGTATGGAGTGGATGGTCAATTACTGGTTGCTGTCATGTCTCTGTACGAAAGCTCTGAGATGTGTGACCGGATAAATGGCATTAAGTCAAGACCGTTCACCATGGGTGTTAGACTCCGCCAAGGGTGCGAACTGTCGCCCATCTTGTTCATTATCTTTATGGACTGGACAGACAAGGGCAGCCGAGGCGATGAGCGTGTTTGTGTGGCCGACTGTCTGGTGGAGAGGTTGTTCTTTGTGGACGACCTTGTCCTGCTTGGGTCTTCTCTCACGAACCTTCAGCATGCACCAGACCGGTTTGCAGCCAAATGTGAAGAAGCTGGGATGAAGATCAGTGTGGCTAAAACCGAAGTTCTGGTTCTTTCAACACAGCCTGCTCAGTGCGCTCTCCATGTTAGGGGAGCCTCATTGAGGCAGGTGGAGAAATTCAAGTATCTCGGGATTGCATTCACGAGTGATGGACGGCAGGAGAAAGAATTGGATGCTCGGATCAGTGCAGCAAGCTGTGTCTGACGTGAACTGTGGCGATCCTTGGTAACGAAATGAGAGCTGGGTAACAAAGCTAAGCTCTCCGTCTTCAAATCTATCTTTGTCCCCATTCTCACTTATGGTCATGAGGGTTGGGTAATGACCGAAAGAGTGCAATCGCGGGTACAAGCGGCCGAAATGAGATACCTGAGACGTGTGGCAGGTGTTACCCTACTAGATAGAGTGTACAGCAGCACAATAAGGGAATCTTTAGGTGTTGAGCTGCTACTTCTCCGCATTGAGAGATCTCAGTTGCGCTGGTATGGCCACGTTATACGGATGCCGCAAACTATTCTTCCTAGGCAATTGTTATTTTCCAAGCCGGTGGGTAAGAGACCAAGGGGTAGGCCTAGAACCAGGTGGCTAGACTACATGGAGAATCTGAGTTCAAGTCGCTTGGATATTACCAGGGAGGACATGCGCCTGATGGCGGAAGATCGCGATCGCTGGAAATCCTCCATAGGGCTGCTGCCCCCGTGACCCTAACGGATAAGCGGGTTTGAAAAGTAAGTAAGTAACTAAGTCGTTTTCATTTAATCGTCCATCTCAGTTAATTCCTTGCTATTTCTTATTACGTCTAAATCGTTGTAAAATGGTAAGACTCTTTGGTAATCGAATATCTTTAATTTTGTTTTAAATATTTCCGAACTTTGGTAAAGATGAAATGTAAAGAGGGACTGAGGCATTGAAGAAGCAGGCGAGAGGGTGTCTGTGAGTGGCAGGGGAGCCGTGTTGACCATTATATTTATACCAGGAGTAGGATTGGGCGTGTTAATAAAAAAGACCCACTAACGTTCCGCTGTGGAAGACAATGTTGCGCTAAATTTCTCTTACAAAAAAGTACGGCATCAACAGAAAATGTCAACATGGGTACATTCGGGATTAACATCGATCACACCCTGGCTTTTCAGTGTTAAGCCAGAGCTTGCGAAGGGTCTCTGAGGCAGGTTTTTTTATTTCTATCAAGTTTTTTCTCTAAATTCGCTTTCTGTAAGGATCCTAGGTTGTTTCACCATTTCTTAGTTCTTTTAGAATAAGCAATTGGTTATATTTTAAAGTTTATTTCCAGACATTCTATATTTCTTTGTGTTTCTTTAGTCTAGGGTTTTCCTTCCCTTCTAGGCAGTTTAGGACAGTACTCAAGTAGGTTAAAAATTAAAAATTCAAGGGTTACCCTTTATACCATCTAATATAACAATTATTACTCTACGAGGACATAGAAAATCATAGAAAATCAAATCTCGTATTTGGCAGGACATAGAAAATCAACCTGAATATAATCCCTAAATTTTTTAATAAATAAATAAACAGCATTGCTATTTTGATGTTAAAATTCCAGATGGCATAGGCTGGAGGAATTTTTTACATTGTAGGGTCAAGGCTTCCCCCAAACAAAACTGGAAGAGGAAACCATGGTGAGAAGAAAAAGGAAAGAAAAAGAATAAAGAGTATTTTATGCGTTGTTTTTTAAAAAAAAATTACCAATATAAAACCCAGTGAATAAATGTAAAACAAAGAAGTAAATTTATCTAGGTTTGTGCGTGTGTTTATTTCGTTTTTGTACAAATCTACAGTTTTATTCTGATCTTGATAAAATTTCGCATACATGACCGTTGTAACGTGCCGTTATTTTTTTTTCTCGGATAGGTTTTAGTAGCCTTTCTATAAGAATTTTTGAGTCACTTCTACTACTATTTTCTGGATATCTGCTTGTTGGATTCCTTTTATCACTCAGGTAAAGTGTACCTTAAGCGCTCTCCTCCCGCGCCGTGTCTTTCTAGCTTCCCACTTTACCGTTATTCCTGGTTTCGGTCGCGAGTAGCCCGTTCTAAAACTGGGTGATCATCGGTTGTCTCGGACGTGAGCTTTGTTTATTAGATGCTTAAATAATTATTTTAACGGAGGTTACTGTGTTCCCCCTCCTTTTTATATATTAAAGGGTTCACTTGACGCGCTCTGTTCGCGTTGTTCTTGGGTTAATGATACCTCATTTGGGGAGTTATTTGTTCTGTTTGATTTTGTCCTCGCGCTAAATAATTTTTTTCCCAGTGGGATTTATTTATTTGTTGACCGAGATCGCGATTCCTCGTGTGTTGAGTCATTAATGTCGCTATTTCGTGAAATCGGTGGTTTATTCCGTAGTGAATATTTTTTTGCGCTTGACGGACAAATGAATATTTAATTTCCCGTTGAGTCAATTATTTTAAGCATCTAGTTTTGGCCCGTTCTTCATCGCGTCATTTGTTTGACTCGTCTTGTTCGTTATCTGATGAAACTTTTCCGTTGTTCATTAATAAACTTTAGATACGTCCCTCTCTTTGATTTCCCAGTCAACAATTAGATTTTTTTGCCGCTTAATAATTTCCTTTAATTTTTTTAAGGAAGATTGATTTTAGGGTTTTCTTTCTTTGACAAAAGATGGACGGAAGTTTTCGCCTGTCGCCATAGATATTGGGTGTATTATTTAACGTTAAAAGAAATATAATTATTCGATTCCTTTTAATTTGCTTTATAAGCTAAAAAAGATTTTTTTTACTATTTTAAAATATTTTTTTCGCTACAATTCATTTACGGTGGTTTCTTATTAATGCTATTGTTAGTTGCGCGTGCGTGCCCGTTGTTCGCCAAGTCTTTCATTGTTCAAACGTTTCGTTGTATTCAACCGCTCATTTTCTTAGAATGCCTAGCTATCTTCGTTTCCTTGAACTCGGATGCCGTGTCGCGTGCACGCGATATTTAAATTTTCTTCCGATTTTGTAATTTCACGGGCTTGGAAAAAAAATATCTTGAGGCAGAATGAGCAAGACCTTCAAGAGAGGTAACATCAGCTCCTCAGCCCTCTCTTGGGATAGGAGATGGCTTTTCTTTGGAAAACGGACTTATTAGTTTTAGACGTCATCGACCTTTACTTTAACTCATGAACGGATAGTTCGTGTTGGATTTCTATATCGGATCTTGACCGATCGCATCTCAGGACCAAGACGTTTATCATAGCTTACTTCCAAGTTCTTACCTTTTGCGAGTTCGAGGCGGACTAAGCGCTACTTCTCCGTGAGATCGTCTACTGACTTATCGTCGACCGGTTCCAGTTGCGAACAAGTCTTTCTAAGATAAGTTTTCGCCTCATCGATCTTCCCCAGATGTTTCGGGAGCGGTCCTTCTCTTGTCTCGATTTATCTTCTCTTGAAACGACTTTATGAATGCGAAATGTCACGCAAATTTTTTATTGTAGCAATGACTTTTGCTTTCTTGGATTTGACAGACTCTCTCTACAATCTCTCAGAAATATAATTTCACTTTGTTTTTTTATCGTTTTCCTGATTGTATTATTATAATCGGTTCTTCCTGATAATTGGAAATGATACTTTTGTTTTAAACAATTTTCTTTATAATTATTTTGTTTTCTTTTTCCAGGACCTTCTCCATGTTGTCGCCACCATCTGTCCTTCTCCCGCCCATCGTTATCCGTAAGAACCTGTTTGTCCGTCTCGACCTTCATTTTTCCGACACCACCTGTTATTGTTTCTGTTGTCTCTATTCTAGTGTAAATTTTGTACCTTGTTCTTAGGATCCGTGCAGAGGAGGTCAGGGGTTTATTGTTTTAATTCCTTATAAGCTTTCTTGTACCCCTTTTATTTATTTTTTTTGGAATTGTAAATTTTTCTCCACTATTTCTAATTTTTTATGTTTTAAAAAAAAAAAGAAGACGAAAATGATTTTTTTTTTATTTCCAGTTTGTATTTTCCTTTGATGCGTTCTTTTCATGGTCTCGCTTGTTTACAGTGTGGGTGTCTCTTCATGAGATTTCCGAACTTCTACCACTCTTCAAGATCCTCCACGCCTTGTGCGAATCTCCTTCTTCCAATCGACTAGTCCGTTCTGCCCTCGCCTTTGATCGGTCTTTGAGTGTTACTCCCTCGGTTGGCTCATCGTGCCAGCTACTTTGACTATTGCAAGAGTTTGTTCACCCCGCTTCTCTTCTGAGACCATTTTTCAGTTTTTCTTTATTCTGTTTTATCCTGGTTCGTTTAATGTAATAAAGGAAAATATTCATTTGAAATCCGCTTTTTCTACTTTCAATTTTTTTATTCTTAGCTTTGGGGTTGTTTTGAGTAGGGGTTAGCCATTCAAGTATTTATTTGGGGATTATTTCGCAGTGTAGTTTTTTTCTCCTAGGTTTCTCTCTAACTTCACCTTACTTGGGGGATCTCTTTTGCTCCTTCAAGTAAGTGTTGTTCATTTTTTCGCGGTTACCCTGGGTTCTGGTTACAGTTTTTCTTTTAGTCAAGGAAAAGGTTTTTGGTCTTTGTTTCTTAAAGCGTTGGCTGTACTTGCGGGTAAACGCATTTCGCCTTTACTAGCACATTACACCTTTAAAGCATCAGGTAGGTCACTGTCTACCTCAGATTTCGAAAAGATAATAATTATAGTTAAAAATTTATTAATCATGGTTATTGCAGGGCATTTTAATGAGAAATATTTCATTACCAACAATGCAAGACAAAGTGTTTGCAAAAAAAGTATCAACAATGATACCAACCTGCAATTCACAAACACTCTGCATGGACCGACAATAGATATCTCATTACGAACAATGCAAATAAAAGTTTGTGCCACAATAGGTATCAACAATGGTGTCAAAACGCAATGCACCAAAACTATGCAAGGATCAACTATATATGTCTCTTGACCAACAATGCAAGGCAAAGTTTGTGCAATATAGAATTTAATGCATACTTCTACTGTTATTCAGGCTTTTCTTAGAAAAGAGAATTCTCAGTACTTAACAATTTCTTGAAAATCTTTAAAAATGATCAGCCAGTGGAGATAATATGTTACCACACAATTGACAATGAAAGACTATTGACATGAAAGACTAATGAGTTAGCAGACTATTGACATGAAAGACTATAGAGGAAGCACTCCTTTAGCTCTGTGCTGTATTGAGCAAACGGTAAGCAAGTAAATAGAAGAATTTGCGACCGCTAGAATACTCAAATGATGAATGGCCAATTTTTGCTTCAAGACATCAAAAGAAGAAAGAAAATTGCAACAACATCAAGTGTAATTATCCCTGGCAACACCTGGTCTTCTGCTAGAATGTAATATATAGAGAACGGATATTTATAAAAAAAAAAGACGACACACAAATTTTCTGAAATACAATTAATAATAGTTATTAAATAAAAATCTTTTATCTATATAAATAAGGATGTTTGTGGGTCTGAGGGGCTGTTTGTCTGTATGTTTGTCTTTATGTTTGTTGCTGTTTACCTCGGATTTCGAAAAAATAATAATTATTGATAAAAAAACGATATTCATGGTTATGGCAGGGCATATTAGGAGAAATATCTCAAGACCAACAATAGGAGACAAAGTTTCTGTAACAATGGTATCAACATGCAATTCACTAATACTCTGCACAGACCAACAATATATATCTCATGACCAACAATACAAATGAAAGTTTGTGCAACAATAGGTATCAACAATGGTTTCAACACGCAATGCCCCAACGCTATGCAAAGATCAAATACACTTGTCTCATGACCAACAATGCAGGGTAAAGTTTTCGCAACATTGAATTCAATGCATAGAATTCAGGCTTTTCTTAGAAAAAAAATTCTTAGTACCTAACGATTTTTTAAAAATCTTTAATAATGATCTGTTACTGGAGATAACGAGTTAGCAGATTGTTGAGAAAGAGTGAAAGACGATAGAGGAAGCACTCCTTTAGCTCTGTGGTGTATTGAGCAGATGGTAAGCAAGTAAATAGAAGAATCGTCGACTGCTAGATTACACAAAGTGATGAATGACCAATTTTTGCTTCAAGACAT
>JAHWFO010102524.1:7280-24866 GCA_023313115.1 Rhysida immarginata
ACAACCATATGTGAAAAACTCCTACTGTCCCTCGTCCACTAGCTTCGTGACCCTGAGTTAAAGCAGTAATTAGGTCATATTTCCTGCCAAGACATACAACCATTGCGCCTCAGGCACCTCCTGCTGTATTTTCTATTAGATTTTAAACCGTATATGAATGGAAGAGAAGATTATTACATAAATTCCTACTATTATTCCTTCTCCATCCACATGTTTTTGAATGAAGTCATGAAAATATCCATAATTTGAATTTTATGAATAGCATATATATCAATACTTCTTAAAGACATGAAAAACATTTTAACATAAAAAGAAGAAAAATTCATTGTATAGGCTATGTTTTATGAAATGATTTTATTAAGAACTTACTGTACATTTGCCAAAAATTTCAAAAAACAGTTTCAATAAAGATATACATTCAAATGAGTCATCTTACAGGAAAGATCACGATATAAAAATGAAGAAAAAGTTATGTCAAGCAGTTTTGGAAAAGTGAGTTTAATAAAGATATCCTCATGCAGCCTATACAAAAATTTATTTTATAATCAAAATAAATTAATAGTGAAGAAAATGATGGGTGAAGAAACTTATAAAATTACAATAAAGCAAGAGATGCTCATTAAAAGGTAATTAGAGAGATACATGCAATGAATATTGTATGCGATTAAATATACAGGGTTGGGACGCATTAATATGACCACCTCTCCTCGAACATGTTGGAACGTCCCATGATATGCAGATGAAAAATCATTGCATATCATTAAAAGCTGACAACAGCAGACGTGTAGTAGCATCCATTAACACAGCAACTGTCATCGTCATGGGCAGAGCAAGTGACCTGTCGGACCTCCAAAAGGGGATGATCATTGGCTATCGAGCCAAGGGAGGCAGCATATCAGAAGCGGCCACCTTTGTGAACTGCTCTAGGGCTGCCGTTGTGAAGGTGTACCCGCGACTGGACGAACCAGACAGTTTCGAGCAACCGAAGAGATAGCTGTGGGGTCCCACGAGCCATCGATCCTAGAGGCGAGCGTCGGTTACGGCACCTAGCGAAGACCAATCGGCGTGCCACTGTTGAGCAAGTGACACAGCAAATGAACAGTGGGGCCACTAGGCGTATCAGCACCAAGACATTGCAATGATCCCTCTTGAGGTTGGGGCTCCGAAGCAGACGTATAATAACAGCACCCATGAGGATGAATTCAAGCTACTCCCATGGCCACCAAACTCCCCGGACCTCAACCTCATTGAACATTTGTGGGACTATCTCGATCGACATGTCCGCAAGCTGAACCCTCAACCACGCATGGTGATGGAATAACGGGATGCACTGATCGCCGAATGGTCCCAGATACCTGCAACCACCTTCAGAGGACTTATTGACTCTCTGCCACGTCGACTAGCTGCTGTGCTTGCCGCCAAAGGTGGATATTCCGGATACTCGCAAGTGGTCATATTAATGTGTCCCAACCCTGTAATGAAAGATGTTATTAAAACAATACTATTTTTGATTACAAATAACCATCGAATCAGCTGAACACACATTCTGACAAAAACAGATATTATATAAATATAAGCATTTATATGAAAATTTAAAACAATACATAATAAAAATAAACAAACAAAAATCAAACAAACAAACAATGCTTCATTCTTATATATAACTATTATGACAATGTATTTGTTACAAAATTTCTTAATTGCCCCCTTAGCACAAACACATACATTATATAAAGAACAATATATATGTACAATGAAGATATCAGCTGGTTTTAAATTTTAGCTGCTCACTCTTTTGTGTGAATCTGTAAAAATGAGAATATGCAAAATATAGATTAGTTTGAAACAAGAATTCATTTAATTTATTTGAAAAATAAATAAATAAATAAAAACCTTTCAGTACAAGGGGCTGTTATTACAACTTTGTGCCATAAAAATGGAATAATGGAAGTTGTTATCATAAAAATGACACAAACACAAGACGTGTTAAAGCAAAATGCAACTACAGCACCTGGCAAATCTAATTTACAAAATTCAAGGCTATTTAGCTATATGTTACACAAACAAATATTTTAAACAATGGAAATAAAGATTAATAAAGATTATCTAGCTTCAAAAATGACAAAAAAATGGAATACTTCCTTTCTACCGACAAAAAAATGGAATATTCCTGTAGAAACACTTTTTATGCAAATTGACCGGGCAAGTATAAGTTTCCATTTATGTTTTTCTGTTTGTGCTTCTCAACATGGGAGGTTCTAGAGATTTGTCACCATCCGTTCGCAAACAAATTCTACCATTACGAGAACATGGCCTTACTCATAAACAAATAGCAATTACAGCCAATTGCTCGCAGTCAGAAGTTTCTAAGATATTGGCAAGACATGCTCAAAGATATGGAGTGAACATACAACATGCAAACTGCGGAATAAAAAGGAAAACCACTCCAAGAGATGAAAGGTTTTTGCAGAAGGTTGTTAGGAAAGCCCCATTTCAGTCTTCCAAGCACTTTCATCGACAGTGGCTGTGGTACGTGAACGTATCTCACCGGACGACAGTTCGACGTCTACATAATCTGAAGTTTTCACGCCGCATTCCAAAAACCAAGCCCCTCTTAACTCCGAAGCAGAGAAATAAGAGGTTGCAGTGGTGCAAACAGCACGTCAACTGGACTGTTGATGAGTGGCGAAGAGTGGTGTTCAGCGATGAGTCGCGATTTGAATTAGTTTTTGATGATAAAGGTTGTCGAGTCTGGTGCCGTGAGAATGAGACACATGAACCGCGACATCTGAAGAAAAGTGTTAAATTCCCACCCTCTGTTATGGTGTGGGCGTCCATGTCAACATATGGCACTGGACGCTTGGGGTTCATCAACAGTTCCATCAATGCAGCTGTTTACCAAGATGTTCTGGATGCTTTCCTGATACCTACACTTGAAGACCTAACAGTGGATGATGAAGACAATTTTCCAGCATGATCTTGCACCTCCTCATGCTGCCAAGTCAACCAGCAAGTGGCTAGAAGATCATCATATCCCAGTTCTCTCATGGCCGTCGAACTCACCCGATCTCAACCCCATTGAGAACCTTTGAAGAAATGTGAAACAACGTCTATACCTCGAGAAACCAGCAAGCATAGCAGATTTGAAAGTGAAATTGAAGTCAATTTGGGCTGAAGTTACTCAGGAGGAATGTGACAAGCTCATTATCATCAATGCCGCAACGAATTCACGCCGTCATTCTCGCAAAAGGATGGCCAACGAAATATTAAGCAGAAACATTGTTGTAAACAATAACTTCACCTAGTTTGAATTGCTTATTTACGTAAGTTTGTTAATTATTCCATTTTTTTGTCGGTAGAAAGGAAGTATTCCATTTTTTTGTCATTTTTGAAGATAGATTATCTTTATTAATTTTCCATTTTTAAAATTTTTTTTGTGTAACATAGAGCTAAATAGCCTTGAATTTTGTAACTTAAATTTGCCAGGTGCTGTAGTTGCATTTTGGTTTAATACGTCTTGTGTTTGTGTCATTTATATGATAACAATTTCCATTATTCCATTTTTATGGCACAAAGTTGTATATAACTCAAGGGACCCAAAAAACTGTAAATATTACCCAGTTTTCATTTTATACCAAGGATTTGGTTAAACCAACACCACCTCTGTCAATGATTTAGCAACTGCGTTAGATTGAGTCACGCTAGATCGAGCCCCTGAAAACTAAGCAGAATTCACAGGTATCTAATTTGACATGCTTCGTTGTTCATTTACACTGAGAACCAATCAATATTCGCAGCGTAAGAACCAAAATATTTTTTTTTCACATTTTTCTTTTTCCTTTTTTATAATAAACATCTAAATAATGTTACTTTCTTGGAATCATTTTCTTCATCCCCCCCCTCCCCCCATATTATCCAGACTTCGGTAAATAAAACGATCATAATCAACGATCAATTTTATATAGAAAAATTATACACAGGGATGGGACCAAAGAAAATTTTCATATTAAGCGGAATTTTGCATTAACAGGTTTGTAATAGTAAGGTTTGACTGTAATAGTCTTCAATTTTGTGAGAAATGCCCTCTCTTAAGACTGCTATGTAAGTACACACAAGTTAAATATTATCTGAAGTTATAGTTTAAAGTCCATTGGATCATTAAAGCTAGGTTGCATTGTCATTTTCATTAAAGTCAAAAATAACCTGCAGTTTTGGACTTTTTCTAAATGTATGTTAAGAAAACTTAAGAATTAGGTGAATTTAGAAACTACCGGCATTTCATTATTTCAAATTTTTCTGCAGAGGTCAGTACAACTTCGAGGGGGAAGTCAGTAAGTTACAAATACAGAAATGATATAGAAATGAAATAAAAAAAACGAGTATTAACTTGAAAACTACTTTGATTTCTCTGAATCATCTCCCTGTTCAATGAAGCACTTGTGCCATTGTTTCACAAGCCTCTCAAAACCAGAGGCATAAAATTCTTGGGCTGCTGTCTGAACTGGGTGGTAATTTTTGTACAGTTTCATCGCTGAGAAAGTGATGCTCACAGCCTTCTAAGATCACTAGGGCATTGCTTACCACATTCCAGTAGTGAGAGTAAATTGTAAATGCAGACTCCTACTGTAACATCCTCATGAAACCTCGTAATGTCGTTCGACAGAAGTGACCAGAACTCCTCATCAAAGGAGTTGTTACTGTATGAATAACACTCTTCCTCATATTGCAAGCAAGGCAACTGAGATGCTGCGAAAGTTCAACTGGGAAGTATTCAAGCATCCTCCATATAGCCCTTACCTTGCTCGAAGCGACTTCCATTTGTTAGGCTTCAAGCTATACAGAGGGAAGTTCCGCCTTGTTCAGACAGCAGCCCAAACAATTTTATGCTGCTGGTTTTGAGAGGCTTGTGAAACGATAGGGAAGAGTGCCTAATTGTAAGGGAGATTATTTGGAGAAATAAAAGTAGTTTTCAAATCAATACTCTTATTTGTTTCATTTCTACATCCATTTGTAACTTACTTACAGACTTCCCCATATATATTGTGTTTTTACACAAGGGTGACCGTGTAATGGGCTCTGTGATTGGTCGATTAAATTACGGGCATCTCACCGGCACCATATATCCATGAAAGGAGCATGAAACGCAAACCATTTCTGCAAATGCAATGTAATATTGGAAATTTAACTGGTATTATATTGGGAGTTATATTAATTCATTAATGTCTGGGATTTGTTAAAATTTAATTAGTATTAAAAGAATCTTTTTTTTTTTTTTAAATAGCCCAAGGTTCTAATGAATCATTTCAAATGGGACTATTAGGGATTCTCCTAATTTATGCATGACGTCATGACGCATGAGCGATAAACTTCGACGGAGTCAAAACAACTTCCGGAAGACCTAAGTAATCGCTAATTAAAACTACGGTGGAGAAATATATTCACTTATCCCACTTGTATTCCACTATAAATCACATATAAAAGGGGTAAAATCCACCTATTAAACTTTTCTAAAAATCGTTGACGCAATTTGTAAAAATAAAAAAAAATAAAAAAAATAAATAGAAATATTAATAAAATATTTTAAAGTAATTAATAAAATGAGTAACTTAAGAAATGCCGGCTCGGTGGCCGAGAGCGCTAAGGCGCAGGTCTCGTCGCTATTGGATGGTAGAGCCGAGGACATGGGTGTTTATCTTTCTATTTGTCCCTGGGCTCGGTGCAATATTCCCCCGCGGAGTTAGTTCCAAAGTTTTCGTTGGCTTTGTACAACGATAATCTAACCCACTTTAATAATAATAATAATAATCAAATTAATAATAATAATATAGGAAATAATTATAATAAATTCAATACGAATGGTAAAATATTAAGACCCTATTATAATAATAATAATATTATAGTGGAAAAACGATAGCGGAAACTCGGGCGGAAGTATTATTGACTCAGTTAGCCTCCTGCGCGTAGGCGTGCTGACGTCATGCATAAAGTAGGTGAAGGGTCAATATTATTATGCACACTCCTTCATGATGTAAAGAATGCGATACGGCCTAACCAATCACGGAGCCAGTACACAGTCGCTCTTGAGCGCGAACGCTGTGTAGGTACTGTATGATCAACTTAATATGAAATCATTTCCTGCCCGAACCCCCTCAATAAATCTTACATGTAAAATCATTCTATTAATATGAAAATGTTTTTATGTAAATTTCATAAATAATTTTTAATAAAATTTTGAGAAAAATACCACTGCATTTCTTAATTTGAGAAAATATTTCTTAAAATACTGCATTGTTAACCCTTGTGTTGTTTGTGCTCAGAGTTAAGACGCTGAGGATCGAGATCATACTCCTCATGACGGATGAACAAATATGATGCAAGGAATCACGCTGATCATGGGCAAACAGACGGTTGTCCCTTTCTTCATGACATTCTGAGTATAAAAGGCTATGGAGAAATCATCATCATCGCCTTTGTTGGCGGTGAGTGCAGGACAGACCAATCCAAAAAGAACTTTTCATTCTTCTTTAGGGCACAATTTAAAATTTACATGCAGTATATACACTCTTTGTATAGTACGAATTTTGGACATTACAAAAAAACATCTTATCTCCTTGGATTTCGTATTAAGTGGATTATACTATAAATATTTGTACAAATAAATTGGAGTATAAAAGTGTATCATCTACCTCAACCATTGCTGCAAACAGAGTAAAATTTAATTTAAACTTAATGCTAACCTTGGTTTGTTGCTATATTCTTTGATATAGGGATATATAAGCAGCGTTTAAAAAGAAACAAGCCGGAAGTATTGGCCCTGGCTGTTGAGGCACTTGCCCCACTGCGACACAAGGCCTTGAATGGGGGTCTCGTAAAATTCCTGGGGCTGCGTTGTGAACCAGTTCTGCAGATATTCGTTGACGTCGTCGTCCGAGGTGAATCGTTTGCCCCTCAGAGTCTTTTTTAGGGGACCAAAAATGGCGTTAATCACAGAAAGAGAAGTCTGGACTGTATGGAGGGTTCGAAGTGATGACACCAAGTCTCATCTCCAGCCACCACTCGTGCCAGGTACTCATTCCCTTGCCTGGAATAGCGCTGCAAATGATCAATACAGTGGGCCATTTTACATGCTTCCTGTTGTGGTTGAAGACTGTGTGGCAACCAATGGGCGCACAGTTTGCGCCAGTTCAGTCTTTCCGTTATGATTGTGTGAACACTACTGAGGCTCAATCTGACCTCGGCGGCTACGGCTTTCACTGTAACTCGGTGGTCCTGGGTAACGAGCCCATCAACCAGCTGGACGATGTCATCGTTAATGCGGTTTGGTGTTCCAAACCGTGCATCAGCGGCTAACGACACCCGTCCTTCCCTGAACCGCTTGTGCCACGCCTTGACCCTTGCAAGGGACATGCAGTGTTCACCATACACTTGTGACATTCTTCGAAGAATGTCCGTTCCCATACTCCTTCCGCTGTCGGAAAACAAACAACACCTCTTTGCTCTTCTTTTGACTCCTCCATTTCACTTATTCACTGCTTATACAACGCGAATGACTGTTGGATGATTAATGCTTGCTTCTGCTTCCTTTGTATAGTCACGTGACTTCCACCGTCACCCTCTAGCAGTGGGCTGTGAACTTCCGCGCTCTTATCGGAACCACTCTTTGTCACACACGCAACGATATCACCATTCTGTTACCGGTTTGCACATTCCAGACTACGGCTCGTTTCTTTATGAATGCTCCTTGTATATTATCATAATCTTAAACATCCCAAATAACAAACAAAGAAATAAAATGTTGTTTCAAGTAATTCCTAAAGCCTGTTTTCCATTTAGCATCTTTTTAGCGTTTGTTAGGCATCTGCGGCTTTTTGATGTAGTTTTGGAAATCACACTTGTTTTTCAAATTAATGACTTTCACACGTATGTGTCTGTTAGGCGTCTGTCACACGTTTTTTCAAGATCTGGTGAGATTAGGTTTTTATGTGTTTCTTTTTTTCCAGGCATCCTTTCAGATCCGGGCAATCAGGTGCAATATATTTGGCTATGTATTCTGAAAACTGCTAAATGGAAAACAACCTGAAACCCATCGCATTCCTCAGCCATCTTTAACAAGACACCTAAAAGTGGCTGCACATTACAATCCGCTTAAAAGTCTCTAAATGGAAAAAAACCATAATACGGTTGATCATATCTGTTCCAGAAATGAACTTTGATATGATTCAGATAATGACAAATATATCCAAGTGATTGTGTAATTGCAAGCACCAATCACTGATTCTGGACTATAGATGGTCATTATAAACCGTAGGAGTATTAGCAACTGTCAAATCAGATGCCAGAGCCAAGCAGTATCTCTTCTGGTCCAGAAGTTTGTCTAGAAAGATATTCCACAAGTTTCTGGAAGATTACAGCTGGAATTTTGTGCTACTCCTAGTTTAGAACAACAATCAACTATGAAAGTGATGTTCAGCAAAGGGAACCAGTGATAAGTTGACATTCAGAATTCACATGTGTTCTATTGTGACAAATAGATGCCTGGGCCTCTATTCAAGATTTTACAGTATAATATGTTGCCAATGCATTTCTGTTTTCACCATCACTGGTTTTCATCATGATGGTAAAAAGCAAAACACATTAGCATCATAATAACCATAGTTATTGCATGAGCCAAATCAGTTATTATTTTGTGTTAGGCAAAGCAATAACGGACCCATCTCTTAAAATCTTATACAAAGCATTAACAGACCAACTCTATCAATTGTATGTATGAATTTATATCTTTTCTCCTGTTTATAAGGGAATCCCAACCCATTTATACAAGGTATCTCAAACATTTAGGGTCAAAATTCTAGATATTGTAGAGGACTGTAAACAGAGTATTTTAGGATAGCGAACCAATGATCGTAAATGTATTTCAGGCACCACGAGATCTTGAATGAGTAATACATGTGAAGCAAGTTTTTGGAATTTTGATGTTATTTACAACAGATACAGAACGGATACCAGTTTCAAAGTTTTAATGTTCTTTGATGTAGTCATCAGAGTTATGTACAACCCACTGCGAGTGATGTGGAAGTTGTAGGTTGCAGGCAATGCCTACTCTATTGATAATTTGAACAGCCTGAAGAATTTCTGGAACAGTTCTAAGTACAAGCCACAAACAGGCTCCTTCATCTTAGGAATCTAGTCGAAGTAACAAAGCTGAAGTCTGGGGAGGACGGTAGATGGTACAGCACTTCTGAGCTTCCAAGATTGAAAAAAATCAGCCTCAACAGAACGGGCAACATTCTTGCTAATGAACACTAGCTGCTAAGCACATATAATTACATGTATAACAGTTTCAAAATTCATTCATAATCACTTGACTAATGCAAATTCACCTGTGGATTCAAATAAATCATGTTTTCATATTTTTTTGTCCTATTAGATGAATTAAAAAAAGGCAATTTTTACTCCTTTCTGTTACGCAATTTACGGTCAATAGGCTGCAGCCTAACTATTAAAAAAGTGAAAATATTTACATGTGCGGCCCAACCAATGCTGCGGCCAAACTAGCTTTTTTATTTCGGAATAACTTGCATATGCCTAACAAAATCTCTTGTAAGTACCTCATTCCATTCTAGTTTCAGATATGTATTTTTTTTATTTCATTAAAAATAAAATGATACTTTACACTAAAATTGCAGCATATTTCTTTAAACTGAATTAGGATAGATCACCGATGTAAATGGCGATGATGGGAGGGGGGAGGGGTTCGGCCTAACCAGTGTTGCGGCCAAACCAGCTTTTTTTTTTTTCCCCCCCGAAAAAGGTGATTTTTAGCACTGCGGCCTATCCAATGTCGTGGCCTATTTATCCTAAGTTACGGTATTTTGGATTTGCATTTACTGGACTAATGAAAGCACAAGCCATAATGGTTCCGCTAAACCAGGATCCTTGGAACCAAATTTCGACTATCATTAATTTTACATTATAATCATTCATGGCACATCATTCCAAGTTGTTTGATATATTACATGCCATATTTTAGCATTGAAAGTTCCAGTGAAACGTAATGGTTCTGCTCAAACAGTGTCAATGGGAAATATGTTCCCAAAACACAGCACCAGATCTCAGCAAAGTGCAAAAGAAATTGTTAAAAAAACCTGGCATTTCAGAGAGATATACAGCGTCGGGACAAATTAATATGACCACCTCTCCTCGAACATGTTGGAACGTCTCATGGTATGCAGATGAAAAATCATTGCATATCATTAAAAGCTGACAACAACAGACGTGTAGTAGCATCCGTTAACACAGCAATTGTCGCCGCCATGGGCAGAGCAAGTGACCTGTTGAACCTCCAAAAGGGAATGATCATTGGCTATCGGGCCAAGGGGGGCAGTATTTCAGAAACGGCCACCTTTGTGAACTGCTCTAGGGCTGCTATTGTGAAGGTGTACCGTGACTGGACGAACCAGACAGTTTCGAGCAACCGAAGAGGTAACTGTGGGGCCCCATGGGCCATCAATCCTAGAGGCGAGCGTCGGTTACGACGCCTGGCCAATGACCAATCGGCGTGCCACTGTTGAGCAACTGATACAGCAAATAAACAGTGGGGCCACTAGGCGTGTTAGCATCAAGACAGTGCAACGATCCCTCTTGAGGTTGGGGCTCCGGAGCAGGCGTATGGTAACAACACCCATGTCGACGCCTGTGCATCGCCGAAAACTCCAATTCGCAATGGACTATTGCCATTGGACCTCGGCCGAGTGGCAAAGAGTAGATTTCTGAAGAGTCATGGTTTCTGGTGAACAGAGTGGACGGACGATGGAGAATTCGCCGGGAAACATCTAAGAACAGGCATCCCGACACCATCATTGGCAGATGACAGGCTGGTGGGGGAGGTGTGAGTGTTTGGGGGATGTTTTCGTGGTATGATCTGAGTCCACTGATACCGCTGGAGGGCACACCGAATGCTGTTCATTACTTGACAATAGTCGCAGACCAGGTACACCCCTTCATGTCGACAGTGTTTCCTCAGGGTAATGGCACCTTTCAACAGGACAATGTTCCCTGCCATACTGCCAAAATTGTCCACGACTAGTTCGAGGAGCATGAGGATGGATTCAAGCTACTCCCATGGCCACCAAACTCCCCGGACCTCAACCCCATTGAACATTTGTGGGACCATCTCGATTGCCATGTGCTCAAGCTGGACCCTCCTCCACGCTCGGTGATGGAATTACGGGATGCACTGATCACCGAATGGTCCCAGATACCTGCAACCACCTTCCGAGGACTTATTGACTCTCTGCCACGTTGACTAGCTGTTGTGCTTGCCGCCAAAGGTGGACATTCCGGATACTAGCACCTGGTCATATTAATGTGTCCCGACCCTATAATTAAAATAGGCATTTCCAAGTTGAGAATAATTTCCAATAATTAAATTAAGAGGGAGCAAATAACTTCTATTTACAAGAGGAAAAAGTGCCTTCCTCAGATGAGCACGAGGAATTTAAAGAGTTAGTTATGCAGCTATTTGATTGAAACCTGCATTCCTAAAACTGTACAGATTTTCAGGATACAATAGAAAAAAATCTAGGGTATGCACGAATTATTTAATTAGCAGACCCTTAATCTAGGGTCTGTTAGATTAAGCAGTGAAGTTTGTAAATGTGTTATCCCTTCTTTCATGCCATTGTTGCAATATGACTCACTTTTTGAGTTGATAAATTCTACCTCACTGCACTAAGGTTTACACTGTTAAATTAGATGCCTTAATGAACAAGAAATTAATCCTCCCGAGGAAGGTATAGGAAAATAGTGGAAACCCTGAGATCATCTATTTTTACCCTTTTATCTCACTTTTTAACCTCCCTACCCAATTTTTTAAATCGAAAAACTGATTTTCTCGAATTGATTTTTTCTAGTGTTTAGAAAGCGTAAGTGTTTCCTCTATCTTTTTTCGTTTCTCATCGTTTCTGATCGAAAGATATATCACATGCTGCATGTAGCTATAATTCTAAAAACCAATAACTGCCACCTCCACAACTCCGACCCGATTGGGACAATTTGGCCCAAAATTCATAGTATTGCATATCTTGCTTAGAGGAATCTGCATACCGAATTTTACTCCTTTATATGCATAAATACACATATAGACCTTTTGGTCCCCTCTACTTTCCACCCCCGAAATTCTGAACCCAGTGGGCTAATCAAAACCAAACTAAATATTGAAGGTGTACATGCCCATAGTAAGCTAACACTATATGCATGGTTGGCATCATAAATAGAATCAACGACGTTGAGGCGATATGTGGCACCAGCTATTGGCCATCTGCCGAACATCATCTACCCGAATTTCAACCTTCTACCTCAAAAAATGCGGAAATTATGAAGGGATGGACATTGTGAAACCAATAAGTAGCTCCATTCTTCCGCTACTTAATGACAAGTGATTGCCATAGTTTATATCTTTTGATTGATATGTTATATCTCCGTAATGATTTTATTAAACTTTGCATGGTTGACTGTTAAATAAACATATTCATTTATTGTCCACCAGTTCACCCTATACAAGAAACAAGACATTTTAATTTTTAATTGACTGAACATAATGCAAATAATGCTTGTACTTTATTACTGTAAATAATCCCAAAAGAAGCTGAAAACAGGCACCTTCTTGCATTATAGAAATAAAAATAGATAGTTTGTTTCTAACAAAAGAATTGGATGTATGTGAGAAATGGAAAACAGGCCTTATCTGCCAATCTGTTTTTTTCAAAATTTTTTTATTTCAAACATGAGAAAATAGATTATAGATCATGTTTCATGGAATTTTCACTTGTTGACTTTATAGTGTCATTATTTTTATTTGCAGGATGCCTTAATATATTATATGCAATAATTCAATTCCCCAAGATTAGCGGTGAATTATATAAAAAAACTTGCTTTTTAATGCCAATTTCCGAAGACTGCCGAACATCACCCACAGACGGCCAATAACTGGTGCCACATGTCACCTCAACATCAAGAATACTATGTATGATACCAACCATGCGTATAGTGTAAGTTTGTAATCTAGTGCCAAAGTAACTAAGCCCTGTTAGAGTACTAATTTTAATTATTTGATCAAAAATGACATACTAAGAAGCATTTTTTGGACTCCTTTTCAAATCATTTTCAATGAGAGCGAAATGAATGCTGGACAATATTTTATAGAGAAAAAAGCTGAGCTAGGGGTATATGAAGAGATTGAGATGAATAATTTGTGCATGAAGAAAGTTTTCTTCATTCTATTTGAATCACTGTCACTATATCGAGAATAAGTATCCCTTTCAAAAAGGCAATTCTAAACGGATAAAGCCACATACAAAAAGTGGTCATAAAGTCATTACAGTCATTCAGAAGACTGAGAGATGGGTTGACGCTGCAGAAGTCTGACCCCTTTTGAACACCTTGCCTCACCACTTTGACTTGATGGCCTCCCGTAACTTCTGCAGGAGGCTCCCGTGATTGTTTGGCCTTTCCAGAACGTAGTCAAAGCAACCCTCTTGAGTCCCGAAAAACACTCAAATGACCTTTCCCAATAACGGCTGTGACTTCACCTTCTTCAGTGGTGGAGAAGAGGTGTGTTACCACTGCTTGCTCTGGCTTTGAATTTCAGGGTCATAACAATAGACCCAGCATTCGTCCGTGAGACAAGTCACTTGAAAAAAATCTTTTGGGTCAGCCTGATACACGTTCAAAAGCTCAGAAGCTACATACCCTGCAGCGCTAGTTTTGCACAGGTAAGAGCAAACATGACACTCGCCTAGCAGTGACATTTGTCATGTGGAGTTCTGCATGTAGATGTTGAAAAACAGTGTCATGGCCGACGTTAACCTTTCCCATGATCTGTCCCACGCATGCTTCGAAATTTATAGCTCATCACAGATGGAGGGGCGTCTGCTCCGAGGTTCGTCTTCCACGCTTGTCTGGCCAGACTGAAAACGCCGATGACAAATGGCGACTGTCTCGTATGATGGGGCATTGTCACCATAAATGGCCACTAACTTCTCATGGATTTGTTTGGCATTGTTCCCCTTCAAATGTAGCAGCCTTATCACGGTTCATACACCCAATTTTCCGACATGCAGCGCCATGTTGCTTTCAACACTCTGGCAGTGTTTTGTATCCTCTAGCACTCGAGGAATGTCGCTTCCCAGTGGCATCACACATTTACAAAAGCCATCGTTCTTTCATGTTGATTGTAATGACTTTATGGATGCCTATCAGAGTGCCACCACTAATGACAACGAATAAGCCATCGATGGATTAATGGCTTCGATGTGCTGCAATTCGAACACATTATTTAATAACAACTTCGAAGGCCGAAGGAATAGAGTTTGACCAATTTTTGATAAATTTGATAATACTGATCAAAATATTCACAGAAGTTGCAAAAATGGAATTTGCATTTAACAAATTTTATATTATTAATTATAGCATTCAGTGGATTATATGATGGACGCTCTTTTGCCTGTGTTGATCGCGCTATGTTAAAACACTCTTAAACTAATTTCAAATAAAGAACAATAACGTATATAATAATTTTTAATTCTTATCAATTATCTTACTGAAGTTATATACTAGGGAATATCAGAAAGTAATGGCATTTATTTTTTAACCGATGAAATATAGTTGCTGTGTAAAAGTTAACATGACCAAAACATGCACAGACATAGCATAACACAAATTGTTCCTGCGCACACACATTACATGCTGCCAGTCATTTTAAAATTGGGAGGTTCTGGACCACCCAACCTACAGTCCACAATTTGCGTCCTTGGACTACCACCTCTTTGGTCCCATGAAGAGATTTCTGGGTGGTCAGAGATTTGATACAGATGAGGAACTCAAATCTTCCGTGTGCTATGAATGGAGTGTTCTGAAATGGTGCAGCATTGGGATAAATGCCTAAATCGTCAAGGTGCCCATGTGAAAAAGTAGATAAACACGTGTATTTCTGCTGCACCGCTGCACTTAGTTGTTTACCTGTACGTTTTCTAATTTTTTTTGAAAAAAAATAAATGTCCTAACTTTCTGATATCTTCTCATAAGTATATAAATGAAAAGGAAAAAATAACACACAACAAACAATATTGGGTTTCATGGGGCCATGAGAGATGATGGGACTTTGCAAGAAATTTATAAGCAGAAATGGGTTCCAATGTATCTCGCCCTTTTACAGTTTTGATATACCGTAAATCCTCTACTATAATGCGAATAATTTTGGCCTAAAAAAGCACCTAAATTTGCTGGATCGTATTATACAAAAGGATAAATATCAGCCCTGCAACGACAACTGCAGCCGAAGGAGGTTTTGTCCGAAGGGGATTTTGTCCTGATGAAATTACAATGTAATATACATTGATTATATTGCACATACAGTGTCCAGTTAATTATACAATAAATTAATTCACTTTTTATTCGAATTTCTCGTCGCCAACATCTGATACAAAAATAACTCCTCCCAAACATTGCTACTTCCAAATAGGCCTACTTTTAAACTGCCTCAAACCAAAGCCTACAAGAAAGCTTATGCAGTGAAGTGATGAAAAATGTTAAACTGAATAAAGAATACTTGTTTTTTTTTATTAAGAAAATTGATGTTCTGTTGTTTTTTTTGGGGTTTTTTTGTCGATGTGCGAGTGGGAAAGCTTTCCCTATCAATGTAGGACTATAAACTTCCAAACTGCTTTTGTCGAAGTTGCTTTCTGTGCTGATGATATTCATACCAATTTACCGTGTATTATATATTAATTACATTGCATATTAAGTGTCCAGTTCATTATACAGTAAATAATTTCACTTTTTATTCGAATTTCTCGTCGCCAACGGTACCGCAATATGAAACGATCAAACTTCTTCCAAAGATCGCTATACTTGCAAACAGCCTCGAACCAAAGCCTACAAGATATAGAAAAATTATGCAGTGAAGTTATGAAAAATATTAAACTGAATAAAGATTACTTGTTTTTTTTATGAAGAAAATTGATATAAAGTCGATGTGTGAGTGGGAAAGCTTTCCTTATTGGGTAGCTAATTGGGTGAAACAGGCTTGGGATTCGATTCCTGAAGACATGGTTAGAAGTTTTTTGAAAACTGGCATAAGCAATAAAATGGATGGTACAGAAGATCATCTTTTGTGGGATGATGAAGATGAAGATGCAGCCAATTGTTCAGAGGAAGAAGACAGTTCACTTGAAGATTGGGATACAGATGAATCAGATTTTGAAGGTTTTTGAATTGTAAAGATCCAGATTATTTAAAAATTTTAAAATAAAGATTTTTTTTTTCTGTATATTTTTAAATTTTCACGAGGAGTCAAAAATGGGGATCACATAATACAAGAGGATAGCATTTTTTGCTGTTTTTTTGGGCCGAAAAAGTGGAATCACATTATAGTAGAGGATTTATGGTAAGTTTTTTGTTATTTACCATAATATTTGGCAATAACGCCACGGCGTTTCTGTTAATAAAAGTGCAAATTTTGGCATGTGGGGCGTATCAGCTGCCGCAGCGCTACTGTCAGAGATTTTACAAAACTTAAAAAAAAAAAAAAAGAAAAAAAAATGGCAATGTATTCCTTGATTTATATTTATTGATGAATTTATCGAAGAATTACCAATGAATCACATTCTATTAATTAAAAATTCACTCCGATAGCGATCGAGCGTGAGCGTTCATCGGCAGCGGCGGATTGAGCCACTGGGACACCAGGAAAAATCCCGGTGGGCCGGACGGATGCCTTTATTTTCTCATGATTGAGGGCCGCTCTCGCCGATTTTTCCCGGTACCTGCCCAGTAAGATTTAGACTGCCAGTCCGCCCATGTTCATCAATCAACGTCAGCACTGCATCTAAAAACTTCCTGTCCTTATCGTCCTCACCATTCACTACATGACCAACATTATCAACTTTCAAATCTGATCACGTTCAAGTTCACCTGATCACTTTTACCACTTTCGCTTTGCAATAAAGGCCGATAGAGAAAGTGAATCCCACTTTGAAGTATGTTCCGAATGTTTTTAAAGTTTTGTAATGAATCTGAAGGCACAAAACACGTCAGGATACATGTTTTTTTAAGGATAAATCTTCCGCTACCTCCCACTCGCTACGCTACACAACGGCTAACTCCCGCAGCCAGCTTATGATTGGCGCATGCACACACGGCTATAGTGAAAATGGGAAACAAAATTTGTTTTTAAGGAGGAGAAGCTGCCTGTTGTCGTATTTCTTTTCTATTTTTTAATTAAAATTTCTTATAGTTGGATACACAGCAGGGGCAAAGGAGCTGAAGATAAAAGCGAAGATTGTTTTATATTTTTTATTTTTAAAAATTTTTTTCTCTTAAGTTTCGTTTTTTTAATGTTTCTTCAAAGTTTCGCTTTTCTCATACGTAGATTTTTGCGTTTTAACGCTCGTATTTTTTTTCATAAAAGAATAAATGCACTGAAATCTAATAAATCCCCACCAGATTATATCAGGTTGTTGCAAAAATTTCTTCCGGTTCTAGAACCCATGCCCAAGAAGGGCTCATTTTCCGAAGGGGGGGGGGGGG
>JAHWFO010102526.1:0-16132 GCA_023313115.1 Rhysida immarginata
AGATATTCATAGTCATCGAGCTTCGGCCATTTTCCATTGTTTCGAGAAGCTAAGGAAAACAGATCGTGCCAGGTGCCGCATAGATCGCACTATTCCCGACCGCAACCTACGATAGAGATTTTCATTGAAACTGAATACGAAAGTAAAGTTTCTGTCTGTCGATAGGGTGGTGCTGCAGGCGCAGTTCGGCAGATTTAAAGCACTCGATAATACAAGTAGCGCAAACCTTTTACAATGCATTTTCCGACAATAGTAACTGCTGATTGGTGAGTTGTAATCACGTGGTATAGCTGCCACCATCTTGGACCTAAAGGTTTCGTCGATTAGCATTGCTCTCTGTGTAGTGATTAGATTAGACTGTTAGTTTTGCAATCCTCTTAATTAATTAACAGCTATATTATATGAATATAGCCAGTTAATACGATATAGTGTATCAAGATGCCTCAATGTTGTGCCTATGGATGCTCCAATCAACAAGTGAAAGGGAAATTGTTTCATCGCCTTCCGACCGAGAATAGTGGAGAAAGAAGGGAAATATGGTTGCAGCGTATTGGCAGAGCAAATTGGATTCCTGGAAGTAATGCAAGATTATGCAAGGTAATAAAATAACAACCTGCTTTTTATTATTACACTGATTAATGTAATTTATATAGTAACAATAATGGTTAAAAATTAAGATAATTTTATATGCTCTATTCTCGTTCTACAAAGTGCACCTATTGCAAACGATCATATTTTGATTCACCCCTTAACTTTATGAGCCCCTGTATATGTTATTGCTGTGCTATGATATTAATTTAAGATACCATTTATGATATGTTTATGATACCTTATAACTCGCATATACAGGAAGTCCCAAAAATACTTCGCTATAAAGTGAAATCGGTAAATACACTTTTATTTATGTTTCTCATGTTTAATGTATGTTAAGTGTTCAAATTTTAAGGTTGTTTATAATTTTATAGCAGGTCAGGGGATAATTCCTGAAATATTTCAGAATACGTACCAGGGGATATGTTGATTTTAAATTTGCAGGGATGAAAATTTTCAAAGATTATTGACGTACAATTATAAACAAATCTAACATACATGTAACGTGATAAACCTCAATATAAGTGAGTTGTTTTTAATGTCTAATTTCACTGAAATAGTTAATTTTGGGGTACAATTTGTATTTTCTTGCGGTCTAACACTTAATTGTCTTATTTTTGACACCTATATTTTTTTTTTATTTACACTATGCTTTCCAATATCATTTTGCTTTAACACAATGTAAATTCTGCATGCCTATTTTTTTGTCAGGAATTCATGAAGTTATATTTAACTTCCACCCAAAATTCAGTTTAAGATACCTTAATGATTAGAAGATTGTAATATTTAGAGGAATTTTAAAAGATTTTTCAATCTCTATTAAATATTGATTATTAATATGGTACATCTCTTATTTATAGGATCATTTTACAGAGGACCAGTATGAACAGTCTCGAGCAGATGGGAAAAGACGGTTGAAGCAAAATGCTCTTCCAACCATTTTTATCCATCGACCTGCTACAAAACCTCGTAAACCGCCTGCAAAAAGATTTGCATTTGATATCCAAGCAGCACCAGATTCAATTGCATCTAATAATAATGAAGAATTAGGTAAGGAAGGAAGTACTGAAATTGAGTTTGTTTTTTTTTCTGAAAATTTAATGTTTGCATTTTGTTTAATATTAACTTTGGGAATTTTCTTGGTCAGAAGTTTAATGCTATATTTTTTTCTTGTATTTTAGAGGATCAACAATTGGAGCAAATTGATATAGTCAATGAAGAAGATGCTGTCATTGAAAGCACTGATACAGCAGAAAATATGGAACTTAGAGCAGAAATTGACGAATTGAAAAGAAAACTGAATCTGGCCCAAAAGAAGGCATCTGAAGCCAACATATATGCTACAAACTTAAAATCTAATATCAATTCCTTATTTAATGAAGATCAGATGTATTGTTTAGAAAGAGGTTCAAGGAGAGGACTGAGTTGGTCGAATGAAACTTTGCAAAAGGCACTGCAAATCAGGTTAGCATGTGGACCTACAGGCTATCAACTTCTTAGAAATATGAGATTTCCTCTTCCATGTGAAAGAATTTTACAAAAAAGAATGGAAGATGTTAAATTTAATCCGGGTATTTTAAGAGAACTGTTTCATTCAATGCAATCTAAAATTAATTGCATGAGAGAAGAGGAAGGAGAATCCGTATTAATGATTGATGAGCTCAGCATCACTTCTGGTTTAGATTATGATCCATCAATGGAACACATCATAGGCAAACCAACTTTACCATCTGCCTGTGGTAAATATGATGAATTGGCAACTCATGCTCTTGTCTTTATGCTAGGAGGAATAAGCAGTAGATGGAAGCAAACCAGTGCATATCATTTTACCAGCAATTCAATTTGTCCAAAAGCTATGAAAGAATTTACTTTTGGATTAATTAATGAATGTGAGATGCTAGGCCTAAAAATTAATGTTATCATTACTGATATGGGTGGCCAGAATCAGGCATTTTTCAGAGAATGTGGAATTGTGGCAGGGAAATACAGTCAAACAAAGAATTTTTGTGTACATCCATCTGACTCAGAAAGAAAGTTATATTTCATGTTCGATGCTCCTCATATATTAAAAAGTATAAGAAACTTTCTTATTGAAAACCAAAACATCGTCATTCCAGAAATTTTTGTTGAAAAATATAACTTGCCTTCTAACATAGTTTCTATAGAACCTGTTCTAGAATTATATGAAATTAATAAAGAAATGGATTTAAAACTTGTACCCAAGCTTAATGATAATGTCTTGCATCCAAGTCATTATGATAAAATGAAGGTAGGGCTAGCTCTATCCTTGTTAAACCATGATGTTGCTGCAGCGATTGAATATTGTGTTGAGAATAAAAACTTAGAAGCTTCAGCTCTTACAACTGTTTGGTTTTTTAAAACGGTGTTTGAATGGTTTCGCCTAAATTCTTCTCGAAGAAAGCATTTAGCTATCACCTGTGCTGTTAAAGACGTATACGAAAGAAATATTGCCAAAATGAAAGAAATTATAGATCTTTTTAGGACTATTAAAATTGGGTGTTTGGAAGCCTGTTCAAAAGGCTGTAATTTTAAGTACAACTTCTGCATTAGATGTACAATACCTGTTTCTAGAAGAGAAAAATTACTCTTATTTACTCCTTAGCCGTTTATCTCAGGATGCCCTAGAAAATCTATTTTCATTAGTCAGATTAAAAAATCCTGTACCTTCACCTAAAAGTTTTAAAAATGCATTACGCCTAATTACTATTTCACAGTTTTTCCATTCCAAAAACACTAATTATGAATGTGATGATGCCGAATTTTTGGGCAATTTTTTGCAATCAAGGCCTAGTCAACAGGCACACATCACTTCAAGCACAAGTGATAAAACTCAGAATAATAAAAATGATGAGAACAGTGAAAATGATATTCCAATATTTGAAGATGAAAGGCAAGTTTTATTTTATTTATGTAGCCAGACAGTCAAGGAAGTTAAAAGAAAATATGCCGCATGTGCCCAGTGCATTCAAGTTTTGGCAGAAGATGAAAATGAATCGTCTTTCAGAAGATTAACCGAACTGAAAGATTATGGAAAATCAGGACTTATAGGAAATCTACAGTTTACTGACTTAAACATATTTCAATTGCTTGAAAAGGCTGAGATTATATTTCGAAGAAATGAAAAAAGACTTTTATCATCTTCTATGACATTTTCCGACTTAATAAGTGAAACTTCTCTTATTCTCAATGAATTCTCATTTCCAAATTGTCATGAAATAGGACTAAAAGTTTTGAAAACTTTTTTAACTTCAAGAATGTTTTTCCTTGTGAGAAAAGCTAATGAGTCTTACGCAAAATCTACCCAGTCCAAATGTGGCAGCAAAAGCATTGGGATGAGAAATGCTGTAAGACACTTAGGATAGTGTATACAATTTGATGTTTTTACACCACTTCTAGTCCTAATTCTCAATATCATTAAAAAATTTGTACTGTTTTTCTGTGGGATATGATTTTTACATTTGGCGAGTGTGGAATATGTTTTTTGGGAAAGTCTACGTGCAATCATGAATTGTCACCATATACTATTTCCATAACCATATTTCAGATTGGCTGAATGTAAACAACAAACCCACAGAAAAACAGTATCAATGTTATAATGACATTAAGAATTGGATGACAAATGCATTAATCTGATATATCTTTTGTGATTTCTTTCAATGAGTAAATTTTATTTGGTGCTAAAATGTTAAATTTTAAATCATTTTTTTTTTGAGATTGTTAATTATTGAGGGTTTTTTAATATAGTTTTAATTGTAAAATAATTCCAATTTCGTTTTTTTTGTACAATTTTATTGTATTTAAAGAAGGATAATGCTTTTTTTGTTTTATTTCATATATTTTAATTTGTTTTATTTCATTTTGTTTTTATTTTTACTTTTAATTTTATTACGTTTGACTGTTTACATCTTATCAATATTATTTATTTTTATATTTTTAATTTTTTATCTCTATGTTTTTGTTTTAATTTATTTATAAATTTACTTATATTATTTACTGATTTATATTCATTTTATTTAATTCCATATAAAGATTTATTTTATTTGCTCATAAATATTCATAGACCTTTGCCCAATCAAAACTCTTCAAACTGTTAAATCTGACTAGTAAATATAGTTTGTATTTTTAACCTGATTCTTTGATTTTTTTTTGTAACCATTGCTCTGAAGATGTTTTATGAAACGCGTCAGCAAAAATAATTTTTCTCTTATTGCTAAACTAGATACGTATTATCCTTCTTTATATTTATCATCAATATTAGATCCATGATATGGATTTATTGTATTTGTTTGTGTTTTAGGAGGGAAAAAAATGTTTCTAATAAAATGTTTGAAATCAAGTCGTTTTAAATATTTATTTACAGCATTTAAAATTATATAATTGACAAAGTCATACTGACAAAAAAATGAATTTTCGAATATGCCTATGCTAACTGTTGTTAATTCACAAAGTAATTCTGGTTCATTTTGAATACATTTCAGCTCTAAATGAACTCTTCCAGATATTAAAGAAAATTTTCATTAGTATGAGACAATTTTAATTAAAAAGGAATGATGGCATCATTAAATTAAATAAAAAAGAATAACGAAACTGATGAAAAAATTAAAATAGCGAATAAATTTACTCATACTCTTCATAAATTTCTGCTCGTACTCATTTCAAGAGACGCGTTTTCTCAGTTATTTTTCAAATAATAATATATAAAAATAAGATTTCTGCAATTCAAAATAAATAAAAAGTGTATTTTTAAATTAAACATTCGTTAACAATTAAATTAAGTTAATGTTTAAAGAATAAAAATTGTGAGCGAAGAGCATTTCTAGCCTTGTTTTGTATTAGAACTCTGCTGGGTGCAGGTCCAAAATGGCGACTTCCGGTTAGTTTGCGCTACTTGTATTATCGAGTGCTTTAGGCAGATTGTACATGCAGCGCCACTTTTCAATAGAGTTCCCGCCCTACCAGCAGCTTGAAACTTTAGCTTCATTTTAACAATGGAGCTCGATGACCATGAATATCTATAGACCGTGGCATTATTGACATCGGCGCGCGCACGTGAAATCGCTTTGTCAACGCACGATTGCTCGAGTGCTCATAATCTACACCCTGTTTCAGCTTTAGTTGCGAGGCTAACGAGAAAGACAGGCTCTGGCACTAAAAGATATTTCTATTAACAATGTAACTTTCATTGTTTCCATCTTGTATTTTAACAATCAGTATTTTTTCCTTTGTTGGAAACAATGAAGGTTGGATTATTAATAGACCTATCTTGGTCACGTGACTTTTCAGTGCCGCAGCCTGTATTTCTCGTTAGCCTCGCTTTAGTTGGAAGTGACGTCACGAGTGAAGCGGTTACAGTTCGTCCGCATGAAGAAATAGTTCGAATAATTTTCTGTATAAATTGTTCAAAATTCATTCTGGAATTATATTTCATATTTTTCTCCTCGATATAATAAAAAACTCGGCGGATAGAAAAGCCATATGACGAAATTAAAAATAAAAAATAAATAAATTGAAGTCTGTCTGTAGTCGAGATTATTTGATTGTAAAATGGCGACGTCTTGTTGCATAGCTTAAAATGATAAGAGAGGCTATGGTTGTTCCTACGTGAAAGAGATGTGTCAGAAATGAAAGATGATCGATTTTCTACGAAAAGGATTAAAATATTATATTAAAAAATGATATCTGATAGACACCATTCGACGATTCTACTTTCGAGATTATTAGGATGGTGTAACGCAGCATACATAGCCTTAGAGTAACTTATTCTTCTAACGGCGGAAGGATACGATGTTGTGCACTATGTCCAGTAAGCGACGTCATTTTATGACGTCACTCTCAACTGAAGCTGAGACAGAGTTTATGATAGAAAGGTTCAGCAAAGCAAACGTGTGGCATGGCAATGAGGTAGAGCGCAGGAATGACGTAAATCTAATTCGAGGCTTCACGTCCGCTCCACGCTGCCTCACGTCGATGTGAGGTAAAAAAAAACGTCTGAGCTATTGACCGTGGTGTAAAAAAACATCTGAGGCTTCTATTCACACAACGTTATTGGCGTCATTGCTTCACGTCTCCACGTTAAATATAGGCGAATTCAACCCCTAGTCTAGTACGTTCACGTTTGCCATTCCATATGTTTTTATTTATAAAACAAACAAATCAGAATGCTATGCTATTTTGCACACGTGTTCTTTAGACTTACATCTATGTTATGATAATTGAATAATTGTGTTTTGTATAAACAATATTTAGAACTAGCAGAGGTAAACCGAACAATTTCAAAAAACTAAACAATAACTCCCAATTGGTTAAATGATAACTCAATCAATACAATATTTAGAATGTAATATTTAGAATATAATATTTAGAATTATAGAAATGTACGATGTCGTTATAGTAAGGAACTTTCAAAATACATGCATGAGGCAAGAACCGGATACGGATAGTTGTGTTCTGCGCATGCGTAATAAGAACATATGATTTCATACGTATGTGACGCCATTTGGACTCGTAAGGGGAAGTAACGCCATACTCTAATGATAACAAGTCGAACAACTCTGCGCCGGTTCCTTTGATGTTGCCCGTAAACGTCATCACGACAGTGGCGGCCTCCTGCGGTCCTGTATCTAGAAGCCGCCTCCTGCGTATCTTTTAACATTGGAAATATTGGAGGAAGGGAGTGTCTCTAAACAAATTATTGCTAATAATTAACGTTTTAGAGGAATTCGGTTCATATTCATGCGAATTATATTCTCAATGAGTATCTTCATTTCATATTAAGTGTAGGGTAGATGTACCAGTAGTTGACAGTGTACCAATAATTGACAATCCACGATTTAAAGGCTTTTAATAACGTAACAAAGCAAGAAAAGGGACTGGGGTTGCCACCTCTTATTAAACAAAGTATTAGGCTTCCCAGAAAAACAAAAAACAAGGAACTTTGGTTCCTATTATGGCCGCGAACACGTGTCGATTGTTCAATGCCTTATCGAGTCGTAAAAACCTTGTAATGAACCACTACGCGAGGGTTTGAGTACTGAATTTATTTCATGAATGTTATGCAATATTTGTTATTAATTTTACGCGAACCTTTTTGTGTGATCAGTGGACAATACTTCTAGTAGTAACAGAATTTCTGATGACTAATTTTTTAACTGATTAATCCTCCGTCAATTACTAGAACCCAGATATGTAGTGTCACTAGTAATTGACATAACCTGTTAGTTATTGATAATTTCTGTGTTTACAAAAAAAACCCCCACAAAATATACTAATGTGGTTTAGAATGTAGGGTAATAATAAGGAAACATGATGGTTTTAAGTGTAACTTCTGAATTTCCAGTATTTAATCAAACTGTGTCAATTATAGAAACTTGACTGTCAATTTCTAGATCACCCACTTTGACATAAATCTTCTACGCCCTATTCGTCGATTCTTTTTGTTGGTCCTGAATCTTGTCACAGAGACGATCAACAGATAGCCCAGGACAAGTTATCTTCCGAGAAAAAAAACTACTATTCTGTTTACTATGATAAGACGTAGCATATGATGAATTGGATGAATTTTGCAAAGTTGGAGAACAGTTGTCAAAAATCAAGTTTTTCTATGAACAAATTGTTGGCCAAGATCTGATGATACTGCACTACTGGAAAACACTCTACATGGGAATAGACTGATTTTATTTTTCATTTCAAAGGGGAAAAAAGATAAATGATCAATATGAACAACTTAAGTTTTAAAAAGCACAATTTTAGTTATGTTAAATACTTTACACATTCTTAAAAATGCTTGATTTCTTCAGCTACTTTTGAATGTTATCAATTTTTTTTGTATAAATATATAATAAAAATGTGTAATTAAAGTATTGTCAATTACTGGTGAAACTGCCTGTCAACTTCTGGTGCATTAACTGTCAACTACTGGCGATTCATGCATTAGTTAGGAAAAAATTTAATAACTTAATAGCTTTTAAAGATATAATAATTGTATAGAGATTGGCGCATTCTGCATTCTATTTACAATTTAATGGTATAATTAGAAAAGTTTCAAAATACAATTTGTATTACGTACACAATTTTGTTTCACAGTAATGTCTTAAACTGTCAATTACTGGTACATCTACCCTACATGAGTTTAAATTATTTTGAAAAAACTTTTGATAATCGCGAGAACATGTAGCAGTCTCCTTACAAAAAAATAATTCCAGCAAGATTGTCAAATTAATAAGACTCCCTTGTTATACTGTTATTTTTTTATTGCCTACAAATTATATAATTATTAAAAATTTGTTATCGTCCTTCGATAACATAACTGGGATTTTTTCGTAATATAAAAAAATAAATTACAATGGAACAATTAATGTAGGGTGAGAATTCCCGAAGTGGGCCCCTCAAAAACAACCATTTGAAATGTAAAACTTTTGTTATAATTTGGTAGTACGTAATGGAGTATTAACAATTCCAAAATATATTTGAAAAATTTCCATTTGTTAAAAAGTTATAAACATATACATTGTTTTTGGTAATTTTTGTTTAAACATATCTGAAGCTAATTTTTTCAAATTTCTTTGAAATTTTAAAGATAAGTAAAAAGTATATATTTCATAACAAAACATAAAAGAATGAGAAAAAAATTTCAATCAATTTCAACAATTTTGTAAAAAAAACAACAAAAACAAACATACACATTGAATCTGTATTTATTAACGATTTAGAATTTGAAGAAAAATTTTGGTGATCTTTGTTTTTACGTGCATGCCATCATTTTTTGTCAAGCTATTCAATCGTACCACTAGTCTGCTAAGCAATTTATTACAACAAAAACAATGAAGTAAAAAATTAAAATTTCGTAATAGATCGGAAAACTTACAAATGATTCTGTGGGAGTAAATTTATTCAATTGCAAATTAGGTGAATATTTGAAAAATAATATTTTATTTTTCCGACGGTGTTGGTGCTCAGTACTGACATAAGCCAAACTTCATCAATTTACTTTATCATAAAGAAGATCATGATGTAGACTCTGCGTGGAACTTTTCCGTTACTTCGCATGGTAAAGGGGCTTGCGATGTCCTCGGAGGTACTCTCAAAAGATATGCACGCAAAACTAGCATGCAGCGTGTTAATGGCTTCACCGAAAGATCTATAGGAATGGCCAAAGTCATTTTAAAAAAATATAGACTTCGAATTTTGTACTGAGAACCAGCAACGTCGGAAAAATAAAGTATTTTGTTAACATTTTGTAGCCGAAATTATTTTACAAATAATCAACTAATTTGCAATTGAATAAATTTACTGCCACAGAATCATGTTGTAAGTTTTCTGATACTATTACGAATTTTTTATTTTTTATTTCATTAATTTTGTTGTAATAAATTGCATAAGGATGAAGAATTACTTGTTTAGCATCCTAGTGGTACGATTGAATTGCTTGACAAAAAATGATGGCATTTACGTATAAACAAAGATCACCTAAAATTTTTTTTCAAATTCTAAATCGTTAATAATTACAGAGTCAGTGTGTTATTTGAAAATTATTGAAATCGATTGAGAATATTAAAAAATATTCTTTTTTTATTAAAAATTTATTTCTTTTACACAAAAAAACTTTTTTCTCATTCTTTTATGTTTTTTTATGAAATATATACTTTTTACTTATCTTTAAAATTTCAAACTGATTTGAAAAAAATACCATATGACTTTTTAAACAAAAAATACCAAAAAATGTGTTTGTTTATAACTTTTACTAATTTATTTTTTAATTCATTCATGAACATACTGGATTCAAAATGAATAGCGCACAATTTGCAGTTACTGTATAAATACTGAGGGTATCAGGTCAGTTCGTCGAGGGTCAATTCGTCGAGCGTCAGTTCGTCGGCGTCAATTCGTCAAGCATCATTTCGTTGAGAGTGTCAGTTGCTCGCGCGGTTAGTTCATCGGAGGTCAGTTCATCGAGCGTCATTTCGTTGAGAGTGTCAGTTGGTCGGGCGGTCAATTTGTCCGAGGTCAATTAGTCGAATGTCAATTCGTCGACCGTGTCAGTTGGTCGAGATAATAAATAAATGGTCGAGAAAACTTTCATAAAATTCATTAACGAAAAAAATTTTTGTTACTAATTTATTTACTTGAAAGGTAAACAATAAATACCGTTACTGTTGAAACTCCGTATCTATATACAGCTTTTGTAAGCAATGTGATATAGTAGCCACAATAAATCTAATCTTGTTGACGACATATGCCCCAAACTATTTATACCGCTTCAGTATCTTTCATTTTCAGAATGAAATTAATAACTGTAAAAAATTAATTATCGGACAAATTGAGCACATACAGGAAAGTATCGTTTTATTAAGTAAAAATTAAATAATAACATAAATAATAAGCTTGCCGAAACATTTAATATCCTTTGGTCGATTTCCTCAGTTTAACACAAAATTTCACGTCACCTGTTCGCAGACTGGCATATAACAACATAAAAAATAAATGGTCGGAAAAAACCTTCTAAGAACATTTATTAACGAAAATCAACAAATGGCGTTACTGTTAAAATGTGTATTTAAATACAGCTTTTGAATGTAATAATCAACAAACGATAATCTGATAATAAAGGAAATAATACGAAAGGCAGAGGGGGGGGGGGGGAGGTTCAAACTAAGAGATTGTCGAGGGTAGGATAAAAGCCCCTAACTGCTTATACTGCTTCTGTAGTCTCCATGTTCCGAATATACTTAATAATTATAAAAGTATTACAGAAACTGATCACATACAAGAAATTAAATTTTTATTGAGTAAAAGTTAAACAATAACATAAATATGAGGGTGTAGGACTTTCAATTCAATCTGATTGCGTGGCCTATACCGTTTAAAAATTCTGGCAATGTCTTCCGACGGTTCACGCACAGGGCTTCAAGCCGCCCCTGATGATCTTACGCGGCACGTTTGTTTTATTTCTTTTATAGTTATTAATCATGCAGTATTTATGTTATTGTTTAATTTTCACACTCTAGTAGCTCTAGTAATATTTAACTTTTACTTAATAAAAATTTAATTTCATGTATTAAAATTGTGTAATACTTTTATAATTTGTGTGAAACTGAGGAAATCGACCACAGGATATTAAATGTTTCGGCAAGCTTATTATTTATGTTATTATTTAATTTTTACTTAATAAAAAGATAATTTCCTGTATGTGCTCAATTTGTCCGATAATTAATTTTATACAGTTATTAATATCATTCTGAAAATGAAAGATACTGAAGCGGTATAAATAGTTTGGGGCAAATGTCGTCAACAAGATTAGATTTATTGTGGCTACTATATCACATTGCTTACAAAAGCTGTATATAGATACAGAGTTTTAACAGTAACGGTATTTATTGTTTAACTTTCAAGTAAATAAATTAGTAACAAAAAATTTTTTTCATTAATGAATTTTATGAAAGATTTTTCGACCATTTATTTATTATCTCGACCAACTGAAACACCCGACGAATTTGTCTCCGACAAATTGACCGCCCGACCAACTGACACTCTCAACGAAATGACGCTCGACGAATTGACGCCGACGAACTGACGCTCGACTAATTGAACCTCGACGAATTGACACGTAACCATACTGAGGGGTTTTATTCAATAAATCCTGTCGTCTACAATTTAAAAGCCATCGCTTACTCTTGAGAGATTTAAGAAAAAAAAACTGATTAACAGAATAATAGAATGATGCTTCCATAATATCATACGAATTTTATACCCCAGCTCTGTGTATATCATTCTTAATTATCAACATGTTACTCTCTTCGTCTTTAGGAATAGAGAAACGAAAAAAAGATAATTCTGGTTGTATTCCTTTATTATTAGAGCAATTCAACGCCGAACAATGACGGGAACGTTTTACCTATCTGCCGAGTATACTACCTGCTACCTGCTACCCACCGAGAAATCAATATTCCGGGCAATCTTACCAGCCTTTTGAAAGACGAGTTGCTTCACTTGAAGCATGTATACGGTGCTACATTCAACATCAAGGAAGCGTCTGCCTCTGCTTTGTCTGATCCACTTGATCTTTTGAACTCAATTTATTCACTCGGGTTAGAAGGAATAGTTAGTGAAGTCTGTATTGCTCTGAGGATTTTTTGTTGTCTTCCTGTGTCGGTGGCTCAAGGAGAACGATCGTTCAGCAAATTGGCTATTATAAAAAACTATTTGCGTTCTACCATGAGCCAAGAAAGATTATATGGACTGTCAATTATTTCAATTGAACATGAACTTACCAGGCAGATAAACTTCAAAGAAGTCATACGTAATTTTGCTAATATGAAAAAAAGGGCTGTAAAGCCTATAAAAGGCCAATGATGATGATGATGATGAAAAAAAGAAAGTGGTCCTCCTCATCGCAGTAACTTCTTCTTGTCACCAATGTCAGATTAATGCTGTTCAACTTCAAGAAACAAACTATTTAGATCTTACTCTAGACATACTGATAGAGTAAGTATGTTAGTGTATAAATACAGAATCTTACCTTACCATACTGATTGTACACCATGTAGATAACCCTAATCGTTAGGCTAGTAGGTATTAAAAAAATATACCCAGATGTTACTCCTAATCATTGCATTGATACAATTGTACCGTTACAAGTAACCCGTTGCATAGGCCTATCTCATTAATGTATTATTTCAATTCCGCCATCTGCTTTCGCTGGCTTTCCTACTGGCAGTCAAACTTTTATTTGCGAGAAGGTTCAACTCACCAAGTATGGTATTTGTTCGGGAAAACTCAGATTTGTTATGTAAAAATAGATATAATTTTATTTTTAATTAATTATTCTATTTTTTCTATTCTTTAAGTTTTTTTTACTGTTTTGCAGACAGTGATTGTTGATTATATATTGTTTTAATAAATGTTAATTAAAAAATCTCCACATGATTATCACGTTCTGCAGCTACTTGTTCCTCGCGAATAATTTTCGTGATCACGAGGATGAGTGTCCCACTATTGTTGATGTTCTTTCCGTGGTTACTATTTTTTTTTATTTCAGACAGACCACTTCCAGCTTCTGGCTTGACCAGTCGTCCCTCCATCAGGTCCTCCACATCCTTACTAGTCTGCAGCATGGCGTTCAACTTCCATTTATCATTCTCATTCCAATGCTCTGCAAATAACTCCTACCCTGCCGTTCGATGTTTAGTTTCTTATTGAATTTCTCACTTTCTCGCGGCAGCCATGATTCTTTACCGAGCAGCATTGTTTTGCGGGTTTACCCAACACCACCTAAAGAGAAAGCCTGAGCGCGGAAACGTCATATATTGTTACATCATGATACGAAGTCTTAATTTAGGGCATATTATTGGTAGAAATGTGATTAACGATGACTTTTTATGATGTAACAATGTATGAAATTTTCGCGCTCAGGCTTTGAGTAGAGGTGGTGTTGGTTTACCCATAAGGTAATAATGAAATTTCTTTTAATGCTATTTCAACAATAACGCCCATAAGGGACGCCATGCTGCACATTTCAATTCTTATTCCTCATTAATAATTAATGATTTCGCAGTCTTTCTTTAGACATTAAATGGGAATTTTGAAATTTCTTTTCCTTATTCTTGATAAGGAATTGGTCTATCTCAATCTTTTTTATATTTAATCTCAATTCGCTCAGTGTAGCGATTAATATTTCTCGTTACAGTGTTTTGCTGTATTTCATGTACATTTAAGTATTTCTTTATTTTATTCCGAGAAATATTTTCTTTTGTAATTGAGATCGTAATGCCTATTCCTCAATTAAATCATATTGTATAGAACATTCTTTTGTACAGAATTTTTGTATTTTATAAGTAAATATCGAAATTTTATACCGAAATAAAAGTCTTTTAACGAGCCACGTTTACTCCTAAGTTTTGGGGTCCTTTTTTTTAGAGTACCACTCCTTGAATTCTATTTATTTTACTTCCCCCTATGAACATATGGTAGCAGAGCGTGGTTTCGTTCTTTTATTTTAATACAATATCGAGGAATCATATTTTGAAGAAGGTCGTTCCCTCCCTAGGTCAACGAGTGCCAATTATATTCAATGGACGTATCGAGTTTTAACCTTTCTCGAAACCAATGGGATAGCCAAATATGTCCAAGAAAAGATCTCTCTCCCTACAGAAGCATCAGCCAGATCATCCATGCGCCTTCATTGGGCAAGAGTACGGCATTACCTCCTGAGTATGGTGAGTGATGATATTGTCATCATGCTTCAAGATGACAATCCCTATACATTGTGGGAAGCAATAAAACGTCGATATGGAAGGCCGGATTCAGTGACACAGCCTGAAATAATGCGGCGTCTCTCAGCTTTGCGTTTCTTAGACGCTGATGATGCGAATGCCTATGTAGCAAGACCGCTACAAATCCGTGCTCAGGCTGGAGCCGTGCCCCCGGTTCTGGATGATAAAATTTGATTGGTCGCAGGTTTACCCTCAATTTATACTCCATTGAGACTCGCGGTCCAATCAAACCCATCAATGTCAATTGATACCTTCCTGAGTCAACTAAATGTGGTTTTTAAGGACCACACCACACAAAATTATTCAATAGGTGTAGCCTCGTGTGCCACCTCTGTTTCTTTACCGCGTCCACATCCAAATGCCCATCGAAGAAGTGACGTAACATGTTATAATTGTGAGGCCGAGGACACGTAAAAACGGTTTGTCCGTCCAAAATTTATCCCACTACTGCAGGTCCAGCTACTTCACGCACCGCGATACCCCCTCATTCGCAGGATCCTGCATCAACAAAGCGCATGCCTCGTGCATCAGCTTCACGTCCTAACCGTAAGCCTCGAAAATCGGGTACAAAAGGACAAAGTAAGAAACCTGCAGCCAACTGTGTCGGTGTTCCAAACAAGGATTAGATAGCTGACACGGGCAGCTCATTTCATGTAATTAAAGAAAAACAGTTCTTTGATTTTTTCAAAGCTGTCATAAGCGGATACATGCTGCAGACCCTAAGAAAACGATTGCTGCCATCGGTACTTGTGCGGCAAGCGTGTTATTAGATTCAGGAGCAGTTTTAAAAATCCATGACGCGCTTTATGCCCCAAACGCGCGTCTTGATCTTGTCTCCATGAGTCGATTATCAAAGCAGGGTTACAGTTTTCACTATGGCCCAACTGGTCATTCCATTACTTCACCCAAGGGCACGACCATCGCTGCGCAGGAGGGCGTGGAGGATCTCCCGTTCCTTCCCGTGGTCTCAAATATCCATTTAGTTTCCCGAACGGACCCCCCCATTACTTTCAATGGCTGTCAATTATAGTGACATTCACAATGCATTGGGCTATCCGTCATCAAAAAAAACTCACCGCAGTCGTAAAACACAATAGCATGCGCGGTCTTGAAGTTTTGCCGCCATTAATTGATGACCAACCATTTATATAAATAACTCAATAGAGAGAATAGACTTACCTTAAAAACTCTGTGGATACTAGAATACATAAGAGATGAAGAAAGGAAACTCCACTTGTCCACAAACATATATT
>JAHWFO010102527.1:0-16137 GCA_023313115.1 Rhysida immarginata
CTGTTTTCCCTGACTTTGTACTATAAAAGATGCTGTAAATCCTTGCCCTTTATCGAGAGCAGAGCACACATCACGGGTTCGAGCTACTCATAGATGGTATAGGTTGGAGAAGGAATGTAATTGAAGGCACACTCTTTTAAGGTCAGCGGTTTTTTTATATCCTATTCTTTAAGGCTGTTTTTTCTACAGATCTTATTCTGGAAAAGCCCTTTTCAGGGCTAGCAGTCTGACTATTCTTTACTGACCATTATTTTAAATTTTATCATAATGCCAGACTCAGGCAAAGCGTTAAGTGGCATTGCAAGCCAAAAAACAAGTGACGGTAAATATACATATGGCGAGATATATAAAGATGCCTGTAAAGATTACAGATTCGAAGCTTTTGATGCTATAATTAAGGATAAGCTAGAGGTTTTGCGCCAAGAAATGTGCACTAAGTATGATATTTTACAAGGAAAAGTCGAGTCACTAAAAGGGAACATAACTGAAATCCACGATAAAATTGCTAATATGAATGCTGAAATATCTGCAGCACGCAATGAAGCCAACAAGAACTTTAATAAGTTAGAGCAGTTCCTCAAAGATCAATTCTCTGCTCTGTCAATGAAAGGTAATCAGCCTACTGGTGTAACTTCTGACTATCTAAGAGACTCTTGTGAAACAGAGAGTGTGAATCCTCAGCCTATGGAAATTATCCCCTCCGGCTTAGGGAGTAACGATAACGATGGCAAAGACCCGATTAGTACAAATCGCAAACGGCTATACAATGATACGGATAAATGGATACCTGCAAAATCTAAAAAGGCTAAAAAAGGGTTGAAAATTGACAACATTAAGGATGTTGTTGATATAAATGATACAATCGCTGTTGCTTTTCGAGAAAGCAAGTCCGAACAGCGAAAAAATGTTGAAAAGCCAAATACCAAGAGCAGCTCCTATATTCCGCCAATCATAATACGTACTCACGGTCAGCCAATCAAGCAAATCCTGGGCGAGATTCAAAAGCATGTGGCGATTAACCAAATTACTGTACACACAGGCAGAGCAGAGACGATCAAAATAAGGTGTCATGATGAGGAAACGCATAGTAAATTGGTGTCTGGCATTAAGGCTGATAACGTGCTAAAGATTCAGCATCATCAACTTAAATCGGAAAAAAGTCCTCAAATACGTTATACGAAATGTAGACGTGACCTATGACCTTAACGATTTTAATGAAGACCTGAAAAAGGCCAACTACTTCCCTGAGAAAGTGATTAGGCTTAAAAAAGCCAAAGGATCAATTGATATGCCCATGATTCTGGTTCTGTTATCAAACACTGAACACAATAAGACACTTAAAAATGTGACCCGCATAGGGCCTTTAGCTGTCAGTGTTGAAATGTTTCGAGGTAATAAGAAACCTTTACAATGCTATAATTGTTTGCGATTTGGCCATGTATCTATGGGTTGCACGGAATCCCCCCGTTGTAACAAATGCGCTAAAGATCATCAGTCAAAAGACTCCCAAATGTAAAAGGACAAGATCCCCAAAAATGTATTCGATGTAATGGACAACACACCTCCAGTTACACAAAATGTCCTAAATATCCGCAAGTCAGGAGAGTGCAAAGTGCTAAAGTGTCCCCGGAGATTTCCTATGCCTCAATGGTCTCCAAACAAGATAAGAGCATTAACGTGAATGATTTTCAAGAAATGTATAAACAAATTGGCAGTGTATGCAATTTGTTAAACGAACTGGGCAAGAAAATGCCACTGATGAGTGGAATACTTACGAATAAACACTGACAGTATGGCTGATCGATGTTATTCTATTACAAATCGAGGTAAACTTCGTTGCGTAATATGGAACGCCAGGGGGGTCCCCCGGAGGCGTATTGAGTTTTACAACTTCCTAATCCAATGGGATATAGACATAGCATTTCTATGTGAGACACACTTAAGGCCAGACCGCGACTTCAGGCTACCTGGTTACTGTGTCTATCGTAAAGACAGAATTCTTCCCACTACAGTAAAGTCCCCGTCAGGTGGGTCAGCAATTATTATTAAGAAAGGCATTCATCATCGGGAGGAACCAACCCGAGACTATATGGGAATGGAAGCTGCCTCTGCTATCATTACTGATGCCACACTGGGAGAAGTGAAACTAGTGGCTCTATATAATGCGCCCAAGCATAAATTCGATGCCAACGAGCTCGACGAGCTGTTTTCCGGGAATATTCCCGTTATTATGGCGGGAGACCTGAACGCTAAGCACTCGCACTGGAATTCAAGATGCCATAACCAAAACGGTGTCCTTTTGTATGGCTACGTGCAAAAGCAATCTGATATTATTGCAGTAGGCCCTGTGGATGATACATATTATTGTGATCATTCTCCTTCAAGTGATGTACTTGATATTGTGTTGTTGAAGGGCTTCTACAAATCATTCAGTATCTATACTGTCAATGATCTATCCTCAGACCATAAACCAGTTGCACTAAATTTTGATAACGTAAACATTGACCTCAAAGAAGAACTGAGGCTCAAACAAGACTGGAAATTTTTTAGAGAAATTCTCAAAAATGATGACGACCCACTAAATAACGTACATAGTACGAGCGACGTAGATACCAATGTGAAAAGGCTGACTGAACGTATAAAAGCAGCTATTGACTCTAGTGCTTCGCCCTTAGAGTCGAAGCGACCTGATCACCTTGATCTCACCCCAGAAATCAAACAATTAATTGAGCAAAGGAATAAGGTTAGAAGGCAGTGGTACCGAACTCGTGATTCATGGCTTAAGACCAAGTATAATAGGCTCACAAGAAGAGTTCACGAGGAGGTAAAAGCACTTCGTAATGACAGGTGGAGCGATAAAGTTAAGAGTCTGTCGAGCCACGATAACTCTATGTGGTGCATGGTTCGAGCCTTGCAAAACAAGAAAGCCATTAATATCCCACCTCTGTTAGCCCAAAATGGCAAATTCATCACGAATGATGATGATAAAGCGCAGCTTATTGCAAGCTCACTTTCAGAACAGTTTGTCACGCCTACTGATGGTCGGCAAATAGGACTTGATATGTCCGAGAAAGTAAAATCCTGCATAACTGGCTTCTATAATATTCACGGCAATGAATTCCCAAAACATAGCATTGATGTAAATGAAGTCCTAAGCATCATTAAAAATTTAAAAACGAGAAAAGCTCCAGGTAAAGACTCTATTAAGAACACTGCTTTGAAAAATTTACCTCCAAATACAATTCAAGATATTGCAAAAGTGATTAACGACTGCTGGAAGAACACTTACTTCCCGGATGCTTGGAAGCAATCAGTTGTCTTAAGCATTCCTAAGCCAGGACAAAATCCTGCAAATCCTGTTAGCTACAGGCCCATCAGCTTGTTACCATAAATTTCCAAAATCCTGGAAAAAACAATTCTCAAGAGATTCATTGAGCACTGTAATGCCAATGATCTCATCCGCGATGAACAATTTGGCTTTCGCTCAAACCATTCCTGCCAACTCCAAACATGGAGGCTCGCAGCGGATATCAATGAGCCCCTTAATCTCTCTATGTACTGTGGGGTCGTTTTTCTCGATGTACACAAAGCCTTCGACCAAGTCTGGCACGATGGTCTTATTTTTAAAATGATTATGGATGAATTTCCTCAAGACATAATTACTCTGATACACTCGTTTCTCTCCAACCGGTTCTTTCAGGCCAGAGTTGGAGATAATCTATCTTCTATGTATGAAGTAAAAGCTGGTGTCTCACAGGGTTCAGTCCTGGGGCCAGTATTATTCAATTATTTTATGCGAGACTTTCCAAGTCCTTCTAAATGTAAGCTCTTTTTTTACGCAGATGACGCTGCTATACTGACCTGTGCTCGTCAACCAGCCGTAGTAGTCTCGCGGCTGCAGAAGGCTCTAAAGGAGTGTGAAAGCTGGTTTAGCAAGTGGAGGCTAAAATTGAATGTAGACAAATGCAAGGCGATGTTTGTCTCCAAGAAGAGAAAGAGATCATTAGATTCTCTAACACTATATGGCAAAAAACTGGACTGGGTTGAAACTTATAAATATCTTGGTGTTGTTATTGACTCTATACTTACCTGGACTCCTCACGCAACTTATGCGTTGAATAAGGCCAGGAGAGCCAAGTTTAGCTTGATTGCTCTGCTGGGCCGGAATAGTGCTCTAAACATTGATAATAAACTCCTACTCTATAAGGTCATTGTTCGGACTATCCTGACCTACGGTATGCCCGTCTGGGCCACAATATGTAAGAGTAGGTGGAAAGAACTGCAAATGTTCCAAAACGTTACCCTTAGGACTATTGCGCAAAAAGATCGGAGAATTGTTCGCAATTCCTCCATTTATAATGACTTCAACATGACTCATATTGGCAAATACGTTCAAGGGCTCATGGAATCCATGCTGCCCAATATAGAAAATCATAGCAACGAGCTAGTCTCGGGCATTTTAAAGCATCCTATGCATAGAAAGAGATATCGTGATCCAAGGCATATACTTGATATCAATTTTGAAGACATTGATAATGTCTTATTTCCAGATTACTGGACTTCATAAGTCGTGTTTTATCTAATACTAGTGGTCTGCTTCTAGTCTAGACAGTCGTCAATCAAATGTTCCTCCACCAAGAGGAGGCAATTTACTTTCATACTTTGGATGACCTTTGTGGGTACATCAGGCTTCTTTTCTAGCTCAGTGTATTTCCCTTGGAATATGATTATGAAGGGTGAGATTATGGAAGCTATGCTTCAAGTTCCACTTGAATACCGATACACTACACTGTTCGATTGTCGATTGTCGATTGCCCTTTATCTGAACAGATTTGTCTGTTCTGATCAAAATCCTTGTGTACGCTGAAGAAGGCAGCGTGGCTGCCGAAATGCGCATACGTCCTATTAAAAGTTTTATGTGGATCAGTGGTTTCCTATTATCTTTATTGAAGTTCGTCCACAGTGTCCGGCTCCAGTTCTCTCTTTGTTGCAGAGAGTTTGTGAATAACATGTTAATACTGTAAATCCCCACGGATTTTCCGAACGCGCGCAAAAATTTTGTTGTGTGGTTTATTTTTTTTTATTGAGTTTTCACGAGATCATGACGATGATCTACAACGATTGCAGTTTTAATTTGCGATCTGAAACCCCGAGATTCCAAGGTGTCCCAGTTGCGAAGATCGTTATTATATTAGTTGCAGAATTAAATACTATAAATTTATTCAAAGTGAACTGAAACAAAAGGGTTATGTAAAGATTGACTTAAAAGAAATATATTGCGAATGTACTATTGAAGAGCGAGAAAAATATTGTTGTAAATAAACAAAAGAAATCTTCACAGATTATTACGACATACAATGTTCTCGCGATGTGTTGACATCGTGAGTGATAGGAAATTTTTGTTGATTGTTGCTCCGAGACGTTAATTGAAGAGGAAAAATAGAGGTGTGAAAAAAAAAAAAATGGAATGAGATGAATGGCGCCAAGTATAAAAAGCCTTTTTTGTTCTTCCAAGTCGTTTTAGGATATTAATGATCTCTTAATGAAGGGATCAACGAGATTTGGTGATCCCATCAGAAGGTAAAATTTTTTAAGCTTTCCTAAGACATACCAATAATACGATAATGAAGTCCATCCATACAACGTAAAGAAAACTTAGTATAAGTGAACTCAAGGACCAAAAGTAAATATGGTGGTAGTCCTCAAGAGATGCAACTGAAATCCGAGCAAGAAGATGATTTACTGGAAATATCGAACATAGACGAAAATCCGGAAAGGTGGTAGTCATTTTGGCCATAAGCTTTGTAATGGAAATATTCTGCCGAATATCTCTTGAATTTGGTTAGGTAGATGGAGAACAGTCCGCAACTACAGCGCAAGAAAATTCGAAGGGCTTAAATCCAAAGCAAGCTCCCTGCGCAATGTATGGGCAGAAGGACGTTATTAAAAATAACCTAAGGGCTTCGTTCAACAAGAATTATGAAGTTGGATCGATGCTTTTCAGAAGAAAAGAACAAAACAAAGAATTAGGTAATTGTTCGGCGGGTCCAACCTATACTAACATTATCAATCTTGACCTGAAATTAAAAAAAACTCCCTTCCTTCTGACTTACCAGTGTTCCCCCCGTCGACTTACCTTGCGGCAGATAGCAAAATAATGTAGCGAGCCAAAGTTCATGACAAAGAACTTACCTAAACAATTCTGCACACCGCTACTAAACAATTCCCATTATCATTATTTACGCGTTACATTCTTTCATGAGACATCCTTACACGTACACATGCCAGTAGAACAATATCTACTATCACTTGTATATTCGTTCATGTGACTTCGTGACGATTTGTTTGATGTATTGCGACAAACAATAAAATTATATCTTACCTGGTAAATAAGATAAAGGGAGACGTAACTCTGCTGACAATTGAGAAGTTTTGTGATTTTAAAACAAAGTTGCATGCGGGATTGATTTTTGAACAAAATATTATTATGACTTAATCTAAAGATTTGAATGTAAGATATTGTTTGTTGTATTCGAAACATATATTGGTATTGAGATATATATTCTAATATATTTTTTTTTAATTTTCGAACGAAACTGTACGAAAAGGACATGTTCAGCTTCCTCTTAAAATTGTATAAAAGAACCCAAGGGCAACAAGAAGACAAGGTATTATTTAATATATTAAGTATTTAGAGTGTAAGGTCAGCGGCCATCTTTGTAGAATCTAACGATAATCGAAGTTAAAACGAAAAGTTTAAAAAAGGAATATCTGTCTAAAATAAACCCCTAAATAGATGAGCTGGTTTAAGAATTCTGTATCGAATGAAAAATAAAGTACAGTTTTGTTTCTCGAAAGGTGGTATTCGGGGTTTAATCAAAAGAATGTCTTAGTCCAAGGGTTGAATAGGTTATTGTTTAAGCTGACTTACATTCGAACTAGTCTATTTCCGTTTAATGCAGCGACTGTGTAAAGAGAGAGTAAATCTGCCATTTATTGTACTGTGCATTGTTCAGAATAGAAGCGTTACAATACCATTGTTGATAACTATATTTGAGCAAACCTTACCTTTTATTGGTCATGAGAAATCTATTGTTAGTCTGTACAGAGTATTTCTGAATTGCGTGTTGATACCATTGTTGATAAGTATTGATGCACAAACTTTGCCTTGCTTTGTTGGTCATGAGATATTTCTCATCAATATGCTTTGCCATAAACATAAATATCAAATTTTTATCAAAGTTATTTTTTCTTCGAAACTTGGTGTAGACAGTGACCTTCCTTATGGTTCATCAAGATCGTAATAAAACTGTTGATTTGTATAAAAAACAAACAAACCCACAATCACCCTTCGTTATATATATGTAGGGAAGACGATAGAATCAGATTAACTGTAGGACCTGGCAATGCCGGAGCTTCATGTAGAGGGAACACTGTTAATCTTATTACCCTTGAACACCTATAACTGTTTCGTTATATAAAAAAAGTGTTATGGTTTTTTTTTGGTGAGTCATGAACCCCAAACCTGTCAGTGTGCAGACCAGACAGATTTATTTATATCGAAGCTTTCACTTGAATGTGCTCTATATTTTTTCGTTGTCCGTTTTGGGGCTAGACAAACAAATTTTTCTAGGATACTAACTTTTAAGACATATATATTTGCCTATGTGATAAATATGGCGCTTACAAGTTAATGCCTGCCAAGCAAAGCGATTGCCCCTGTGGCATGTTTATATTCATAGTGAATGCAAGCTAGATGGGAAGCAGCAATCGCTTGAAATCGAAGAGCATATCATTGTGTATTAACGAAATGGGAGGAATGAATACTTCTTCACCTGTAGCATTCCACGTTATGATCGTGACCTCAATCACGTTCAGCAAAAGATTCTTCATCATGAGTCTTGTTCCATTGCATAACCTTGGTGTGTCGATGTTACGTAATAGGGGGCATTATAGGGGATCTTTTTTTAAAGTGAGCTTATGTGGCAGCATTCATATGGGTTCAAAAGCATTTAAAATACTATAGTGCAATGCACTGGTTGCTCCATATCAATTACTGTATCAATAAATGAAAAGGTAGCAGAATTGCCGGGATGAATTTCCCGAATAAGATCGTCAACAGATTTAACGCTGTTGGTTTTTGGAGATAAAATGGCTCTTTCGCACAGCCATCGTTGAGAGTTAAATTTGTCAAAAAATCTGCTTCCAGGAGGACACATCACCGCCCATAAAGCTTCTCATTTTGCCCGTATGTCTTTGAAAATAAGATCAAGCGCTTTTGCGTGTGTAGTAGTTTGGTACTTCGACATAAAGTATTGTCTCTGCAAAGGGATCTTGCTGGTACAATTGGTAATTCTGACGTGTACCTGAAAAATTTTTGTAAGGAGAGGGGGGGGGGTTAAGGCAGGACCTAACTGTTACCAATTTCGATGACTTTTTTTTTTGTTCGAATATTTTTCGACCGAATATATCCATCTTCAGACTTCTCCAAATATGTGGCTTTCGTAACAACATCATTAAATTTGATTACTTTTTGCTTAAATACTCTCGCTGGTATTTAGTAGTGATAAATCATTGACTGGCCATCCAAAACCTTAACTGTAATCTCTGGCCAAATATGGTTGCACGTAAAGGTTACAAAAAGATCTAGTCGGACACGATTGCGGACATAGGAAATAGCAAAAGGTTACTGAAAATTAATTTATTACTAGCAGAGGCATCCAGCACTTCCTGGGATATTTTCACCGTTAGGTAAGCAGAAGAGCCTCATTAAGTTAAAATATACCTCGCATTCCAACAAATATTTCTACAATTCCCATTTGTAGACGAACCTCTCATTGTTCATATGTTTTACTTCTCTAAAAAATAGTGTTTCATGTTAAAGGGTCATTTCAATAGATATGAAATAACATGTATCTTTCTATCGATTATGATGGATCATAATACAGTGTGCTTGTTGATTTGAAGACTCTAGTTGATTTTTGTTTTCTAACCTGTGGTTGTCTTTAATATTCGCCCGAAAGAACTGACTTTTTCCTCTGTCTGCCAACTCTTCATTATCTAGAGCTGCTGATTAAATGAAAAAATTTTTAAATAAAAATTTATCCTCTAAAAACTATAAATTCTTAGAGAAATCCCGAATAAAAGAATTCTTTATATTGTTATAATTTCAAGTTTGTTTTATAATTCGCATCATTCGTAAAGAGCCTAAAGCATGTCTCACTTATTCAGATCAATGTGCAGCCAATAAAAGACAAAACTGAAACCAGACTAGCTACCATGAAACTGAAATGGTGCTTCAATTTTTGAGTACTGCACGTCAATTTCGGAGACTACTATGTTAAAAACGATTTAAAAACAGCAGATGACACTAATGCTTTCGATGTCTTACTTATTTTTAAATAGAAATAGAAAATATTATACTATTTCAATAAAAAACGGAGCGGTTGCAATCGTCCTTATCCCTACAATCATCATTATATTGCATTAGATCATCAACCTCAATAGAGAGAACAAAAGAAAATTGAACTTCGCACTATTGCTCCTAATAGGGGAAGCCAGTCACGTGGGTAATGTAGCCTGCCTTTGGGCGAGCTCACTAATCAGGATGATAGGGAGAAGGTTCAGCAGAGTAGGTGGAAAAGAATCAATTAACTATCGAGTAAACGAAAATTGAATACCCATTTATTTTGTTCTCTTAACAAACAAAATTAATCATTACGGTGCCCACAAAAGTATCAATCATTACATATCCTATTGAATGTTTAAACGACTCGCTGGCACTCATTGAAATTTATTTTTAAATTGATTCAATATAATTGTTGTCACATTCAAAAGGGTTCTCAATAGAGCTTAAAATTGGGCTATTCAATTAGGTCTAGAATGGAAGAGTGAGATCTCTCCCAATAACAAAATTAACAATAACCAATTTATATTTTTAAACTAATCATAAAAGAGTCACAAATGCTCGAGAGTGTCTATCAACTTGATCTTGAATTGGCATAGAGTACTCATATTCTACTTCGACATTCGGCATCTTACTAATAAACGATCGTATTCATTCGAGTTGGACTTCTCAGCAAAGGGGGAGGGGGAGGAAGAAGAAACAAAGAAAGGAGGAAAGGACAGGACAAGGAAATGTTAGTATCGGGAAAACCCACCCATTACTTGTCGACAATTCTGCTTAACCACAATGATCATTCGCTGAGTAAAGTTCACTGGAGTTGCGACAACGTGACGAACTTCCAAACAGCTATACAGGTTGCCAAATTTTGCTGGCCCAATGGTTGAGCAGTGATTCTAAATTGACAAAAAAATAGAACAACAAAAAACAAACTCCAAATAGCGTAAACCATGTGCTATTTTTAGAAATATTAATGACATATTTCGGTATTGATACTTATCTATTCTCGAGGCGAACAAACTTTGATTTCAGAGCACCGCCGGCGTTCTGCAATGATTCCTGGATTATCCTGCCGAAAAGGTTTTCCAGGCAAAATTCAGTGTTAGTGTCTAGTCGGAATTCTTCAAATACATTATCTTTTCATTTTGCAAAAAGGACTCCTTCCCGAAATGGAAGGCAAAACTTTTTCACCACCGCCTCGTCGTTACAATCTTTTTTTTCGATTTTCTTTTCAGACCTCACGCGGAAAGAGAAAAAAACCCGAAAACGCTCTCTCGCACTATAACATTTTGTCATTGTTTCTCATTGTTGGCAAGCGTGTTCCACAACAATTCAAATCATCACATTAAAGAAATTATCGAATAAATGTCTCTTGATTTGTATTCATCTATCTATATATATAAAGAAGGATGTTTGTGGGTGGGTCTGTTTGTATGTTTTTTATACAAATCTACAGTTTTATTCCGATCTTGATAAAATTTCGCATACATGACCTTCAAAGCATAAGGAAGGTCACTGTCTACTTCAGATTTCGGAAAAAAATTAAATATCGATAAAAAATGAATTTTCGTGGTTATGGCAAGGCATTTTAATAAGAAATATCTCATGACCAACAATGCAAGGCAAAGTTTGTACAACAATAGGTATCAACAATGGTATCAACACGCAATTCACAAACGCTCTGCATGGACCAACAATCAATATCTCATGACCAACAATGCAAGGCAAAGTTTGTGCAACAATAGGCCCATTCTGTTCGCATCAACAATGGTATCAACACGCAATTCACAATAACAATGAGCACAGAATGATGATGTAATGTTAAAGCAATCTTTCCAAAAATTATAATAATGAACATAAAATGATGATATAATATGGATAAGTTTCAATTTGTAAAGATGCATAGAATCCCTGTTATTCAAGCTTTTCTTAGAAAAGAGAGTTCTTAGTACTTATCAATTTTTTGAAAATCTTTAAAAATGAAGAGTAACTAAAGATAATGGAGAGTTAGCAGACTATTGAGAAAGAGTGGAAAGACGACAGGGGAAGCACTCCTTTAGCTCCGTGATGTATTGCGCAAATGGGAAGCAAGTAAATAGAAGAATCCGCGACTGCTAGACTGCACAAAGTGATGAATGGTCAAGTTTTGCTTCAACACATCGAGAGAAGAGTGGAAATTGCAACAACTCTAAGTATACATCTGAGGTAAGATTACGTGAGTGAGAAATTATTTAGACTAGCAGTGGCATCCTTGGAGAGATCCAGCCATTGTGAGCCTTTAAATTTAATTTAAATTTTTGAGATTGTTCTGTTTACATCCATGTGTAATTATTCTGGTCAATGCCGGGTACCTTAGCTAGCCAAAGTTTGTGCAACAATAGGTATCAACAATGGTATCAACACGCAATGCACCAACCCAAGGCAGGGATCAGAAATATATCTGTCATGATCAACAGTGAAAGACAAAGTTTGTAACATTGCATAGAATCCCTGTTATTCAGGCTTTTCTTAGAAAAGAGATTTTTGAGTCTTGATAATTTTTTGAAAATCTTTAAAAATGATTAGTAATTGGAGATAATGGAGAGTTAGCAGACTATTGAGAAAGAGTGCAAAGACGACAGAGGAAGACTCTTTTAGCTCCTTGCTGTATTGAATAAATGTAAGCAGGTCAATAGAAGAATGGGCGTTCGCAAGACTACATAAAGAGATGAAAGGCCAGGTTTTGGTTCAAGACATCGAGAGAAGAAATGGGAATTGCAATAACATCAAGTGTACATCTAAAGTAAGATTATGTGAGTAAGATCTTATTGGATAGGTCCATCCCTTGTGAATTTTTTGAATTCTTTTTTTCGAATATTCATTCAGAATTTTTACTGTATTAATTCTAAGCATTTTCATTTATTATTAAGTGAGCATAAAGTGAATTTTTGATAATGAGCATAATATGAAAATGCAGTGAAAAAAAAAACATTAATAAGGCTGCGTCTATTGATTATCTATATGATTCACGTTTGTCTCCCTTGAGCTCCTTATCAAACGTCCAGACGACTGGCAAGGTGGGGCAACTCAAGAAGAGTTTAGATAAAGACCCGGTATATCACTTAGACTTCCTGTGTTTTGTATCTTTCGTAGAATGGATAGTCCCTTTGCTCTGTGATTTTTTGAGATTCTTTTGTTCACCTACAAGTGTATTTATCCCAGGCAACGCCGGGTACCTCTGCGAGTTGGCGAATAATTTTCATAGCAATAATATAAACGTAACAGCTAATTCTCTAAAGGATGAATCACGTTCATTATACTGCGAAAAAAAATTAACCCGGGGCGTTATAGTAAACGCATGCGATGGCTGTTTGATGCTATCAAATGACATGTTTATGTTAGCGACTTTAAATTATAATGTGACATAAATTAAAATGAAAATGCATAGAAAAATAACTTATTAACGTACTTCAAAAATTTTTTCACCCTTTTGTCATGAATAAAACCTCCTAAAATATGACTATTTTCATTTTTCATGAACCATCATTTAATAATTCTGAAAATTTTGAATCTGCATATTTCGTTTCTGTGACATTATTTAACGATTTCAATATATTTTAGAAAATAATAAAACAAATATCACAAAAATAACACAAATTAATAATTTAAATCAAAATAAAAACTATATAATATTTAATTATCACTCAAAATTGAATAAAACCCTTAGAAAAATAATAAAGAGAGAACAAAAAGATAATATAAAAATTGCATTCAAAAATAAAAAGACAATAGGAAACTTTTTACTAAGTAGAAAATTAGAACAAAATAATAATAAACATATAAAAAATAATGTTATCTATAAAATTTCCTGTAAAGAATATAAGTATCAATATATTGGTCAAACAAAAAAAAATGTGAAAAAACGAATTGATAAACACAAATATCAAATAAAAAAATGAAATGAGAATAATCAGTTATATTACATAATAAAAACAAAAATCTCGCCATTGACGGGAAAATATAAAAATTCTAGTAACTGAAGAACATTGGCAAAAAAGACTGAATAAAGAAAGTTACCATATAATCAAATCAAAACACTCTCTAGCTCAGCAATTCTATATATTGTATAAAAAATGCTACTATAACTCTCATTATATTAAAACTTTTTAATTAATTTATATTGTATTTATATATGTTTTAAAAAAATTACAACTCTAATTATAAATATGCTTCTAATTTTGTAAAATCATCCTTGATCAATCAATTCTTTCATTTTTTTAATAACAAAATAACATTGTAACTACTGTATGTTTTAACAATACTATATTTGTAGCAATGTTTTAATTTTTAAAATTCATTTTCTTAAAATCTTTAATCAATTGATAATTTCCAAGGCCAGCTAGATAAACAGGCCCTGAAGCGAAAAAGTCATCTGACCATCTTTGTCCAAACAACAATGTAACCTTCATTATTTCCATCTTGGAATTTAACAATCAATATTTTTTCAGAATTATTTTTTAACAGTAAATATTGATTGTTAAATTCAAAGATGGGAATAATGAAGGTTACATTGTTTCTCGGAATAAGATGACTAAGATGGTCAGGTGAATTTTTGGCTTCAGGACCTGTTTATCTAGCTGGCTTTGGAAAATTTCAAAATGATGTAATAATATTTTGGACGATACTATGTTTATAACAATGTTCTGTTTAATTCGTTAAATGTATTATTCTGTAAAACTTCTCACTGACGTAGAAATCAGTTAAAAACTTTCCAAAAATTCTCCACCTGATGAAGATCATTGATAAAAAAGGCCGAAAGGCCTCATATATTTTTTTTTTATTATTTTTGTGATGTTACTATTATTATTCTGTCTTAACTGTTATACATTACTTATATTCTTCTTCAATAAATTTTTCTAATAGAATGAAATGTATAACATAAAAATGAAATAATGCTATAAACTAGTAAACAAATTCATTCTATTACAACAATTTTTATTCCAAAAGGATCATTTACTAATTTAGAAAAATAGGTTTCCCGAGTTATCACGGAAATCACTTTTTCCTACAAAAAAGTGGTTGTCGAGCCAGTAGAAAAGTTGGATTCAGTGTCAGAATATTTAATTTACTCAAAACTGGATGTCGACTCAAGATACCAATGGGAATTGACATATGTTACCACTGATTCTCTTACATTTAAACAATTTCCAGAGTTTTTGGAGAAATGCTATGGCACTTTGGAACCCATAACTGATACTATTGAAAAGTCATCATCTAAAGAAAGTGCAGTGAAGAAACTGAACAAAAACGTGAAAATTGCTGCTTTTGCTGCGTTGAACACATCGTGGTTTTTGTATAAAGGCTCTCATGGAATGAATGCTCGTGATATGTAACTACAGTAAATAAAAATCACTACAGTAAAACCCCAACCGTCCTCCACGTGGTGAAGGCTGGTAACATACTTTAGTGCAGCCAACACGGCTCAGGAGACCGGATGTTCGCCGGAATAAGCGAACCCCTTGCAATGCCAACAGTCTCCTCGATGGGCAGAGGAGCATAAACAGGATGCACCTAGTTGTCCAGAGAGCAGGAAATCATTCTCAAAAGGGAATGACTTCTATGGAACCAACGGCTTTTGGATGCGGAAGAAAGAGGGAATCCATCACATTATTTTGTCCCATGAACACTCATATGCTAAATGATAATGAACGATTAGGTATTACCTTGCGATACTACTGATCATAAGCACCACGGGCCTAGGAACGCCAGTGTTAAATAGGCTGCCTACTAGCCATCGGGTGGCAGACGACCAGGCTTTCCATGAAAACTATGCAACTGAAAGATGACTGCAAAAACATGCACACAGAAGGACGTGGAACACGATGGAAATATGCACGTGGAACTTGCGCGGTTTAAACAAAACAGAAAATCCCCAAAGAGTGGAAAAACATATGGACAGCCTTTGCAGTGATAGGGCTATCTGAGATGAATTGGAAGGAAGGTGGTCACTTTCTATCCACTGAGAGACATATGGTCATAAACTCAGGTGAGGCAGAACAACCTTTTCATGAAATGGGGTTTATGGTAAACAAAAGTCTCCAACGAAACATCTTAGCATACAAAACCGTGAATACCAGAGTTCTAAGTCTAAAACTAAGTGGATAACATATAAATATAAAACTCAGACAGGCATATGCACCAACGAGCACGTCGATGGAGGAAGAATTGGAGAATTTCTATGTCTCATTAGAGGAAGCAATCAATAAAATACCCAAACGAGAACTTCTATATATTTTTCTATTATATTTTATTTTATTTATTTATTTAATCTAAAGTAAGATACAAGTCGTCCACCCAGGGCCGGTAAGGGGGGGGCCAACGAGGTAGGTCCCTGTGTGGGGAGCAAAGAAACAACATTTGATATATTAAAAGATAAATTTTAAGGATAGAAAAAGTGAGCAAAGGAGAGGAAAGTTTGTTTGGTGAGTATGTTAAAGAATATTTCTTTAGACGGTATTTGAAAGTGGCAATGTTTGGTGATGAACAGAGAGCTGGGGATAATGTGGACCATAGTTTATTCCCGGCGATGGAAACACTTTTGAGTTGGAAGTTTCGTTATATGTGAGGGATTGGCAGGGGATCAGACTAATAGGTGACATCTATGCAAAAATGGACAAGACAGATGTAATGAATCCAAAAGAAACCCATAGAAAAATAACTTACAAACGTATTTTAAAAATTTCTTCACCCTTCTA
>JAHWFO010102531.1:0-14088 GCA_023313115.1 Rhysida immarginata
CACTTTTCCGCGTCTTTGTGAACGTACCTTTAGTTTCATTAAACAGAAATTAAAGGTAGGTAATATTTATTAAGATTAAAACAAAAAAAAACGAACATTTGCTTTTCCATTTTTTGTCCAGTTTATACATTTAACATAATTCGCTTTACAATGTTACCGTTTCATATAGAGCAAGCTCCCTCACTCCTGTCTCCGGAGTGGTGAGGCAAGACAAGAAGAGTTTAGATAAAGTCCCGGTATTCACCTAGACTTCCTGTTTTTCTTATTTTTCTTAGAATGGATAGTCCCTTTGCTCTGTGTTGTACTGATTGAGTTATTATTTAACCAATTGGGAGTTATAATTTAATTTTTTTCGGAATGTTTGGTTTACCTGCAAGTGTAATAAGCCCGGGCAACGCCGGGTAACTCTGCTAGTATTGAATATACCCACGCGGTCTGTTAAAAATAGAGTGCATGCAATTTGACGTCATTTCGCGCATGCGCCTTGTGGAAGGTGTTAGGAAGCCCTAGAAACCATGTCCAGGGGTTCCAGGTGAAAGGGTGGAGGTCGAGTGTAATGTTAGGGTCAAGAGGGGGGCGTGGCTCCGAAAACGGGACGAATTGGTTGATAAAATAGAACAAGAATACCTTTAATAGGGTACTAGTAAGGATACTTGTTGATAAATATGAATACTTACAGCGCTGTAAATACTCAGATCGCTGTTATCGAGAGGTCAATGGGGAGGAAGAACAGAACTCATGCTTACTGCTTGTGGGTAAGGCAACCAGACAGTTCTTTTTGTGGTAATTTCCCAAATAATACTAGTGGCTGGACAAGAATCTAACGATCCTAACATTTAATAGTAAATTACTTTATAAGAATCGAATTGCTATACGTTTAAGAGAACGTAAGTGGGTATCTAATGCCGTTAATCAAGACAAAAGGTACATCGCGACATCTATAACAAGCTGAAAATACATTGAAAGTAAATGCTTGCTTACCTTGAAAACATGGTTTCGGTAAATATTGAAAACACCAACGTAAATTTATTAATTTACTTTGGGAATACCAATGACGAAGGAAAACCATTATGGACATTATTAACCAGTTATTTTTCGGACACATTGAGCTTCTTGTCGTGCCTTCTTCGACCATTACTGATTAAAAACACTGTTATTCATAAAATAGCGGCAAGGGAACGAGTATTGTCACGTGGATTAGCAGAAAAAGACAAGAGAAAAAGAACGTAAAAAAAAAATTATTGAATCATTCAAACAAAAAAACAAGGAAATAACTTTGTAATAAGTTGATGTCTATGCAGTGGAATTCTTCATGCCAAAAACATTTAGCAATGTTCGTCTTGAAAATTGTTGGGGCAAAACTTAAATAGAACCAGTCTATAGAATCTCGCTAAACCGCACCCAATTTCGGCGTACGTTGATTGACGTTCGACGTGTCAAATATTGCGTTACGTAATACTTAGGATCCAGAATAAAAGAGGGCCGTACCTTATACCATCGTTGCTTGACGAGAGGTAGAAGTTTACTGGCAGAATGGGAAGAGATGCAGCAACTCGTTGCACCTCGAGATGGCAGTGAGGATTGTTTTGAAGAAATTACTCCTTCGCTCTTTCTTCATTTTTTCTCCCATGCTGGATGCTGGCAATTTTGCTTAAATCCTTTGGATTAAAAAGGCCATTTAAAAATTTCTCAGTTATGCTTCTCCTTTTACAAATCAATCCAAACTGGGAAGAACAAAATCTTACTTTGCGGAGCTCATGCCAGTCAGAGCATTTGCCTTGCTCACTTGTCCTAGTGGCAATTTCATGACACTGGCTTAATTTTACAACAACTTTTTCATTGTATAATTAACTGTTAACTGTAGATTCTTTTTCACTGGGAACAAAATTAACAGGTGGAATATTGAATGTGCATTTCACACAAGCTTTCCTTCTCCTGTTTCCATGATTCATAACAGATGTTGGTGTTATATGGTTACCTAGTAAATAACTCGTTTAATTTGTTATATTTAATTTATACTTGATTAATATTTTTAATTTACTATAGTTTTCTTACCTCTTGGTTTACCCCATTGGCAAGGTAAACTAGTGCAGCTCAAATCGCTTGGTACATGAGTGTAATTATTTGTAACGAGCGAAGCCAAGCAGTAAATCAATGCTGGGATGTGAGAGCATCCAGCAACAATCCTAAAATTGAAAGTAAAAAATATTTTTATATGAATAACTAACAGTAAACATAGGAATAATAAAAAGATTATCGTATACAACCAGTTTCTGAACATGTGCTGGATGCATATTTACCTCGTCTCTATGCTATTATCCAGTCAAATATGATTAACATAAAACTAAAACAAGCCTAATATCAAATTACTGTTTAGAAGAGAGAAATGGCTTACAGAAAATAAGCAGAAAAGTATCAAGATATCTTAGATGAATATTTGATTTCATAAGTTTCACTCCAATCAGCCTTAAGTGTTTTAACAAGGTGCTGCACCTCATCGAGCAAAAATAACATGCATGTGGTTGACTGCTCGAAATATTAAATTCATTTCAGATTAGCCCCATCTATCCCTGATTTGCCTCTGATAAAGACACTTTGGGGAACAATGACTCTGGAAGTGCCAATAAAGAAACCCACTACGAGGAATCAGTTGGCCACAGTTGTGCAAGAAACTGGGCTAAAATCACATCAGAACAAAGTCAAAAACTAGCAGCGAGCATGCTAAAACTTATAGCTATAGTGATGGCAAAAGGAGGATCATATGTTTTTTAGGAGGCTATTATAATAACTTTATATAATAACTTTTATTCATATTAAGTTTATTTTGATTTTAGCTATCTCCTTGTGAATAGGAGTTAATTTTTTGAATAATAAGAATATGTCACTGGGGCAGGGGGCATCAGGAGTTTAGAAATGCTTGGTGGGGCATGGCCATAAAAGGCTGGGAAACACTGCTCTGAGGGTGATCGTGTTATTTTGAAACAGCAGGGTTTGTATAATCCATCTATCCCTTATAAATTGTATTATGTTACACTTTTTTTGTTTTGGATAACAAACAAATACATTTTGTATAAATATCTTATTGGTTTTTTGTTAATCATATTTGGCCAGAGATAAAGATGCATTTCAGTTAGTACAAGATCGTAAATTTGTGATACGGAATTGTATTATTCTACATGTGTGATCTAATTTAGTAATCTCGATCAAATATGATAATAAATAACGAACAAAAATAAATTAACAAGTTCATACGATTTTCTTTTATGATAGTGAAACATTCTTGTTGAAATAAATACGATTTTCTCGTGTTATATTCTTGTTGAATGTTCAAGTGAAGGAATTTTGAATCCATGTATTTTATTACTTTTCACTTATTAAACTTAACGCATGAACTTGTTAATTTTTTTTTTTTTCATATATGATCGAGATTATCCGGATATAGGCACCGTGCACAACGCACGCGGCGCTAGTGAGCATTGGCCTGGTGGCGGAAAATTGCATTAATATCGGGAGAGCTGGAAAGCTTTCTTGCATTTTGATACATTAGCGCGCTTGCAGTTAACTGAGATTTAAAAATAAAAAATATTAATGAATGAATTAAAACAAATCAGATATTGTGGGTTTAGACCAATTGAATGCTTAGCATGTAGACCCAGTACTGTTTTTAAGGGAAAACGTTTGTTTCAAGCCAAACACGTGAGCGACGTGAAAGAAGAAGTTTATGAAAATCATAGCGTTATAAAAGCTAAATGCTTGCCGCAAACGAATGTTAATAAGCCACGTTATGAGATAACATTATTCGTAAGTAGATTCTAAATTTAAAAAGTTAGTTTCCATTCTTATGTCTTTAAAAATGTTCGTTTCCGTCGCGTGGACGCCTTTGTCCAAAATAAATTCTAGTTCCTCTAATCAATATTTTGAGCCTCAGATAGCTTTTTTGTGTTTTTTTATTTATTTGAAATAATAATGATAAAAAAGTTTCTATTACTGCAATTATCATGGCGATATAGCGTCTCTCACACGGCTGTCCTGAATAATAACTAGGCAATATCAGAAAGTAACGCCATTTATTTTTTTTTAAAGAAAATTAAAAAAATACAGGTAAACAACTAGGTGCAGCTGAAATACGGGTCTTGTTCTACTTTTCCACATTGACACCTTGACGATTTAGGCATTTATCCCAAAGCTGCACCAGTTTCAGAAAACCCCGCTCATAGAACTCTGTCGGTTGTGAATACAGCCAATGGCGCACGGCAGATTTGAGTTCCTCGTCACTCTCAAACATCTGACCACCCAGAAATCACTTCATGGAATCAAAGAAGTGGTAGTCCGATGGCGCTAAGTCAGGACTGTAGGCTAGGTGGTCCAGAACCTCCCACCCGAAACACAGCAGTTTTGCTTTTACGAATATTCGGGATAAGTGACTAGAAAGAGGAAACGATGCTCGACTTCTTCATGACAACGCACGCCGCAAGGGTCAACGTCGTCTAATCAAAACTGGTCCGTTTCGGTTGGGACAGTCCGGACTTAATGCCCTTGGCACTCGAATTACCACCTCTTTGGTCCCATGAAGAGATTTCTGGGAGGTGAGAGGTTCGAGACTGACGAGGAACTCAAATCTGCCTTGCGCCATTGGCTGTATTCACATCCAACGGAGTTCTATGAGCGGGGTTTTCTGAAACTGGTGCAGCGTCGGGATAAATACCTAAATAGTCATAGTGCCTGTGTGGAAAAATAGATAAGGACTTGTAGTTTCAGCCGCACTTAGTTCTTTACCTGTATGTTTTGTAAATTTCTTTGAAAAAAATAAATGGCGTTACTTTCTGATAGCTCCTCATATAAGATTTTAATAGTAATTTTTATTCATTCGAAGATTTCACAAGAACGTTGAATAACGAAAGCTCACTGCTCATGTAGAAGAGGGATAATTGGGACCTGTAAGCATATTGCTGCTATATACGAATATATTAACAATCAGCCAGATGAATCGGTCACTACTGTTGCTCAACAATGGGGAATCCCAAACGTCAAGGAAACGTATGCTAAGGGGAAGAAACTTGAAGACCTCTTTCCGAAAAATGATTTCGCCACAATAAGGGAAGAAGTAATGACACCAGAAACTATTATGAAGATATTCCCGGGTATTGATTGTCCGTTTTATCACATCACGCAAGCAAATTCGAGTAGTTCGATAGTTACAGAATGCGAAGAAATTCTTCGAACAGTGATAAATTCTGTTTTCTTGGAAGGACAGAAGTCACTTTTCGGAACACTTCTAAAGAACAGGTCTATCAACGATAGCAACTACTGTTCTTACGACTTAATTCAAAATAACAACAAGCTTATTTTTAAACGAAAATCATACTAGCTTCAAGATAATGAAAAAGCTTTTTACGATGCAAAAATTAAATTGACTTATGATGAAATTGTCCATTATGCCATTGAAACCAACGATCAAAGCAAAATGCAGCTGTGGCATAATCTACGACAAGTAAGGATTTTAAGTTCGAAATGCCACAAAGTGATCACACGAAAATCGAATTTCGAAAGACTGTGTACTCAGCTAAATTCTAAATTTAATGGCTCACATGCAACAAGATACGGACTCAACATGGAACCTGCAGCAAGATCGAGCTTTATTTTTAAAACGAATCAACGGGTGACAACAATAGGGTTGGTCATTTATCCATTATTTCATTGGTTATGTTGCAGCCCTGACGGAATCATCAACAGCAAAGATGAATTTAAACTTCTGGAAAGAAAATGTCCCTTTTCAAGAAAAGATGAAAACATTATTGATGGAACTCTATCATATGTAAATTATTTAGTTTATATTGACTATGACTGGCAACTGAAAAAGAAACACCCCTATTATACTCAAATACAGGTGCCCTTATTTGTTACGGGTCTAAAAGGACGCCATCATCGTGAATGTAAAATATGATAGAAATATTTTACTAGAAACAATCCCAAAAATAGAAAAGTTTTATTTCGAACATTTTATTAAAGAATTGCTGTATCAAAAATAATCACAATAAAATCTTTTAATATCCAAACTATAATATTAGGTTTTTATTAGGGAGGCACCAAAGTTTGCAAGAATACAACATACATGCATTATCACGAAATGACTGTTATCAGACAGTAAAGTGAATAAAGCCCTCTCCCGATGCTTAAGCCCGAAATGCTCACCAGAGTTCGCCCACTTCTCGCTTGCACGGTGCCTATACCTAAACGCAGTGGCGGCTTCTCCATAGGCACTGCAGCACGCCCAGTTTCACTTTCGATATCGATAATATTCAATATCATGTGTCTTTTTTTTCTTTAATGTTATTCTTAAACATGTATATTACATGATTCTTAAACTTAATGTCAGTAGCTATTCCCTAGTTCGTAAAAAAATTAAATTTTCTGACGCAGCACCCCTCAGAAATTCCAGTTTACGAGCCGTTACTGCCTAAACGAACCGCTTGGATCGAATGGTCAACTTTCCCATTATGATAAAATAATAATAAATTAAATTAAATACATAATAAAAATAATCTTTCCCGGCAATACAAGAACAATGCGCTTCTTTCACAGTAGAATTCTCAAAAAATACTGAGAGTTCATGTGCCTTTCCTGTTTTTCGTTGCGATTTCCAACACGATGCAAACACATGGAATTCCTGTGATTCAGTATCTTCGATTGTTATGTTATAAACGTATCCACCTGAGAAGAATTTAAATCCTTGGTCTTCACAACGTTTGGTTTGCACACCAATCCTACTTATGAAATCCATTCCAATTGAAAGAGTGAAATTTTTTAATTTTTTTAAATCAGTTGTTCTAGGTTTGCTCTCCATGGTTGTTATGCCTTGTCAATTCTTGTGCGCTAGTGCGTTATGGCTTTATATTCCGTCTCACTGACGCCATCTTGTGACGTAATTAAAAGCCGCCGAGTCATCAAGAGCAGAGGCGGGGCTACGCGTTATCGGTCAATTTACCGCAGTTTCTTGTATGACGTCAGTAATGAACGTTCCCCGTAGAACTTCCTCGGACTATCAGAGGAGGCAACATAACCGGAATTACAGAATTTCAATGGGCCAATCGTCAAATTTCCAGTCTCCTTTTACAATTGTTTCTGGCTTCGGCCCAGACAGCATCAGTAGTCTGGTCTTGGAACTCACAGCCGTCGGACCTCTCTCCAAGCCAGAGCCATGGTATCCTTGTCGGACTTACATGGGCTCCGAGTTATCGACTCTAAAGATTAAATGCCAGAATCGGATCAGTGATTCTATTGGGGTTACCGTAGTCCTCACCACGAAAAGGCCTACACGACGCCTTCCGATTTTTTAGCGTCCAGTCGACTTGAATACTATGCACGGAATAGATTGAACATGAAAAACGTTAACGACATCATTTTGTGTACATCATTTTGTTTTCCGGAATTAAAAACGGTAAGAACTTTTGTTGTTAACTAGTATACACTGTCATATCAATGAATTATGACCAGCACCCCTTCAAGGCATACGCTTTAGTTTTGTCAATATTAACTCTTAAATGATTGTGACTAATCCAAATATTAAGATCAGAAAGAGCCACATTAAGTAATGTTATCAAACGAGGGATATCGTGAAAGGCTTCCAAAAAAGTAATATCATCAGCATAGAACATGGTTTAGTGGAACCATTCTGGTTTAGTTGAGCCTTTATGGTTCATAGCAACTTTCAATGCTAAAATATGGAATGTAATATATCAAACGACTTGGAATGAGGTGTCATGAATGAATATAACGTCAAATTAATGCGCCAAATAATTGATGGATCCATACTGCCATGAATATCAAAAATTACTCCAAAGGACGTAATTTGGTAACGAAATGCGTTATTCAGTAAGGCCTTACGTAAGAAACATAAGGCTCTAGTACTGCGTAACTTGTTTTTTTTATGAAACGTCTCACTTTTGATTATTTTTTGTTATTTGAACTAAAGGTTTAGTCGAACCTGAGCATGCTTTGATGAATTTTCATTTTGCTTTGTAGAGTATTGCAGTGATGACCGAATAATCTTATGAATTGTATTGCTTAAGTGCACCGTTATTTGTTGATTCATTTATGATATTTTCTTTTCTTGTTTTTTTGCCTCTTGAGCTTTATTTCTTTACTACTTGCCCAGTTTTAAGGCGGCCACGATTGATCCGGACACAAACCGAAGAGGAAAAAAGAATAAAACCCAACACGATTTTGTCTGAATCGACCAGAAAACGTTTTATCCGGCTGGGAACTGAAATCAATGTTATTTGGTAGAATGAGAAGAGAAAGAAAAGGTTCAGAAACTATTTATTTTGTAAGGGTGATACCTTGCCAGAATTTTTGTTGGTCACAGAGTAGAGCCCTTGTTGGTCGTTTATTATTCAGAAGATTTTTTTTACCTTACCCTCTGTACGGAGATTGGGCTTCCAAGCGTGGAGCTAGAGGTGTATCACAGAAGGCAAATCCGCTCGTAAGATAATTCACTCTGTAGCCCAGTCTGTATTTCTGAAAGATTCACGCAAAAACGCAATGCACAATTGCTTCAGTGATTTGAGTTATTCGCTGCTTTAAAGAATTTTTTTTTGTTTGTAACTTTGCGAATCTTCTTTATCATTACCTGTAATTGTTTGTTATAGCGTCATTGCTTGAAGTTTGAAAGAAAAGTTTGGATCCGGCCAAAGGGCAAAGCGTAGCTGGTTTGGTTTTTTCATTTTCTTTTGTCAGTTTGGGGTAATTTGAGTAGGGTAATTTAGACGAAATAGCTTGCAATTTAAGAGTAATTGATTTTTCGGTAGTTAATCGATAAATGTAAGGGGTTTACTACTTTTTTGATTATTTAATGGATTTTCGGTGGGGAAAGCTATAATATAATTTATACTATGGGATTTTACTCATTAATTTTCTTATTTCCTAACTCCGGTAATCTTAACGGTAATCAGGTGGGACGTTACAATATATGCTAATCGATATACGTATAACCTAGACGCTCTTATTCCGTTTAATGTTCTGCATACAACTATGTTGGTACTATTAAATATCCAACCCTCGTACGTCCTCTTGGAGGATCTGCGCTGCCTTGCCGAATATCTGAGACCAACGTCTGATATAATGAGTTGGCGCTAGAGCTTTTAAGCCTCAAAAAAACGTTAAATAAGTCCTCTACCGGTGCCCGTTAATACGGATATTGATGGAGGTGAAGGCGTCTTGAAGCATACAGGGTGTCTCATAACTATTTGGCCAAACTTGACAGGTAGGCATACGGCATGTAAGGAATACTTTTTTGCAGTAAATCCATGGTCGGAAACTATTCAGTGTCTAACAATGTCTGCTCGACTAACTGGAAACGCACACCGCAGTTTCCTTGAGAAGATTTTACCAGAGTTTTTAGAGAACATAACTATGGTAATACACCGGGCACCTCCATATTTCACTTTCGAGGTTCGTGATTATCTGAATCTTAAATTTCCAAACAGATGAATTGGTCGTGGAGGTCCTAATAAATGGCCACCACAATCATTTGACCTCACCTGTGGGGTCTTATGAAGAATGTGGTGCATGGAACCCCCGTGGAATTAGTGGACGATCTTGTAAGGCGTGTGGCAGCTGCTGCTGCTGCAGCAGAAGTTCGATATTACGGCGATGCGAGTGCTGTATTGAGAGAGGTGGTCGTTATTTTGAACACATAGTCTATTGTGATAAACTCTGCTGTAAGCTTCATGATAAATAAAAATAGATAAGTCTATCATATCTCTTCATTAGTGACCTGCAAGACAATTTTTCAATGTGGCATTATTGGACAGTGAGTCATTTTCAACCACGGGTTTATTGGCAAAATATTTTCAAATAATCTCCCCCCCCCCCCTACCTCCCTGTTAAGTTTGGGCAAAGAGTTGAGATACCCTGTAGATACTATCATTTGATAAAGAGCGTTTTTGGGATTGGATAATGTTTTATATAAAATGCGAAAAATGTCAATTAAATGTGGCTTCTTGGGTGGGAATTTTCTTGAGCGAGATGCGGGGGAGGAAAATATAGGGGAGGGACTGTTAAATATCTTAGCAGTGGTCAAGTAGCGAACACTTAACAAGGAGGGTCTTTCAAATACAGTTTCCTATTCCAAACCTATATAACCAGATTTCAAATTTTGTAAAAAGATTATATCTAAAATATCCAGAAAATCTTGGAAAATTTGCCAAAAATTCCACAAATCTAACGGAAACCAATTTTCGATACTTTTCGATCTACAATAAAATATAGAAACAAACTTTGTAAAATAAAACACTTTACAAACTATGCATACAATTTAAATATCAGGTTTTGCAAAAGTTTTTTTCCGGATTTTTCAAAAACGATTGAACTTGAATGACAGATTCAGCTCATGCAGATGCCGGGCAATGATTGTAAAGTGAACCTTGAACTGTTCTGCGAGTTCCCTTGTTGTTACATCGTGATCTTCATCATTTGCTTGGCGTAGATCACAATCTGAAATCATGATTGGCCGACCAGAGACGTGCATCTTGAAGAGTGCTATCTCTGCGTCTGAACCGGCGATACCATTCTTCTATTGTACGTAAACTAACAGTGCCATCACCTAAACGTTGGCAAATGTTTCGGTGACATTGCGCAGCACTGATCTTTCCAGAATACTCGTAGAAGATTATTGCTCGAATATGCTCGCGTGAAAGGTCCATTTCAGACCGTTGATGGCGCTCACAGATGTATAGTCAGAAAGTTGATTCTTGGATGTAATATAGCAAAGATATTCAGGAATCGAATGCAATAATTTGTTTGAAAACGTATGAACACCCCCTTCGGAAAATGAGCCTTCTTGAATACGGGTTCTAGAACCGGAAGAAACTTTTGCAACAAACTGATATAAACAATATAATAAAGAATTTTCGCATTTAATATTAAAATTAAATTTAAAATGATAAAAATTACTATGTGTGATTAGAGTGAGAATCAAGTTAATAACTCCAGAGCAAATTTTAACCGAACTGTGAATTTTTATTGATAAATATGTTAAAAAGGGGGCACAGATGCAGGGCCAGCGATTCTTGTTGCTCCACCATTTTGCTGCTCTCAAGGTACGAGTATTTAATCGCAATGCCGGTCTTCTATTTCCTACGACCGCCCGATTAAATGCGTATGAAAATGTATAAATGGCTACTTGTTCCAGAAGAAAGCATTAATGACTGCTTATAGAGTTAAAGGGGATTCATTTTCTATAGTTTTGGGGAAAGAGAAATGGACTGCATGCATGGAATTTGAGCGCGAGTCATGGAGTAATAATGCGCGTAGTGAAATTGCGTATCTAATATCGAGAGGCCACTATACTTGACTATTTGTTTCTAGAAGAAAGCATTTTTTGCCTGTACACTAAGCATTATATTCTTTGACATACAAACGGGGCAAGAAAGTGTTTGCACACCATAGAAATACATCTGAAATGCATACCAGCAATTTAGCAATAAATGTTTATTGTAATTTGACAATATTTGAAAACCTACTTTTAATACTATGGCTAAACTTGGATGAATTCTCTAAGTATTTGTGAAATTGTATTGTATAATTTATTTATAAATGAACTTTATGAATTTATAAATGAAATTCATGGATAATTTCATTTACAGCCTGATATAGCCTAATATGTCATGCAAATGAAAAACCCAATTTTTAAGTAGACGATGTAAGTGACCCTGTTTGTGAATTTATTTTTTAAGCTGAATACTTAGCTATGAATTCTTGTTAAGCTGAATACTTTGTTACGGATTTATATGGTTTAGTCAAATTGATTTTTATGATTGATTTTAGTCACTGATTTTGTTATGACTTTTTTTTATCATACACATGGCATTCCATGCATTTCTTCATGCAACTGTTATTTTCAGGTAGACTTGCGCAGCTCCTATTGGCAGATTTTATGGAAATTTTATGTAAATTTCTAAACTGAAAGCATCCGGTGTCGAAATTGGGAAACATGAAGCCACCTGCTGTCGAAATTGTGAAACACGATGCCACCTGGTGTTGAAATTGGGCAACTCGTTGTTTCCAAGCTATAACGAAGCTTAGTCATTGTTGTCCTCACTATAAAGACAATCTTTGAAATTCCATTACTCCCTAACTAGGTGATCTAGATCAAAACCTAACGTTAAATTGGACTTAGTATAATTTTATCTATAGATGGCTATAATTAGAACGTGTTACTATAAGGGGGTCTATTTTTAACAGACCGCGTGGGTATATTCATTATTTACCAAATATTTATTTGTTTGTTCCACCGAAAAACATTAACATGATTCAATCCTTTGGACTGCAGATTCGAAACTAAGATACCTTTTTAATTATTGCAACTATTTGTATTTAAAAAAGTAAAATCTTCACCTCCCCCCTCCCCCCTCCCCGATCATCATACAGTCTGGACAAACAGGTCCTGGATGGACGTATTGGATCCCAATTCATAAAAAATAAAATAAAAATAATAGAAAACTGGCTAAATAAAGGAAAAAAATAATTAAAAAATCGACTTTGTCATTCATTTTTACGTCCAAAATAATGTTTATTAACAAGCAAGTTACTAATAAACAATATAAAAAAAATTAAAAGAGTAAATAACAACAGAAACAAAAGTTTGGAAATTTAATTACGTTTGCAAATTTAGTATTTAGTCCAGCCTCCCCTGACATTAACAACTGGCTTTATTCGCCTTGGCATAAATTCAATTGGGTATTGGCATTATTCTTTTGTAATTTTACACTAAACGTCTTGGACAATAGTTTGAAGCTCATTGATGTCGGCTGGCTTCAAACTTGAAATTTACTTCTTCATGATGTTCCATATCTCCTGAATCGGATTCGTGTCCGGGCTATTCCCAGGCCACTTTAGCACCTGAACTTGTAGGTCTTCTAGCCAGACATTGAATATATAGATCTTACTCAGAAATAAAATCACCATTGCCACAAAAAAAATTGTGTAATAGGAATCAGATGATCTGCCATTATTTGGGTGTAGTAAGCACTGTTGACACTTCCCTTGAGGAGGCAGAGACTTCCAAATCCATGAAAGCAAGTACTTGGAGGAAATTTGACTCTTTGAGCAATGCACCCTGGGTGATACTTTTGGTCTTTCTTCCGAAGGACTCTTTCTTGCCCATCATTAAATAATGAAAATTTCGACTAATAACTAAAAATGACATTTTTCCAATCATCAATTGTCCAAAATTGATGGTTTTTATCCCATTGATAGCGTTTTGCCTTCAATGATTGCTTTTGTCAACAATGACTTCTTTACTGCAACATATGATGTATAGCCCATTGATCTTAATCTTCTTGCAGCTGTTTTTGGAGATACATCTTTTCTCATGATACGATTCCATTGTTCAGTCACTTGTTCAATCGTTGTTTTTTTTATTTATTCGCACCAAAACCCTAAGATGCTTATCTTCCTTTGCAGTTGTAATACGTTTTCTTCTAGTACGAGGCAAAACATTGGCCGTTCCAAGTTCTTTGTACTTTTTAATGATTTTTTTTTGACCGCACTTATCTAGCTATTTCCATTTGCTTTTCATTATTCTTCCACTTTTTATTAATCAAATCTTGGATATATTTTTCAATATGTGCGGTTGGTGGAATGTTATTATTTGAACGTTTATTTTTACCTCCTAAGCCTTACATACAAAGCCAACTAGAAAGACAGGCCGGGGCACTAAAAAGTCACATGACCAAAGTAGATCAAGCAACAATCCAATCTTCATTGTTTCCAAACAAACGAAAAAGCGCTGAATGTTGAAATCCAAGATGGACACAATGAAGAGTGGATTGTTGCTCGATCTACTTTGGTCATGTGACTTTTTAGTGCCCCGGCCTGTCTTTCTCGTGGGCTACGCTTTCATAAAAATGATGTAATAATGTTAATAGACGCAACAGTGATCTAATCACATTTTTAGAAAAGTATAATAATTTTAAAGAATTTAAGTATTTTTAATTTCAAATTTCCAAACTTTTGTCCCTATTTAATAGAACTTGGACCCCCAGTGATCGAAATTCGATCATATTTTTTCATATGAGGAAAAAAAAA
>JAHWFO010102532.1:0-16187 GCA_023313115.1 Rhysida immarginata
ATAAAAAGAAGAAATCGAATCCCCTGCCACCCCGGGAAGAAAATAGATGAGGCACGAGAGCGAGAAGGACGAGACCAAGTGAGAGATGGGTGGAAAAGGGGAAGGCGCAGGTGACGATAAAAAGGAAGAGACAGAGAGAGTCGAGGAACGGAAGGGAAAGGTTCACGAAAGGAGGAGAAGAATCGAAGCATGCAGATCGTGTGAGGAATTGGAAAGAGAACCGAAAAGACACGCCGAGAGAAGTTTCATCGTGTATGAAAGGAAATAAGGTGGCTTCAGCGAAGGGAACCGGAGGAAGGAAAAGAGGAAGAGACGGGAGCGACTTGAGAAGACCGAAGGAAGTACGCGTCTCAAGCGTTAGAGTCTCCGGCCAAGCTGTTCGTTCCAGAATTAAAATTCCGGCCCGCGAATCTATAAAAGAGGATTTCCATGGCTACTCTCAGGCAAGTAAATGTTGTAATAAGTACTTGGTTAGAACTTTTGTGAACTTGACTAGACAGGCTGCTCGCCGACGAAGGACGCCGACGAGAGGGCAACGAGCCCGACATCAAGAGTGCTTTTTGCCACGGGACCCAGGGGAAAAGGGTTACGGAACTACTCAACCGCCGTTTGAGGAATCAACCCGGAGGATTGACCCGCCTGTGCTAAACGACGGACCCCAGCCTGTCCAGCCCAATTTCAAGAAAGACGATTGCCGTCGTTGCTGCAGACTCCGAAGCCCGCAACGTAGGAGGGTCGACCGAACAAAGGGACAACGCCCAGATATCGACTCGCCCTTTAACGGAGGATTCTGCAGATACGGCTTCTGCAAGCAACGCAGCGAGCCTGCAGAGCGACCCGGACTTTCGGCGTACGGATACCAAGCGCTTCGCGAGCGCGCGCCCGGATGAGATCTCAAGCTGTGAGCCGCGCTCGGCTTTAGCGTCCTTGTCTCAGGGTACTGTACAGTAGCTACCAAAAAAATTTGCACTTACCGCATCGTGAAAAATGGAGCGTGTTTAATTTTTGCGCCGCCAGGTGCGCAAGATTTTGGAATTACCCAATTGTCAAAGGTAGAGTCCGTAGAATTCCGGCTTTTATTGACAACGTTAATAAGTTTATTATTATCATGGGAATAAGTTTATTTGAAAAAATTCTTTGTTTTGTTTCTATAATAACTATCCTTTTAACCGAAATAAAGAAAATAAAAGTGAAGTATAAAAAATAAATGAAAATAAATCTAATAATTTTTCAATTTAAGATATAATCTAATGTCATCACATGACGGCCGCCTTGGAACTTTTTATTGTGATGTCAGATTGTTAACTGATTGTTACATACAGTAAATATGAAAAAAGATGACATCATAAAAATTCCAATAATGAGACCTAGGCCTATTACATCCTAGATAAATAGTTTCAAATTAGAGACTAAAAATTATTGTTTTTCTTCAATTTATTTTTTATACTAAACTTTTATTTTCTTTATTTCGGTTAAAAGAATAGTTATTAGAGAAACAAAACAAAAATTATTTCAAATAAACTTACTCCCATGATGCAACGGTGAGTTGCCACTAAAAGCCAGAATTCTGCGGACTCTACCTTTGGCTAGTGTGTAATTCCAAAATCTTGCGCACCTGGCGGCGCAAAAGTTAAACACGATCCATTTGTCACGATGCGGTAAGTGCAAATTATTTTGGTAGCTACTGTACATTTCAATTCAGTAACGGCTAAGCATTTAGAGTTGTTAAGTTGAAAGCTAATTTTTCTCTTGAATTTCGACTGTCCTCGTTAATAACTATAGTAGAATATTTCATTGCTTCGAAGTTTTCCCCGTTCACTGTATGTTTTTGATGAGTGACTGATATATGTGTTTTTCATATAATTTTTTTTAGTCTCGGGCAACGCTCCAATAAACCCCCAGGGGTCGCCGCCTTCTTCAGCAGCGGTGACAGACCCAGCAAGTGTTCGACGACATTGGCAATTTCGACCAGTGGTGACGGAGGCCTTCATTCCGAACCAACATCGATGGAATCCGATGTGGTCGCAATTCCAATGTTTCTATTATAAATGTACTACCAATTGAAATCCATGAATATTTGATTTGAACTGTAAAAATCTTACCATCAAATTTATTAAAATTTCAATTATCAATTACGCCGTTTCCGTCCCTCTCCCTTCTCTTTGCACGACTGGAGTTAACGAGCAAGCATAATTAATAGAATTTATTTGAGTCAAATAAAAGTCGTGAAACTGGTGTAACCCTGCCATATCAAAGTAATGATTCGTCGGAAAAAGAGACCAAACAGCTATTATGATATCATTTTTTGGAAAACAATTACGTTTCCCACGTGAATTGTTGATGTGTCCGTCGATATCAAGCTTCCAAATATAAGAAGGACGTTAAGTATCCAAAGTGAGCACAATAATAACAACAAAAACACGGACATAGAAAAGTACAAATCCCATAGCACTTCTTTGTTGATTTCGATGGCTAAATAAGTTTATCAGCGATTAACAAATGACAAGAAAATCCGGAATGTACATAGTCACGAAATTTACAGATCAATCAATAACAATGATTTGATGATTTGTTTAGATAAGGACATCCAATCAGCGATCGACATAGACTAAGGTCATTATTCGATTTCAGATGATCAACTATTAACAATTTCTACAGACTCTAAAAAACATAATAAAATGTTATCATTCGTAGTATTGTGATTCAAATAAATCAATGCAGAATGCATACCCTTCTTTCAGCACATGGTGCGCTAAACTAGAAATGGGAAGAACGTTATAATAGTTTTAACATTCTTAATACTAAATAGCGAACATATTTTATTTATTAAGAACGTTAAAGTAAGTTATCTTGTCACCACCAATTGCAACAAAGCACGATTGATCGTCGACTACTGTGAAGAACCAATTTATCACGCCCAGTAAGGCTTGCCTGCATAGGCCACAAATACTCGTGTAGCCTGTATTGCTTATGTTGCTTATGAGCTCACTCATCGAGTTCCAACCCTTCAGAATGATATTAATCCCAATGAAGTTTTTGATGTCATGAAATGTCTAAAGTGTTATCTCCATTATCGCTGATGTCATGAATGATTGCTGGGATCTTGGCTATTTTTTGGAAAATCGGAAGAAATCCATACCAAAGCCTGGCCTAAATCCTTCTCTCGCCGAGAGTTACAGGCCCGTAAGCTTTATTGGCAATTTTATCGAAAGTCTTAAGAGTGAATCTTAGAGGTTTAAAAAATAGGCCAACAGTTTTTTTCTTGAGAAATAATTTCGTTTTCTTTTTAGTAATTTCTGTTAGCTTCAGCTCTGGACGTATGTTGCTGACGTAAATACTTCTCTGGACCGCTCAATGTAAAATGGTCTTGTCTTCTTGGCTGCCTATAAAGCGTGTGACATAATGGTATCATTTATAAGATGATTTCTTGTTGGCTTTTCCCCGACTTGATTGCTTTGATTCACAAACAGGACATCTCGTTTACAAAGGCAGAAAACGTCTGGAGGCCTTCTACGAGGCGATATCAGAAAGTAACACCATTTATATTTTTCAAAGAAAATTACAAAATATACAAACAATTAAGTGCAGTTGAAACTACAGGTCTTTATTTAATTTTCCACATAGGCATCTTGACCATTTAGGCATTTATCTCAACGCTACACCAGTTCAGAATACCCCGCTCATAAAACTCCATCTGCTGTCAATACAGCCAACGGCGCACGCCTGATTTGAGTTCCTCGTCAGTCTCAAACCTCTGACCACCCAGAATCTCTTCATGGGATCAAAGAGGTGGTAGTCCGAGGATGCTAAATCCGGATTGTAGGCTGTGTAGTTCAGAACCTCCCAACCGATACGGACCAGTTTTGATTTGACGACGTTGGCCATATTTCGGGCGTGCTTGTCATGAAGAAATCAAACATCGTTTTCTCTTTCTGGTCCCTTATCACGAATAGCACTCCGCAGTTTAGTCAACGGTTTTGCAATAAGTAGCGGCGTGACGGTTGATCCACGCGTAGGATGCCTTGCATATCCCAAAAACTGTAAGCATAATCTTGCGAGCTGAAGGAGTAACTTTGAATTTCATGCGAAGCGGAGAATGTGGATGTTTTCACACCATGCTTGCGGTTTTTGTCTGAGGTGTGAAGTGCCTCATTTCCTGTGACAATGCCATTCAGAAGCGCATTTTCCTCCTGGTTGTACCACTGCAAATGTTGCAGAATGCACGCCATTCTGTTGCCGATCTGTTCTGATGTCAAACTTTTTGGAATCTAACGCGAACAGATTTTGCGGTATCCAAGCTTCTCGTGCACGATATCCCATGCAGATCCACAGGACATGTGAAACTTTTCACCCACTTCTTTCAAGGAAATGCGACTGTTTTCTCTGATTGTTTTGTTAATGTCTTCGATAATGGCTAGTGTTGCCGCTGACGCAGGCCACACAGAACGCTGCTTATCGGCAACACTAACTCTTCATTCTCGAAACTTTTTACACAATTTGCACTCATTGGAATAGTCCAGACAGTCGGCACCGTAAACTCCTACCATTTCGCCATAAATTTTAGTAGGTTTCTTATCTTTTGCGAAAAGAAACCTTATAACAGCTTGCTGTTCTTCCATTGTATACGATGTGAAAGCACTTAGTGCGTGCGAAGATTTGGCTATGTTAACTTTTACACAACGACTATATTTCCACCGTTAAAAAATAAATGGCGTAAATTTCTGATATCCCCTCGTATTTGTATGGTAATAAACTCGAGTGTGTGAAGAATTACAAAAATCTTGGTGGCGATAGCTGAAATGGAATGACCATGATATTAGAGATATGTTAAGGTGTAGAGCTTATTCATGAGGTATATAATATGGCGGCAGCAGCTTCAGCTCCGACTTTGATTGGCGGCGGCAGCCGAAGCTGCTGCCACTATGTTGTATACCAGCTTCACACTGTGATTGGTTGCTGCGGAACGACGTCACTCTGATGAATAAGCTCTATACTTTTACTGATAAGATAAACAATTCCCAACCTGAACCAAAATATTAAAAAATAAACTGTAGAAAAAATTAACAGTTTATTGTACAATGCATTACAGTAAAAAAAATACTTTAAACTTGAACTAAAAGCCAAAACAAAAAGTAAAAAGTTAATTTAAGAATACATTTATAATTATATAAGGATTCAATTGTCAATTTGGAATTATAAGCCAAAAATATTTTTGAATGTAATTATCATGAGTAACAATATAAGATTTTAATAGGCTAGTTGCGTAACGCTGGCGTCGCCATCAAGCGGTAAAATTAGGTTACAACCCGGTACAATCACCATAGTATCTAAAGCTTATGGAGGAAGAGCAACAGATGCCTTTATAACTAATGATTGTGGATTTTTAAACCTGATTGAACAGGTGATCTCGTTTTCGCAGACAAAGGTTTGCCATTAATTAAACCCGAGCTCTCAAAACGTAACGCAACGTTAATAATTCCTCCATTCACTTATAATCAACAGTTTACAGATGACGAGATTGAACAAAGTTACATTATAGCATCAATAAGCATACATGTTGAACGAGCCATTCAGAGGATTAAATTATGTCAAATCCTCAACCACATTCCCATAAAACTACAACCTGACATAGATTCAATAATATATTTAAGTTGTATCATTGCTAACAGCCAGCTTCCTTTAATTAAAGAGAATACTACGGTTTGGTTTATTAGAAGTTTTGGCATCGATTACTAAGATCATTTTGCGCCTTTTACACAAGTAATATCTGTATGCAGCCCGAGACAAACACAAAAATCCATGCCCACGGAGGGATTCGAACCCACGACCAGACCGACTCGAGAACCAGAAAGCCTACGCCCTAGCCCTCTCGGCCACCCAGCCGGCAGAATACTACGGAAAAGCCATAAGATAAAGCACTTGTTATTATTTATTTGAAAAGAAATAAATTGCTATATTACAAAAATCTTTTTCTTTATTATTATTTTTTTTAATTAGCAGCATATAAAATAGGAAGAAAGTAATCAAAGTAAAACATCTGTAATTTTGGAATAGAATTCACTAAAAAAAAAGCTCATCTCTTTGAACAATTAGATGAACATAACCTTTTTCAAATAGTTTTTATCCCAATAAGAGATTTGTTAATATACCGGGTGGGCAAGAAATAACGTGAGGTGTTCAGAGCTCGCTAGCGGGAATTCTATTAGGCCAAATGCAGTACATTTTGGTGTATATACTTAGTGGAACATGCAGTTTCGATTTCTGCAAAAAAAAAAAAAAAAAAAAAAGTACCAAAAGTCGCCATAGGGGGCGCTTATTTCAAGAAAACAATGAATACATTTGCATAAGCGCGTTCCGTGTTGAGCAATCATGACAATAAAAGGCAAGGCTAAGGATTTCCCATCATTCACGAACGAATGGCCTGACGATGACGCTTACTCTGCCTGACCGGGCGTTATTAGTCAAGTTGTTTTATCAGAAGAGCGACAATGCAAGTGCTGCCCTTCGTGAATTCCGGCGATTGAAAACGTTACGAAGAGGACCGATGAGCATAACTAACTTACGGAAAATGATTGAACGATTTGAATCTACCGGAACTCTAGGAGTGCAACCAGGCCGGAGACGCAAACGAATCAGGCAGCAACACGTTGAAGAAGTTGCAACTGCTGTTGTGGAACAGGAGATGACTACTGTGCAGGGTACCAACAGTGCACACGCAATAGCACGCCAAACAGATATCCCATATTCGACGGTGAGGAAAATATTGCATAAGATATTGACATTTTATCCCTATAAACTCACACCTGTTCAACAATTGCTTCCTGGAGATGAACGTACCCGAACTGACTTTTCGTTGAGATTTTTAGCACGTATGGAAGTGGATGATGCATGGCCATGGCAAATTTTATGGAGTGATGTGGCACATTTTTATTTGAATGGTGATATCAATACCCACAACTGCCGTATTTGGGCTGCATCAAATTCCCAAGTGTGTCTGCCAACTCCTATGCATTCACCGAAACTAACAGTATGGTGCGGCTTTACTGCTTCTTTCATCATCGGCCCTTACTTTTTTGAAGAAATCGGTCCCCGTGGACCGGTGACTTGTTCCGTCAATTCTGCCATGTATGCCGATATGCTTGAGAATTTTGTGATACCACGATTGCAGGAAAAGGGTTGTCTGGTTTCTACCATTTTTATGCAGGATGGTGCAGCAGATCTTGCGAGAACGTTTTTCAGACAACAGAATAATTAGTCGTGCATTTCCCATGGTATGGCCACCCAGGTCGCCTGATCTCAACCTTTGTGATTTTTGGTTATGGGGATATTTGAAAAGCCCTGTGTATCAAGCACATGTTCCTGACCTCTCAACCTTAAAGGATCAAATAACGTTACATATCAGACTAATTAATGCAGATATGCTGCGAGCTGCCGTAGAAAATGTCGTGTACCGCATGCAGCTATTGGAACAGCACACTGGTGGTCATATTGAAACACATTTGTAATTAAAAATAAAACATTGTTTATTATTGTTACTAAAGTTGGTTTTTACGGTATTTGTTCATTTGACAATTAGGTATTCATTGTTTTCTTGAAATAAGCGCCCCCTATGGCGACTTTTGGTACTATTTTTTTTTGCAGAAATCGAAACTGCATGTTCCACTAAGTATATACACCAAAATGTACTGCATTTGGCCTAATAGAATTTCCGCTAGCGAGCTCTGAACACCTCACGTTATTTCTTGCCCACCCGGTACTTTCAAAATGCTCTTCGAAATTTAGCGTTAGAGAATGAAGTTTTATGTGGTTAAAAGAGGCAGGGCGATTCATGTCTTTTAAAGTATTTTTTACTGATTTTCTGACGGCTATTATAAATAAATTACCTTTAAATAAAGATTTTCCTCGAAATCGATCAAAATTCACGCTTTGAAAACTACAGTGAATAACTATAGGTGGCATAATTTGCGTTATAAATCGTGTTCTTGCCTCGTTGATTATAATGAAAGGCCAATTGTGCCTCATCATGGCCCACTATACCTTGTCTCAGCTTCAGTTGAGAGTGACGTCACGAGTGAAATGGTTACAGTTCGCCCGCATGAAGAAATAGTTCGAATAATTTTCTATATAAAAAGTTCAAAATTCTTTCTGAAATCATATTTCATATATTTCTCCTCGATATAATAAAAAATCGGCGGATAGAAAAACCATTTGACGAAATTTTAAAAAAAAAATAAATAAAATTTATTTTATTTTATTTTTTTATAAAATAAAATGAAGTTAGTCTGTAGTCGAGATTATTTGATTGTAAAATGGCGGCGTCACTTGTTCCTGCGTGAAAGAGATGTGTCAGATCATGGTCAGAAATGAAAGATGATCGAGTTTTCACGAAGAAGATTAATACTTTAAACATTAATTTAATAAAATGATATCTGATAGATACCATCTACTTTCGAGAAGCCACGTGATTAAAGGATGGTGTAACGTAGCATACATAGCCTTAGAATAACTTATTCTTTTAACGGCGGAATGATACGATGTTGTGCATTATGTCTGTTAAGGACTTCCTTCCATGACGTCACTCTCAACTGAAGCTGAGACAGGGTATAGATTATAGGAGGCCTGTCCATTCGGTGATTAGAAGTGGAGGCAAATAGGTTTCTCTTTTTTGCCACATTGGCGCTAAAACTCGGCCCTAGCCTAAGCTTCGATTTCGTTTAACCAAACCTATCGCACGCGTTTTCGTTTTGTTAACGACAATAAGATGTTAACAACAATCATGACAATTGTTGAAGAACGAAGAATCAACACCACCTAGAAAGAACGTCTGCGCACTGAAACGTCATACATTAATAAATTAAAAGATTAAAAATTACTATAGATATTTTAATTAAAATAATAACTTATAAAAACAGTTATTAAAACCTATAATTAGACAAGAAGAATTTTAGGCTAAATTAAATAGCTATATCGCTATTCAGAATGCATTATTTTCAATTGCATGGGGACGAGTTTTAGCGCCACTGCGGCAAAAATAAGAAACCTATTTGCCTCCCATTTTAGATGCTGAAAAGCATCGAATGGACATCCGATTATCAATTTGCCATTCGCTGATGAAGGTGACTTAACACCGAAGTGTACATCCGAATCAATAAAGTTGTTCTAATTGGTTTTGTATATTAAAAAAGTATTGTAATCGCCAGAAACTTCGACCTTGCAATATGCATGAACACGTTAAAAATCGCAACGAGCTAGATGGATGGAAGATGGTATGTGGACTTTACACCAAAATTGTAGATCTGACTCAACGGGAAGTGGTAATTTACTCTTTTTCACGGCTGCGTGCCAAGCGGATTGCCTCAGGCAATAGAGAATTTACGTGACACGTTAACGCGAAATACCAATAAAGTAATTCTATCGCTTTTTGAAGGACGCATGCGCAGAGTGACGTCACGAAGGCGATTCTGTGGCGCATCTAAGGCGATTGAAAATCTCTGCATGCCAGAGCTTTTTGATCGCGCGACTCTATCGCACCCAATCAGAAAACAGTTTCGAATCACGTGGCACATGCAATCATGGCAGCACCTATTTCGAGATGGTCGGATATCGCTACGGAAAATTTGATTGAATATGCAAATAGCTAAGCATTCCAAAAATAAATAACTCATTCTCGTCCATGTCGATTTTGGAAGCACGAAATCTTGAAGTGAGAAGCGAAATGATCGCGTAGATAGTGCATGCGCATTCAGTCACGCGGCCGTCGCGCCAAGTGGGCACCGAGAAGCGAATTGATCGTCTGGCGTTTGTTGCGCATGCGCATATGACTCAAAGCGATAGAATCGCGCGATCGTCGCGCTAAGTGGGCACCCAGCATTAAAGAGACTTTAAAACGCAACTTATATTTGATTTTCTTCATATAAATAAGGAATTTAAATAAAGGTAAACAGATAAAATTTAATTTAAATCTTCATAATGACGAAAGACAATTACATATCAAATTTCGCTCGAATCACACAAGCAGAAGAGGTACTTTACACCAACACCTACTTAACATTTTCCATATACACAAGCATTTTAAATGAAATAGTTGAAATTTTGCACAGCCCTTTAGGACTGCAAAATACGAGGGTTGGGGCACAAGTCATGACAACTATTTTTTTTTTCAGAGCTAAGGGATGGTATCATAAAATGTCATATGTCTCAAGGAAGCTGTGACTGCTAGTATGTTTCCACAACATTAGATGGCTCCGTGAGTTCCTGATGTTGCGCAGAGAGCAATGTTAAATCAGTTCTCAGTCAACCGCCGTGCAAGGTGGATGTAACCCGAGTTGAACAACGCTCGTATATCAAAACAGACGTTCTCTATTTTGATTTCTGTTACTTATTCTGGAAAAGGAAATCTGTAATCATGTTCCAGAATAAATTTTCCAGAAGCATGAAACGTATGAAACATTACAGGCTTCATGATTACAGAATATGAAACGTGTAATGTTGTCAACTACCTTAATAAACATGAGAAGCAAAGTGTTGGCGTGTTATTAAATGTCCGTACATTTTGTCCATTCCTTGCCCTTTCATCTGTATATTTCATATTTTCCACCCATGCTTGAATTCTCAGAAAAAAAAAATAGTTGCCATGACTTATGCCCCAATCCTCGTATAATTAGATATATACGTAAAATTTCAACGAATCATGACAGTAGAACTGGTACCTTACTTGAACATGCCTTCAGTATTTTACGTGTAAAGTTACTTTGTACGATATGGTAATCAAGACCTGACTACTACAGTGGAATTTATTGTTGACGACAGCGATAGAGTAAGAAACTAAAGTCAGTTATCGGATAGTGCATTTTATAAAGAATTTTTTTTTCTGAGAATGTGAATTTCGATAAAGAAAATTCTTGCGATGAAGTGGATGAAGATGTTACGTTAATCGAGAACACTGGGTTGCATAACACATAAGCACAATCAATTTTGACCACATATTACAAATGACATTCTTTTCTGGAAGTATGTGGGAGTACACGTTACATCGTTTTTTTAATCCTACCTTTGCAAACGATAAAAACCTTTATAGGCCTAAGGCCTTTAGTAGGTCCTGGAACATGAACTAATGTAATTAGGAGCAATTGTTTCTGGTGGAATCTCTTTACTTTTAAGAAGATTGTCGATCACTTTGTTATATATTTGATGATACTCAATTCACTTCTGTACTTATGGTTGGATAAGGGAACACTCAGAAGGCGGTGGATGATTGTATGAAAGGTAGCATGTTTATGACTTGCTAAATGAACAGAATCATTCATTATATAGCGGTGGTTGTTAGTGGGTTCCCGACAAATATCAAACTCTAAACCAGGGGTAGGCAAACTGCGGCCCACGGGCCGCTTCCGGTTTCTTTTCGGCTTGCTACCAGATTCCATGTGGGCTGCGTGATTATTTAGAAATATGCGCAAGATAGGCCAGAAATAGGATAATTTGAAATTTTTAGGGAAACAGTGCACTTTATTTTAAAAATCTTAGAAAAGTTTAAAATCTTTAATAAAATGTTTGCCCACCCCTGCTCTAAAGTATCATTAACCCTAGTAAAGAACACGGTTATTGCTTTCGATTTCATAGGTAAATTTGATGCTAGGAAATTTATTATTTAACTCACTAAGACACAATATCGCGTTAGTTTGTGTAGAAACAGCAAAAATATCATCCACATCACTAAACCAGATACGGGAGAACCATTAGCCAAGTGTTTCTCATGAATAGGTTAGCAATAAATAGACTAAGACTATTGCCCGTAGCCGTTCCCGAGATCTGTTTATAAAATTTTGAGTTGACAGGGAAGAAATTTAAAGAACCTTTAATCATATTGTGATTTGTTATTAGGTAATCGTCATTACACCATTCTCCCCTAATACTTGAACAATCGTGAAAGAATTGATTAACAAACATTTGATAGAAATATGGAATGTAACTTAAACAAAAACAAATGTAAAAAAAATTATACATTATATTATATGACATAGTTGTATATTTGTGCGATAATATAGCACCAGAGCGGGTGCATGTTAATACAACAGGGAAATTATTCTGAGATTCAAATATAGTGTATTTAAAAATCTCCTCTCTTGCTTGGATTGCTTCCCCTCTCTTATCACTCTTCCCTTTTCTCATATTAAACAAGTTGTAAAATTTAATTTAAAATATGTTTATTTAGAATGAATAAAGCGTATGGGCAATTTTATTGCTTTATTTCGATTAAGGCACGTGACATGGAATACAGCACTCGAGTGTATAAGTATTTCAACCTTCTTAGGATAAAACTTAAAATTTATCGAGTGAACATATAGCGAGCACATTTTGTTGGGCTCTATATACTATTTTCTGAAGATTATTTATTTAATGCGAGATAAAAATTTTTATATAGTGTATTCTTAAGAATTCTTTTTCGACTATCAGAATAGAAAACAAAAACACGATAAAGGATGTGATGATAAAGGTATGTCGCAATAACCAAATTAAAGAACAAATCTTAATGTTATCTGTAGCTTTTAGCTGTAAAACGAGCTTATTTTATTGGTTGATGTTATCAGAGAGACAATTAATTTCTCAGTATCTTCATAGAGTGAAAGAACGAGACAATTTTTTTTCATCCAAACAAACAAAGCGAATGTTCGATAATAAAATTGTAGCTTAGTAAGAATAAATTAAAGCAACTCATGAGTTGATGTTTAATATGGTTAATGCGCAACTTGGAATGCGAAAAATAAAAACAAAAAAATATAGTGCAAAGTAAAAAGCTTCAGGGTTTACCATTCAGGGATGAAAAGAGGAAATATTGGATATATCTGGTTTCTTTCAGTGCTTAATGAATTACATTGTATTTTAGCAAAACTCCATTTTCTGTTTGGAGATAATCAAATGAAGAATTTTCATTTCACGAATGTTCAGGTGAGCCTTAAAACATTTCTGTAAAAAGGTGCATGTTTTATATTATTTTCTCGTAGCATTAAGGCAAAAAAATAAGTTTGCTTAACAATTTTCTTATACATTTATGTAAGCTTATTTTTTGTGTATTTGTTTTATTTGTAAATGTTTACATTTGTTTTATGTACACCTATATCATGTTTTCAAACAGATCTTGTGTGATCTTCGGAACAGCCGATATTCTGTTTTTGTAAATAAATAAATAAATAAAATAAAAAAATAAATAAAACAAATAAATAAAACTTATTATTGCTTAATAAATAATAAAACGCGCCAGAGTCGTAATAAATGTTAACAGTAATTATTTTGCTAAGCATTAACTATAAAAAAGTAAACTGATTGAAATAGCGTCTTTGTTCATATTTATAATTTTATAATGTTAACGGGTTCGGTTAGGCTAATTTAAACTAACATAAACTAAGTTTCAATGCATTTCAGTACATTTCGGTATTCAATTAGCAGACAAATGGGTGTTGTGCCATTTTCCAATTAAGCAATTAAGTCAGAACGAAACAATATTATGCAACTATACCGCTAAGGTTTCCAATTCTATCATAATTGTTTTTATGTGCATATTAATAAAATCACATGTGTGTTGCGATGATGACTTCTTAGATATTGGCGATATAACACTTGAATTCATGAGTAAAATAAATTTACTATGAATTCGGCATATGAGCAAATAGGGTTTCATTGCGAAAGGGTTGGGAGTGGTAGGACACTTTAGCTGTACTAGTAAACATAGTCTTTCATCAATTATTTCATCAATTCATCAAATATAGTTGAAGATGTTCAATAATGAATCAAGCGCTATCGTACGTCTTCCTCGTTGTATAAGGAAAGAAGAAAAAAAAGCATTTCCAGTCATCGGACAATTCTTAGGGGTATCAGTAACAGGTCATATTCTTGTAGCATATCAGCTTGAGAAAGACTATATTTGCTAAATCTACTTTAAAACCGTGATTTATTGGATATTGAATGAAAAAAATTATCCAAACTTTTTTTGCTTAAAACACTATTATTTTATTTTAGAAAACTCTTTTTTATTTTCACACATTGGAATTTGTGTCCGGTATATCCAGTCTGTGGCCAATAATAAGATCAGACGTCTCGATTTTTCTAGAACGGTCCCGATTTTTCGCTCTTTGTCCTGTGTATTTTCCCGATTTTTGGTTTTCTATCCCGATATGTCCCGATTTATAAAAAAAATATCTCCACTTGATAGTGTATGATATTAAAACTTGTGGTTCTATAAATTGTACAAATTTATTGAACAATGAGGCGGAACGAATGTGTCCGATTATGTTTTCACATAATAAATAGTAGGAGACAAATCTGGCATTTAACATTCCATAAAATCGCGATGATTTGTTTTAGTGTAGATTCGATGTACCCAATTAAAAATTAAAAACTCACTTATGTCATACAAATTTTCAGTGCTATAATACCATAAAATGGAAAGCAAAAAAATTATTTTATAAATAATTTGCTATTATACAGGGTGTCCCAACGGTACCCGTCCAAGATGAAAACTGAGTAGAGGACCTCAATATTTATGAGGATCACCCTCATGTATGTTATCTGAAATGTTAGCATTATGGAGATATTAACGATTTTTGATTTTGTCAGTAACCCCTACCTTATTTCGTTAAAATGTGTGTTTTAGGGAATGTATGTCGTTTTGAGGAACTTGGTTAGTGGAATTGTAATTTTTGGGCAACGTCGTATTAAATTTCAGAAAATGGACAAACTGCATGCATAAAATTATTCGGAATTAAGGCTAAAGTAGGAAGTTCTGCGTTGTCGTAAAGTTTCAGAAATCTTTGATGATGAATCTAAACAAAATAAATCAAGTCAGCAACACGGGTAGGTCTTTTAAAAACTTCTCCATTTAATAGACTGTCAGAAACAAAACAGTACATGTAATACAAACAGACGATTATAAATTAACTGAAGAAACTTCTCATTATCTTCTGTTTGAGTTAAATTTCATCAATTTATTTGATGGTTTAAGGGAAGGATGATTCCCGACTTGTGACTCGGGGTCTGCTCTGCCGATAGAGCTGCTTATTGGCTACATGGAAGTCCAATTAGATTCTTGTAACAGCATGGCGATAGGTAAAAGTTGTGCCAGCGATAGGCATGGTTCGAGTCCAGGTCGCGGAATTTGAAATTCCCTTTTCTATTTGTTTAGTGTATGTAATAGGTTAAAAAAGAAAGAATGCACGCCTAAAAGTAAAAACCGAGGTTTCATGGTAAAATTGATATTTTCTCTGAGAACAGCTAAATCATCTCAAAAGTTTCTACAGGTGGATTATTGAGAAACCACATATCGTTTTGAAAAGCATGTCATTACAATAGATGTTCGAAGAGTCTGCCACCAACTTCTATGGAGAGTGACAAAATCACAAAATCATTAATATCCCCTTAATTGTATCTTTACGGATAATATATATATGGGGTGATTCTCATAAGTACTGAGGTCCTCTACTCAGTTTTTCATATTGGACGTATACCGTTTGGACACCCTGTATTATCAATTAGGATATTTACCCAAAAACAAATTACCCCCCTCCGCAGTGCCGATTTGTGAACTAGAAAACTCGGTGGCTTTTTCTACAAAGGCTGTTAAAATTGAACGATTTTGAATTTCAGCTTTACTTCCAGATACCGTTCATCCACAATCTGTTATATTCAATGAGATGTTCGCTATTATGAACAACAGCCTGATATCACAGTTTCTATTGTAATAAACTTCTGCAAGGAGTATGATGCGCCACACCGATTAGCATAATTTCTGACGGTTACAAGCTCTCTTTTAAGGAGTCCAAAGCCACAGAAATCTAACAAAGGAACCATCCGAACCTGTATCTCATAGTTTCAAACCAAGTTGAAATATTTTATTCACCTGAATAAACAATTGATGCTTGCAAAATAAGAAATCGCTTTTTTAGTTTTCTAAATAAATAATTATTATTTTTTCGAAATCTGAAGTAGACAGTGACCTTTCTCATGCTTTGAAGATCAAGTGTGCACAGTTTCATCAAGATCGGAATAAAACTGTAGATTTGTATTACATGCACACTGGCAAATAATCTTCTTTATATACACTCACATACCAAACATCATGGGATAGCATTGGGCTATTTTTCAAATGGCAGTAGTATCATGTGCAAACAGTATAAATGTTAGTTACACTGTCATGA